>OX579634.1:21762741-21906071 GCA_951230915.1 Antitrichia curtipendula | reverse complement strand
AGGCTGCCCAAGTTGAGAAACAAACCACATATTAGGCCATATCTTTTTACTCATATTTCCAAATGTTTTTGAAATTGAGTGCACATAAAAGATATTCTTTGTCCACACTTTCTATTAAAATTTGGTCCAAAAAACATGGAAATCTCTAGTCACACATACCTATCCAAAATTTCTATGTTGCTAAGAAACACAACTTGGTCCTTTAGGGGTTAAATAATTTGTTGAATAGAAGTAGGTACAAGATAGAAGGAAATTTTAAATTATTAATATCTTAAGATGGAATTAAAATGCTCTAATTTTGATGGTTAGATTGTGAGTAAGAAAATCAAACCATGTGGAGTTTCTTTTTTTTAAATTGTAAAAATTGCATTCAAAAATGAATCTTATAAGTTATTTTTTCAAAAAGATGCCCGGAAAAGAAGATTGTTCATAACTTTCACATCACTTAATTGAATGAATTGAATCCAAAAGCTTTCTATGTAGACAAAAATATAATCTATGAAGAGAAAAGAAAGTTGAATTTGAATTTTTGAATTTTTTTGGGTTGCCTGGTCTCCCTTGTTTTGAGCTTATCTAAGTGTAATTTTTATTCTTGGACACTAATTGAAGAAAAAATCATATTCCCACAAAGATAATAATTTTTTCTATCTTCAAAAAAATTTCAAAAAATAATGACAAAAATTGAGACTATAGGTTCTTGCCCAAAATCCAATTTGTCCCTTTAATGAACAATGGTACATCCTTTAGGGGTTACTTGTCTAAGTCCAAATGAGGTTTGTTTGGCAGTACCAAAAAAATCACAAGAAGTCAAAATAAAATTTTCAAAATTTTGTTTTCCATAGAAAGTGTTTTTTTCTATGTGGAAAGATTCGATTCATTCTATTTGGACTAGTGATGAGAAAGTTATGGACAATCTTGTTGTTGTTGGGGGGGGGGGGGGGGGGGGGGATCTAAGCATCTTATAGAAAAAGTAACTTACAGGATTTATTTTTTTAACACAAATTTTCCCAACTTTTCGAAAAAAAGAAGTTGTCACGATTTAGTTTGCTTGCTAGAACAATCTCACTTTCAGGATGATGGTGTTCCAATTCCATCTCGAAGCTATTACCAATTTAGTTTTTCTTTCAATCTCGTAGCCACTTCTATTTAAACTAATTTTTTAAAGAATGAAAATCACGTGCTTTAAGAAAATTATTTTTTCTAGACTTTCAATTGAATCCTCCAACATAAAAAAACCCTTTCTAATTCGGTATTGGTAGAGATGAGTTACAAGTTGTGTCCTCAAGAAGTAATTGAATCATTATACGCTATTTTCATGAAGTTGAACGGCCCCCCTTAATCCGCAAGTGTCTCAACTTGCATGGGATTCCTTCTCCAAAAACTTCTCATTGACTTGCTTTAGAAAAGTCGTGAATATTTCCATTGCGTCATGGAAGTGTTCACTCAAAGTATTTTTTTATTTTTTTTTTTAACAAATGGGATAAAGTCATTTTTTTAGGTGTCTATTGTGCCTTAGGCTTCTACAGTAGGCACCCCAAGGGCACGTTCTGCAGCCGCCCACCTGCTCCCACCTGTCCCCTCCATACCGTATAAATACAACCGTACAAATACAGTATTAATACATATAGACTGTATCCATACAAAGTATCATATAATACAGAAGTCTCCGCCCCAAATATATGGCCCCCCTGGCTCCAAAGCATAACTTAGTTTATGCTCTGCATTCAAAGCTCATGAGCCTGGCCTGCTGCATCAGCAGCAGCTGCACCATCTTTGTCGTCGTCTTCGTCTGTGGCCAAGCTCCTCCCAGACATCCCTCTCTCCACAAGCTTCGCAATTCCATTAGCTTCGTATTCGTAAGCTTAATCGATCTGCATTTCATAAGCTTTGCATTTCATATAGAAGCTTTGGATTCATAAGCAAAGCTTTGCATTCATAAGCAAAGCTTTGCAGGTGCTCGGATCACGCTGTTGCTCCCATTTGCTTTGGTGAGTGGGTCGGTGGTGGGTGGTGGGCTGGGTGGGGCTGGGTGGGGGTGGGCAGCGGGGAGCAACAACCAAGGCGGGTAATTTCTGTGATATAGACAGGAGCGAGTACGAGAGTAAGCGCGCATTCTATCGAGAGCTAGAGGGTCGAATTATTACTGCAACAGTACGTTTTGGGTTGCTGAAATTAGGGTGACTGCCTTCTGTATGTTTGTTCCAGGTGCGCATTCTTTCTCTTTGGATGACGTGCGGATTCGATCGAGCGAGAGCTTTTGGCAGGAAATTAGATTCGTGTTTGTACGAAACCAACCGGGGACGAGTGGGTCGGAGTAACATTGTGTGATTTGCCCAAAGTTGGTGGAACAGAGGAGACACGCACGACGGTGTTTGTACGGTATTTTTCTCCCAAAACATTGAAACGAATCCATCGCTGTCTTCAAGTATGTCTTCAGTTGATTCGAACCATTGAATTGAAGTGCGTCTGTGTGATACATACATGTTTTCTTTTCTTTTCTTTTGTGCTTTCCAGATGGCTTCCGTGTGGCAACTACGCTTAATATCGGAATTGTTGGTGAGAGTCAACCGAATGACGAGACGGAAAGACGGTACAATGAATCGCTGGTTGGCGGACTCCTTTGAATTGAAGGTGCCTGCAAATGCGAAACCAGAGCATGGAGTGTCCACAATTGATGTCACAATCGACAAAGAAGCCGGAGTCTGGGCACGGTTGTTTATTCCAACTCAGGTTTGATAAATTTTTATTATGGCGAACTCGTCCCTAATTACTATTCTGCTCATGTGCTTTGAATGGGCCGTGCAACCCATCCACCACTCTAGAAGCTTTATAGTGCTACCAAATGATAGCTTCTGTAGGCATCGCAAACTCCATAGAGGATATTTTATATATGTGTCGTTTCAAGCATTTTTCACCAATTTGGTAGGAGTACGTGCGATTTGGGGTAGATGAGTGAAGCTCTGGAGTGATTGCGATTTATGGGTAGAAGAGGCTAAATCTTTTGAGGCCAAATTTGTGTCCCTGTGTATGAGTTTCACATGCAACTTCAAAGTGGAGAGGTTGTAGACCTTAAATGAAGGGACAGTAGTCAACTTTATTTCTATTCAAAGGTATCAAACATTTAGCCAAATCTTGCTTACACTTAACTTGCTAGAGTCATTATACAGTGTGTCCCGAGCACTTTTAGTATTTTATACTGTAGTCTTGTACCCAGCAAAGAGTTGTAAACTCCCAGCAAGTGTCTCAAGTGGTCTTGTGTAAGCTTAGTCAGCAGTGTATTTTATTTTCATTGATTTTATGGAGTTGGCGATGGCAGGAGATGGAGGTGACTCCGTTGCAAGTGGCATCCGACGGGACGCAAACGGAGTTCAGCAAGAAACTGCCCATCATGATCTACTACCATGGTGGCGGATTTGCTGTTTTGTGCCCCGATATGTTCTATTATGATAAGTTCTGTCGGCGCTTGGCTAAGAGCTGTAGCGCAGTTGTAGTTTCAGTGCATTACAGGTGAGTTTAAATTGGCCTAACCACTTCACTTGTACGTTTTAGTGACCTGCTTTCAAAGTTACTGTACACTAGATGTTTTTTAATGGTTTTGGTGATCATTATATAACCTGGCGCGCCCCGTTTGAATTATATTTGTTTTTCACAATATGATCAATCAAAGTGGTCGTTTCATTGCTCCAACACATGATATGAAATGACAGGAGTAGTCCCTCAATAATGATGTTGTTGTGACAGGCGAGCACCAGAGCATAAATTCCCCGTGGCATACGACGACTCGTACAAAGCGCTAGAGTGGCTTCAGTCTGAGGATGCAACCTCAAGCCTTCCCCCAAACGTGGATTTCTCAAGGGTGTTTCTCAGTGGAGACAGTGCAGGTCAGCATGTCTCTTTCATTTTTCGTTTCTTGCTGGGGTGACTTCAAGAGTTTTTGGTTGAGGCTAACAATTCCAGAGAAATTCGTATTAACACTTTTGTTATTTTGGAATCTCCAAGACAATTTTTTTGTGTTTTTTCATCAAATTTTCATTGAAATCAGGCTAAGCATAATTGCATTTCCTTCTTGAAGTTTCGCATAGACTGTTTTGTAGCTAGCTAGATCCCACAATTTGTGTCCAAATCTGGTGATATATTTAGTCCAAAATGAAAATGGAAACGAAAAACTGGTGCAGGTGGCAACATTGCACACCACGTGGCGCTTCGAGCATCAGGCCGGGACTTGGGTCGAGTGTGCCTCAAGGGGCTGGTGTTGATCCAGCCTTTCTTTGGTGGGGAGGAGCGAACGCCAGCCGAGCTTCGGCTCAAGAATGTGCCCATTGTGTCGGTGGAAAACTTGGATTGGCACTGGAAGGCCTTCTTGCCGGAAGGCTCCAACCGAGACCACCCGGCTTGTCATATCTTCGGACCAAACTCACCCGACTTGTCGAAACTGGCATTCCCGCCTGTGCTCAACATTATTGGAGGACTTGACCTGCTGCAAGATTGGGAGGTGATGTGCTCTTACTTCTCCTGATCTCTAGCGTTAAAGATCAGCTTAAAATTCATGTTTTGGTTGATTTTATAACTGGAATGTCGATGTTTTTACCGATCTGCCTGTATAGCTTCATTCAATCGAGTCATGAAACCCCCAAGTGCCGAAACCAAAATATTAGAAAGTTCCATTTTGGAGCTATAATTATGTTAAAATTGCAAAACGCATTTCGATTTTCAGCCAGAAAATGTAGGGAAACTTTGTGAACGATTTATTTCAAACTCCTGTAGACATGGGAGTGGCCACTTGGGGCTATTGCAAGTTGGGCGGCAGTCAGTATGAAAATAGTGTAGACTAAAAAATATCGGTTGACCTACTTTGAACTTCACAACTTCATGTAATTCCAAAATTAGTGAAATGGAAATGAACCTTGAGAAGTGATATCTGAAGCATGTCGGATCTTAGAGTGGTGACACCTCGTGCCTGATTAGGAAATTCACTTCTCTGAAACACTGGTGCATTGCAGTTCCGATATTCGGAGGGAATGAAGAAAGCAGGAAAGGAGGTTCAAACAATTTTCTACGAGGAGGGTGTTCATACGTTCGCTCTTCTGAATCAAACTAAGGTTGCAGTTCAGATGTTTGTAGACGTTACGACCTTCATCAATGGCCACTAGTCCATGCTATCTCAATAAGGTCAAAAGTGATCATAAAAGTCCCACATGCAAAGAGTGAACTTCAAACTTTGCTGTTGTATATACTTTAGTAGGTATTCCTGCAATACCATTGAAATATCCGACGACAGATTCACTTATCGCAACAGAAAGATGGGTTACACAACTATATAGTATTAAATGGATTTCATTCTTTCACAAAAGAATGAAAACAGGGAATCTATCAACCTAGATGACCTGTATCTGTAGTTGAGCAATGTAAAGGTACGAAGATGGCAAGGCAAGTCAACCTTGCAGTCGTTTCTACAGTTGATTAAGATGCTCAAGAAAAAGAAATGGAGCCTGTGCACGAGCAACAGACAATGTTAATATCCTGAGAATCCAGTGATCCTCTATTAATAGTGTTTCTTAAATGTTCACGAGTCGTTCATCGTGCAGAAAGATCATGTGCTGCATCTATTGCTGCGTCTGGACCTTCAAATTGGGAGGAATGGAGGATCTAACCTACCATTTCGCAATACAACTGTGAGCTCTTCAGTAAATTGTGTTTCTAAAATGCCTTGCACATTTTAGGGGGAAACCCTCCTTGCAATTCCTGCAGGTTTGTTACCAAATTGGGCACAAGGTGGGTTTTTCCCAACCTCAAATTACTAGACCCCTAGTTGAGTTTAGGAAAGCAATTCAGAAATTGGCTTCTGTGAGACAGATTTGTCACTCTCTAAAAGTTTACAACCTAGATTCTAACGGTCCATTCTACTCAAAGAACTATTTGTAAACTTCAGTCTCACCGTGCCTGCCGCAACTGAGTTGATGAAAGATCTGATTGAAATAACCTCTCTGGAATCTCTTGGAACATACTCTGGACTTCAGTTGGAACTTGGACACTTGAAAGTACCTGTTCAAGAGGCCACGGTATTGTCACTCAAATTTTTTTACTGAGGTAGCCAGCAACAATCTAAAACCTTAGATGTGCTAAAAAAAAGAGTCAAAGTTGCTTGTGAAAAGAAAATTGTATGTGAAAAGATCATATTGTCATTGAAAACGGAATATTGTAAAGAAAGAGCGACGCAAAGACACGATTCAAGAATCGTAATAATTAAGAAAAAAGCTGAAGGGTGGGTAAGCTAAGGGAAAAAAAATGTAGCCTTGCCTTAAAAGAACCATTCACTTTCCGTCCAGCTACCAAGAAGTCGCAGCCAAGTTGGTTGATAGCCAGCAACACTTCCACCATTCGGATTTTGCTGTCGCCATAGTACTTTGGCTGGATATGAAAGAAATACATGTTCTTGCTTTTTAAATTTTTATTCCGTTCTTCCAAAACAAGACACATGACGTGAACAATATCATCAACAACTATCAGTTACCCTTATCACGCAGCCTAGTGATCAATTCTAGCTTCGAACAGAGGTGCTATATACGTCAATGACTTTAAAATGAATACAGAAGAGGAACGAATTGATTAATAATGAGAGAACATGGGGAATTACTTACATCCAAGAGTCTTAAGGCTGTGTCTACTCCAACGACAAAGGTGCTATCTGGGAATAGCTCCGCCTTTTTATAGAAGTATGGTTGATTTGTCACCACTAATGCCTTTCCTGTTAAAGAGGACACCACTATCAGGGACGGAGTTTACAAATAAGAAAGCCATCAACACTGTCAGTGCCACAAAATACACTATGCAAATTTAGCTACGAAAAAATGCAACCACTAACACGAATTAGTTCTCATTCAATAATTAACCCTCCACAGCTAAGATTCATATCATCTAAATACTCAAGACAGAACATATAAATATTAACAAGCTCAAAGTAAATCAAGTAAACATCAAGTAAACATCAAGTACAAAGCTCTGGTCCTTCTTGGTGTAGTTAGAAAGTCATGGCAGTACCATTGCGAAATTGTTTAAGACGCTCTTTTATCTCAGAAAGTCCCAATGGTGGTTTATCTGCATTAATTGCAGATATCTCATAGCATGGAAGCCCACCCTCCCGCAGGCTGCAACCAATGGAAAGACACTAATATTCAAGTTATGCAGTAGCTCAAGATGAGGGGCTGAATATGCACTCTCTCCTGCGCAACATCAATGGTCATACTGAACATAAGATCGTAGATCCATACGTCCTAACTTTCGAAAAACTTGAATAGAAGAAGTACGCACAGATTGTAATGTATAAAAATCCATGCAGACGAGGCAAACCGACATGAGATTCTGCAATGAAGGTTAAGTCTACACTCTTGACCATTCATGGTACAAATGACTTTCACAAGTATGACAAGCGAACCTGCACGCGGCATCTAAGAGCTTGATGTGACCATCATGAAGCGGATTGAATGACCCAGACAAAACTACTCTTCTGGTGCCCCAATTGGGTGTGTTAGAACCACCTGTCATTTTAGAAGACAAAAATCAAGAGTTATTCCAGAAAAGCCATTAGCCAACATATTTCGAGAAAACAGGCATAAACTTAGGTGATCTATATAAATAAGGATGGAAGACGAAATTATAATTCAGAAGACTCTCTTGAAGAACAAATCTAAAGGGCGAAATCAGAAACATAAAGCAGTGCTCAGTTGGGAGCAGCCTCAACAATAAATTCTCACCAGAGAAATTAATCATGCAGATCTGACCACTCAGCAATTGCTGTAGCTGCTCTTCGTCGCTATACACCACTTTTTCCGTTCGCAATTCCTCCGTGCCTTCTTTTAAACCCAGTGGCACATCGTCCAGAATCCCACATACATCCGCAAGTGTCTGCAAACCATAGTGGACCTCATCATTAAGATGGGCCGAAAATGCAATCATAGCAAGCATTCCGGATCATCCCATATTCGCCTTAAACCAACAATAGCAAAATGAAAGAAAGTACCGGCAGATGGTTAACTTACTTTCACCACCACACAGCTAGTCACGTAGTCTTCTCCATACCGATCTCGATAGCCCTACAGTCAGAATAGCACATAACATTGATTGACGTTCAAAACTGGTAATATTCGGATTCAAAGAACAATACCCAGAAAGTTCTTCAAGACAGGATGCCAACCTTTGCAAGAGTCAAATCATACTGCCATAGTCCAGTTTGTGTTCGAGCTGATACATAGCACCTGAAGATACATTGATGGAGCCATCACATGTACAAAACATACACCTACACCACATCAGAGGTCATCTTATTTATAAAGAACAACAAATCAATGAATCAGGAATTAGACAAAACTAATTGCAACTAAACAAATCAGCGCTATTCAGAATTCTATAAAGTCATAAATAACAGTTTCAGCCTTTCGAATCCCACAAAAATCTTCAGAACGGAAGACAGGAGAACATCTCAGCCATAGATAAACAAAACCGACTCAGTGAAAAGTCCCAGCAACAAACAGTCATTCCTGTAGCTCCTTAACGGTCTGAAGCAGAAACCAACCTGTGATCACCACGCTTAGGTGGTACAGAGGCTAAGGCACCTGTAAAACCAATTCCAGCTACCTGTACACCTGATCCACACAAGCGCACAATTCACCAATTACTGAAATGGGCCAGTCTATAGAACCCAAACCTAGAATAACTCATCACTAAGCAGCAGCCTTAGTAGATGTTGTCATAATTAACAATCTTCCCAAATTCTGCAATATTTGGGGAGTCTCTAACCAAATTGCTTCCAAATATTATGTTTCAAGAGTATAAATATCCATAATATTAACAACTCTAACAATCAAGCACATGACACACTCGAAAGGGATTAAGATGAAATTCCCATCTACATTACCCCCAGGTGTGCTTAAACAACAGCGATACGAATGAACAATACCAGGCATTGAAAGTCTTAAAGCTCGATTATACGCAGCCAAAGCAATTTCGTCTGCTGTTTCTCTGCAAACAGATTGCTTGGGAAACTGCAACAACAAGCCATCAAGGCAACAATCAGTCATTGACCAAAGTCTGAAGAATTTTACGTATTAAAAGATGGATCTGGATAGCCCAAGATGGTCGTTGGCCCATGTCCCTCATGTTTCTGGTATGCTATGTACTATAAAAAACAACGACGTCCCAAGGTGTGCAATCCCTGCAGATTACAATCCATGGAATGGAAAACCTAGAATCCAAGACTCCACCTTCACTAGGAACTTAAAAAGCCAAAATATTGGTACCTTGCCAAGAAGTTGAACCATCGAAGCCCTAGAATATGGGATTGTAGCTTCCAACACCGTACTTGATGCTCGTGGTACTGACAACAGCCAACCTAGCGCCTTCATATTCAACACTCACGGCGTCAAATGGGCTCAGGAAGCTAAAGACAAAAATTTATATATTGTCCTTAATAATACCACTAAAATACAAGGAACGGTGGAAAGCAGCTCCAAATCATGTGCTTACGTCCCCCAGTTAGAAAGAGCTGCAGACATCATAATTAGGATGGTATCGTTTACTATGACAACAAATAGTTACAAATTCTTAAAAATCACGAACCAGCGGCGAGAATATTGAGACCATCCGCTCATCTTCTTTCCCAGCCTAGTTTGATAGAAGTGGAGTAAATTCAACTACTCATAAATAGCAAAAATGGGCGCCACAAACTGTGACTCTCGTTGCCTACTTTTTGCAGGAGAGGCATACATTTCTAAGCACATCTGCGAAGCCAATACAATTAATAAATCAATTGTCGCATTTAATATGATCAAGATCTAGGGTGAAATACATTGGATTCCAGTGTATGCAAACCATTAGATTTTTATGGTGCTACAGCAAAGCTAACCTGGGCTGCGCCACCTGAAAGGCAAAGGACAGCATGAGTCGGTGATGAATGAATGGCCTCGATCACCGCACGCACTGCAGTGTCCATCTTGACGTCTTTTTTCCACTTCCCCTACCGAATGGCGAGACTTCTAATTCAGCCGAACAATTGCCATCCATCAACCAAGAATTTCGAAGAAACGCCACCACATTGAAAGCTCCATGCGACGACGCTACTCAAGCTTCAAATGCTGAACATACAAAAATCAAGAATAAATCAGAAAAGACGCCATTCATCACTCCGAATGTAAGAGAAACTGCTCAATCCTCGTCAAAGCCATATTGAATCATGAATTACGCCACAAAACAGGGAATTAACAACTTCGCACTGAAGCGTCAAACCCTAAACCCTAATTCTCACCATTCGGAACAGCAAGCATCAAATTTGCTACCGAATGGAGAAGAATTTTTTTTAATCAGCGTTAGAACCAAATCAAATCACGTATTAAGCAGACAAATTAAAAACCACGCACTAACTCCGCAATCAGGAACCGAAGCGTCAAACCCTAAACCCTATTTTCACCATTCGAAAACAGCAAACTCATCAAAATCGCTACCGAATTGTAAAGAAAAAAATTCCAATCAGCGTCAAAACCAAATCGAATCACGTACTAAGCAGATAATTCACAACCACGCACTGACTCCTTGTAATCTGGAACTGGAGCGTCAAACCCTAAACCTTAAATTCACCATTCACTAATCGATCCAAGGTGATTTTCCTCGGGATTCAATTCAGAGTGGAGAAGCGCATTCCGTTGATCGTCAGTCGGAATTTTTTGATGGGAGAATGGAGTGGAGAATCCGAACGGGAGATACCTGGATGATGAAACAGCAGCAATTGCTGAAGGAACTGAATTCGGGAAGACAAGCATCAGAGGTCGCCGTCTCGTGCACTCCGCCATCGCAGGAGCACCCCACACTAGTGCTCCGAGCAAGTGGACCAGAAATCTACATTTCCGTTACATCCGGTGCGTGATGGATCTACGCAGGCGTACATTTTCAAAGTGTTCAAAGGCATCAAGGAAGAAACAAGGAAGAAACCTCAAAGGTATGGGAAGCTCAATTTTGGACGCAATATGGTTTTTTTTAATAAGGTAGACAAACTCAGAGTTTAGGGAGAAATTTGAACCCATCTACTTAGTACTTGTAGTTTACTATTGGAAAATGTTTTTTCATTGATAATCTTCCACTATTTCATTTGTAGTTTTATTTTTAAAATAAAATTTTCTAAAATAGTAACGGGTTATTTGTTTCAAATTTTGATTTTGAACTAGCAGTTTGAGAAAATTATAAGACACTAATTGTTGATTCTCCCTATTCATTGGACAAACCCATTCCCATCCTTTTAAGAATTTCTTCTTCATTAGTAGTAGTATACAGTTGTATTCTAAAATGTATTCCACTGGTACATGAGGACAGAATTAGGTGGAGGGGTGGGAATGGATATGTCTACCTTATTTGACATAGAAGGTGCATGAATTGAGGCTCATCCCTTAAACGTCTAAAGTCTTCTTCACAATTCACGATTGGAAAAAATTCATCATAAACTACCATTTTGAAGAATATTTTAGAATTCATATACAAATAAAAGTTGTAGATTTTGAATTTTAGATTCATTTATACAAATAGATTCACCAATGCTATCACCAATATTATTTTATAAATTTTGAAATGAAAGTTTCAAATTTCCTTCAAAATTCAATTACAAGCAAATTATTAGGGAGTATCATTTTTTGAATGTAATATGTGGAATGGATTTGAAATGAGATTTTCTTCACATGGTGATTTTTTGAAATTTTTATGCTCTTTAAATCTATGACCTCATTTTTGCAAATCTAGTATTGAACTAGAATCAATGCAATTTGGGCTTGGTCATCCACTTAACATATATTTGCATTTGTAATTTTAGAAAAAAAAATACTCTAATTACACCAAATTTAATCATTAGACAGGACAACAGCTTGATAAAGTATCTCCACAAATTAAGATGACTTTCATCTAAGCAGTAATGAAAATGGCTAAGTATGATGTTTAAACTTTTTGAAATCAATCATAGGATCTTGAGTGCACTCTCATTTATGCCAGTCCTTTCGGGGTTGGAGTTTCTCCCTCCTTCATATAGTGATTAATAATAACATTAAAAAATACTATTTTAAATAGATTCATCAATTATTTGAGTTATAAGATTTACTATAAGAACAAATTAAAAGAATACATTCATATGCCTCTTCTTTTTTTGAGAATTAAGACGATTCAATCTTCTAAAAATTACAAAATTTGTGACAAAATATTCTCCTCACACCTTATGATTGTTATGAGATCATTTTTTGCAAATTTTTTTCATCCATAAATGATCAAATTGAGTTTAACATTCACCAAAAATGCTTAAAATGCTTAATGATTCTGCACAAGTGAGGAAAATGATCAACTATGCATCATCTAGGAATAAGCCCATGAAATGATATAAAATGTAGATAAGGATGTAACTGAGAAGAAGGTCTATAATAGGCATGCCTACCCTTGTATATACCTTATATGCCTTATGCAAATTTTAAAGACTAATCATGCACATGAAGATAGAAGGCAAAGTTGTTGAAGGCAAGTAGGTAACATTTGAGGCAACTAGAGGAGCCATCTATTTTCAAAAAATGAACACAAAAAATCATCACTATCTTTGACCAATTTATGCATTTGTAGGTCATTCACACAGGGTATTTTCAAAGAGAGCTAGCATAGACTACCATATGTAGCCATCAAGGGATGCAAAAATTAAATTAAAAAAACAAAAGAGGTGGATTTTTTTTGAAAATTACACTGAGAGGGAGCCGGAAAACAAATAAAATAATCTCTAAAGGACCAACATGCATTTTTTGGCAACATAGAAATTTTGGGTAGGTACGTGTGACTGAAAATTTGCATATTTTAGGCTGAAATTTAGTAGAAGGTGGGAACAAGGAATATCTTTCATATGCACTAAATTTCATGACATTTGGAAATGTGAGTCAAAAGTTATGGCCTAATATGTTACTTTTTTCTCCAGCTGGGCAGTCTAGGCAGATCAGAAAAAATCATTTTTTCATAGACAAAAATTTGAAATTGGTTTTCTAAAGTCATATATACAATGAAAGCTTTTAATCATTCCATTTTTATTAGTGAGCCAAAAGCTATGAAGAATTTTAGTTTGCGGGAAGTTATGGATTTTCTACTTTGAAATGAACTTTGAAGTCCTTTGTTTTACTCAATTTTCAATATCTTTTGAAGAAAATAAAATCATAGGATGTACATTGAATAGGGATATTAAGAGGCCCAAAATTGTTATGCTGCCAAAAGAAGCAATTTGGTACTTTAGGGGTCAATGTCCAAAGTATGTTTAATTTAGTCATTATTTTTGTGTTGTAGTTATCAAGTAAGTGTGTGTCCACTTGTGAATTTACTTAGAGCAATGCAAAGGATGTTGTGGTGAGGCCGTGTGTATGTGAGCGTGATTAATTATAATTGTAATTGTCCAAATTCATGTCATGGCATGACTTGCATGTGGATTGAACTATATCAATGTTTGTTGATGTCTAATCTACACTGGATTTGAAGAAGTGATGGTCCATGATATTTTAGCAATCAAATGGAGAAAAAATTGAATCTATACATGAATCTATACTTGAATCTCTTAATGCCAATCTTAGAATTCAACATGTTATAGTCAATTTGGTTAAAGTAGCATTAAGTTTAGAGTAAAACTTCCAGAAGGCCGCTTCCCTATTAAAAAAATAATGCATGCAAGGCTATAGGCTAACAGTCCTAAAATTCAATGAATGATTGCAATCATTTTGGATGTACACCATCCATCGGTGGATTAGAACGTAATTGCCTGACCAACATTTATTTCTTTTTCTAGATAAGACAAGTGCCAAGTTTTTCTAACATCAATGTGGATTAAGATTAATGTAGGATTTTGAGGTTTTTTTATCCTGTAGTAAATGGATTTGTCCTATATGGCTAATTCTCTAAAGTGACGTAGATAGCCAAAACTACATCAATTTTGATGATCGCGGGTGGATGAAGAGGTGGCTAAAAGGGCAATTGGTAGCTTTTGGATAACTACAACAAACAAACTATGGTTCAAATTATCTTTGTAGAATTTAAAAGAACTAAAATAACTAAATGATAATTATTGAAATTTTGAAATTTTTGACACTTCAAATCTTAATTCTTAAAAGTTATAGTCATAAAAAATATAATTTCTTAATAATAATATGTAAGTTTATAGTCTAATTATTTAAGTTATTTTAGACTTTAAAATATACATAAAGTCTTGTAACTTATAATTTAAATTATAACTAGACTATAAACTTATTATAAACTTTAAGTTATTTAATTGTTAAAATTTTTGCTTTGGCCTAGTATAAATTCAAAAGAAAAAAGCATCGATCTCAAGAAAAAGAAAAAGAAGTGGTCCAAGTTGAGTTCTTTTAGTGGCATAAAAGATTTTTACATGTTTTTTGTAGATAAAAAGATAGGTGTTGTTTCAAATCTAAGAGCTCCTATACACTTAGATGTCCAATATGCCTACATGGATCTTCTTGTAGTAGAAGTCAATTGAGATCCCACCTGTAGACTCACCAACTCCTTAAAATCAATTCTTTTTATACCATTTACTAGGGCATGGACATCCTTATAACATATCTTGATTTTTAAGCTATATTTTTGTTCATCACAGTGGTGTGGATTTGGTTAGATGAAGTAACATGATAAAGTTTAGATGACAAGAAATACAAAGGTTTTAACAAAAAAAACTTTATTTTTATTTTTATAGGTATCCAAATTTAATTGGCAAAATTGTAAATCAAAATGATACAATTTTCAAGTAAAAAATAAGACTCTAGAATAATGTTTTGTACTACATATTTTACTAAGTATAAATTTAAAATATTCAAACTATATGATTTAAACTGCTAGTCTCAATTAAAACTTAGACTTCTTAAGGCAAGTTTTAGCCTACATAAATGAAAATGATACTTACAATGAATGATTTTTTATTTTATTTTTTAATTGGTTACTTGGTGGAATTCTATCTAACCTTTGAGTCTATGAAGTGGATGCATTGAAAAAAATTGTTGTCAAAGACACCTATACACATTTGAGGTACTTTGAAGCATGAATTCTATATTTATTTATTTTTCACTTCAACCTTTGAGTCCATGAAGTAGGCGCACTGAAAAAATTCTTTGTTAAAAAAAAAAATTGGAGTATATTGCTACATAAACTCTATTTTTTTCCACTTCAATCTTTCAACTTATAAAGTAGGCACATCAACTTTTTCTTTGCCAAAGTATCAACTTACTAAAATTGGAGCATGATCTATTGTTTTTTTTGTTTTTTTTGTTACGTTCTCACAATAGGATTTATTGCTTTATTCCAACTTCTAAGTCTAGGTAATTAACTACTTGACACAATCCTTTGCTTCACTTATAAATCCTAAATTATGTAGATTTTATCAACCTAATGCTCTCTTTGTTAACAATTATAGTCCAATGCAATTTGGATTCTAACAATTACAAAATAATAAATGCAAATATTATTTTTTATTACTATCAATATTTGTACTTTGGATTTTTATTGAATTAATTGGATTATTTAATTTATTTATCATTTATCATTTACCATTTCATTACATTTCTTGCTTTTAAATTTATAATAATAACATTTTCATGAAACTAACAAATATTATCTACACATTTAAATGTAGTCTTTCAAAATAATGTATTATAGTTTCAAATACAAGATTGAGATTGGAATACATTTTGAAAGGCTACATTTAGCATTAAATTGATACTTCAACATATGACCAGTGAATTGATCCATCATCCCTAAAGGTCGGCATGAAGTTCCATTATCCTAATTCAAATTTATAGATGATTTTTTTGTAAAACTTTTTTTGTATAGAAATTTTGTATAGAAATTTTTGTATAGAAATTTTTGTATAGAAATTTTATAATTGATTAATATTTTAGAAATTAAAAAAAGCATCTTAAACTTAAAAGGTCACAAAAACTAGCATATTTTGCGTAGATAGATATAACATTATTAATTCAATACTAAGACTCTATTGCTTTCTTTATTAACAATTATGGTCAATTTGAAAATTTGAGATTTTCAATTGTTGGAACATTGATAAACATCAAGTTATTTTACATGTTAAAATTTTTTACTTTAAATTTTAAATTCCCAAAAAAATTTAATGTTGTTGACATGTACAGATTTTTGAATTTTTGAATTGATAAATTGATCATTTATGAGTTTATAAATAAATAAAAATTTAGATGGTAAAATTATATTTTTACATTTCTACATTTTTATGATTCAGCTCATTAATTTAATGTATAGAATTTATATATATTTATATATAAATTAAATTAGATATATTTTAAATTAATTATAATTAAATATCTACTTCATATTACAAACTAAAGAATACAAATAGTTTTCAGGGAGTCAAATAGTTTAATATAATAATTTGAATTTTTAACTTATAAAATTATTATAAGATTGAATTAGTACATTTCAAATGACAATCTTCAAAAATACTTTAGTATTCCACCTTGTAGTCACCTTTTAAAGCATTAGAGGGGACTTGAGACCCCTAGAGGATTGTTTCGGGGTTGTTCCTCTGCTAAGAACCACCATAGTGCTGCTAGACTATTAAAAAATAAATAAATAAAAAACACTTCCAACCACGTAAGACCACCGATGTGGCATTGTTCCCACATTCCTTATTATTTGGGAACTCATGGTCTTCTAAAGGCCTCAAAAAAATCTAATGTATACTATACCTTATAGCTACATTTATCTGCATGCCTCTCACCTCCTCTCTAAACTCAATCCCAAAATACCTTTGGCATTTGATTTTTGTAGTTTAGATCCCACAACCACATGCATCCCACTTGTACTTGTCCCTTATTCCTAAAAGTATTCAAGTTTTTTCAAGGACAAATTCAGATAAAGGAGTGATTGCAATTAGGTTTGTGTATAGAGGACAACACCAAAAAATATAACACTTTACATTTTGTACCATGGAACAAATGCTAAAAATGGCAACTTTTTGTAAGGCAACTCCATATAGGGCAATATTAAGAATAGGTCCATAAATCCAAGACAATAGAACACTTCATGTTTTGTGCCATGAAGCAACTTTTGGTAAAACAAATATTTTCAAGGGAACATTAGGAATAGGATCAAGAATTCCAAACAATAAACTTTTTAAACCAAGAATTTGAAACAATTTTTTTTTTTCATGTTGGTGCCTTGGAGCGACTATAGAGGGGGTGACTTAGCTTCTCATAGGACCAATCCTTAAAGGAAGACATCTAGAATATGCCCAAAAATTCAAGTCAATAATATTTTTTATGTTTTATGATGTGGGGCAACTTTGGAAGGATAAATTTTTTAGTAGGACAACTTCTGATAGCACAACTCACAACTCTTCTCAGAATAATATCACAAATAAGACCAAGAATCCAAAATAAAAAAACACTTCAAATTTTGTTCCATAGGGCACGGAGACATCAAGAATAGGGGATGGACTCCTTGGCAACAAAACACTTTATGTTTTGTACCACATGACTTCTTGTGACTTCTTGTATGACAACTTATGGAAAGGCAACTCCTCATAGGATGACATTGGAAATAGGGTCAAGAATCCAAAACAACAAAACACTTCTTGTTTTGTAAGGTAAAAACAAATCAATTGGGATTGAAAATTAAATTTAAAATACAATGTGATATGCATTATTTGTAGATTATTATTTTTATATGATAAGAAAAATGCAAATCTCAAACTTTTATTTAATATGTATTCCATTTTCACAAGTTTTTTTATGAAACTAAAACTATTTGTGAAGTAACAAAACATTAGAGGATTCAAAATTCATAATAAAGAAAATTAGCAAAGAGACAAGATGAAAGGCAGCCAATCAATTTCTTTTAATCTGATAAAAGTAACACTACAATGAAGATAATAAAGTGTTCAAATACTAAAAAAAACGTCCAAAAAATTTCAACATTTCCAAATTTGACTACAACAACAAAAAAATTTAGGAAATTGCCAAGGAGGTAGGAAAATAAACCTATGCAAAACTCTACCTATAACTACTATGTCCCCCTATACATTTTGCCTTCTTTAGCAACCTCATTGCCTCCTATCTCCATTGCGTTGCTACCAACTCTTATTTGCCCATACTCCATAAAAATTCATTTGTATTACTTTGGACTTTATATGATTTGAACAAAGTTGTTGGCATGTTTAGTAGCATTCAAATGAAAAATGTGTTTGTTTCAATCAAAATAGTTTTTATACAAAATGCTCTGTAGGCAACTTAAGAAGAAAATTTGTTTGGCCATGATTGACTATAAAAAATCCAATTGGTGTAACTTTTTTAAAGAAGAAAAATAAAATAAAAAAATAAATGAGAGTCCACCTCCCCCCCAGGAAGTCACTTAGTATATGTATACAAACCACGTGTGTCAAAGTGATTTTTTGACCCTATATTTATTTTTTAATAAACTATAATTGCAACCTATAATTTTGAGCTTTGATTAATAATGACTATAGGTTTCTATTGTCAAAAAGTTCTAATTCAAATAACATAGGAAGTGATTTTTAGGATAGTTTGAAAAATGAACTAAAATAGCATGTTTTTCAACTCAAATTTTTATAGAGAATACATTTAAATGACCATTGCATTAATACTCAATAAAAATTAAACTTTTAATTAAGAGTTATTTTCAATCATTTTTTGTTCAATTTTTAGACTATTTTTTACAAAGTAAATAGAGGGTCAAATTTTATTTTCAGCTTTGCAATGTATCTTTTATCTTCAAAAATTTATAACTAATTACTATTGACAAATAAAATATCAATAACTCAAAATATAAAATTTCAAATAAGGGGAATCTATTCAATTTTTTGTTTTTGTTTTTCAATTCAAATTTTATGAAGTAAATAGGGAACTAAAATTAGGACGCACATAGTTTGTAAAGATACACTAAGTAACATTCCCATGTTTTTTTAAAGGAACGGTGTGCATAAAAAAAAAGGAAAAGAAAACAATCAATTAGACTCTCTAAGACAAAAAAAGTTTGGGTGGAGACTAAGAGGCAAAAGCCACCTGGGTTGATAAAGATTATTGATACAAAAAATCTCGTTTTTGCACTATGAGTTAAGAAACTCTTGAGTGATAATGTTTTGTCTATCTTCACTACAACAATAGAAATAGGTAATAGTATGATTCATATGGGCCAAAGTGAGAGTCCATCTTATGATCCAATTTGATAAGTTGTGTTGGAAGAGGAGAGTGTTTCTAAAGTAGATAAGCCTCAAAAGCATTGTAGCAAAGATGGTTGCCAAATAGGAGACTTAATCATTGAGCCTACTTGGTTGATTTTATTGATTTATTTTTTGGTCATGCCAAGGTGATACCAACCGCAATTATAGCTAATTTAGTGTGGATAAAGAAGATTTTTTCTTTTTTCTTTGTAGAATAGAATTACAAAAAATTGCAGGTTGAAAGTTATATAAAATTCTACTACACATAACATCTCCATCAATCAAGAGCATACTTAGTTTATATATAGTTTGAAAGGGAATGGGATGTTTGATGGAAAAATTCAACATAGACTACTGTTTTTTTTAAATGCAAGCAAAAGTCACCATTTATTTTTTTAAATACCTATGTTCTCGACTTTCGTTTGTATGAGCATAGGTAGAAATATGGTCCACAAAAAAAGTGAAATGACTCATAAGAAGGCCTACCTAATTGTTTAGACTAAATGGATTGTCAGTCTTGACTATCACAATAAGTAGTTGAAGTATTCATAGTACAACCCAACGAACAAAATGTTGATTGTAAAAATAGTATCCTTGCTACAAAGAGTAGTGACTTAAAAAAGGATATCCAATGAACAAAACAAACACTACTATTTGTAGCAATGATATGACCCTTTGATCCTTTGATTGTAGTGGTATGACTTGAGTTTCATCAAACCTATAGAGTGATGAATTGTAATTTATCACCCTTGTATAGATAATTGATTGCTCATAAAATTATAAGAGCATTTGCAATGCATACTCAACATACAAGCTATGTAACAACAAATGGCATGCCATTTTACAAGGTCATGGAAGTTACAGTTTATTCTTTGGAAAAATGACCCAATGCAAAGTCGGCAATCCCAATGTCAAGTGAACTTTTTGCATTATAAAAAGAAAGAAAGAAAACAATCTACATTAAAACAGACTTTTCATTAAAACAAGGGAAGGTTGAATTGATTGGCACAAATAACAATGCAGAAAAGGGTTGACAATAATGATTGTTTCTATCATGAGCCAACTTACGGGCCCTTCACATCTTTCAAATTTTCTATTTCTAGGGAATCGCATACTAAGGCTGTGGAGTTCCCAATAACAGTTGCATTGGAGCACAATTTTAATTAGAAATTAGTTTGGGCCAAGCACAATGCTGATATTGTCCTGGTTCTTGGATGCATTGCAGATGTTCTAACTTAGAGAATCCAAATTTGATTCATATAGTCTCAATCAATGGATTGTATGATGACTTCCAAAGGTCTCATAAGTTCTTACCCGACATAATCAACACTCTCTAATATGTGACACCTACATTTGGATCCAAAAGTGTCACATTGAAATACAAGATATTGGTTATACAAGCAAATGAGCACTATCCAAATGTGAAGGGTTGCCAGAGAGAGCCTAATATTCAATGAGAGTCAATACTTTATTGTACTTTGAAAATTCATAACTTATTATACAATGTTCAAATAATACATACTAAAGTGCGTTAAAATCATCTTCTACTAACTAATAAGATCCGATACAATTATTTTATACTTAATAATAGTGACTAAGCTCCATTGTAATTAGTATTGATCGTAGGTGCCGCTACCTTAGGTGTAATGCACCGATGGCTGGGGAGTGGGGAGGTGGACATGTTCCATTTGTTCCCCATAAATTTCAAAACAGATTGTAGTCAACAGGAAATTGATGAACCTAAGGTATGCCAAGGTTATGTGAACAATAACCCGCCTGTCAGAATTTGCCATCTGTCCCCCCAAAGAAAAGAAAAAGAAAATCTGTCAGAATCTAAATCATTCTCCCTTTGGAGTCCCGGGAATAAAATTTGAGAATGTCAACCCTGAGTTCCTGTACAAAAAGGAATTTCAAACAAAATCAGATCCCCGAAATCAGAATCACAATGACTGTAGACCCCGGGGTACAGTAGTAGCACAACTTAGATTTTTGGCCAACCCGGAGGGCAGGGCAACCTGACCCTTTGGCCAGTAAAACGATGACATGCAACCAAACTTGGATATGCCATTCCAAGCGGTTTGGCGTAACCCACCTGCTAACCACGGGTTGGGTGGGTAATTACCATGGCTAACATAACATACCCCCAAAATACAACAATTGCCCCAATAAACACATAGTCCGTATTTTCTGAACACAATTTAGTGAATGTCTATAGTTAGCATTCAATGATGTCGATGTCCCAATGGCCCCGTTTCAACCTTAACCTCACGTGGACCCACTTTTACCCAGGTGGAGACGTGGAGTCAATTACGATCCATATACGGTCAAGGGTCAAGATATGGAATCCCCGAAACAGACCTCAATAACGTATTTTCTCCCTCTTTTTTTCCAATTTTATTTTTTCAGAAATAGGGGGGTGTTTTTAATATTTAAAAATGTTATTCTTGCTTTTGTTTTTTGTGTACAATTAGAACATAATAGGACAAGGTTTTCTTTTGGAACAGTCCAGTCCTGGGTTCTGATCGCTGGGTGGTGGGGAACCCATACCCAAAGGGACCTCATCTATATATATATACATATCCCAAATAACTTTTAGTCAATGGACTTCCTCCAATTAAGGAGGGAAATTAGAGTGAACTTCACACTAATCGCCGGGGTGAGTCAAACTTGATTGAGTTTCCAAAAAAATTAGTATTAATTTTCACATCTTTGAATAATAAGTTTCACCTATATTTATTTATGAGTTTTCCCCTGTATTGCTAAATAAGAAAAATATCCTGGAGACAAATCTTGGAGATTTGGGGGAGTGGCGTTAAATAATTAAATTAATAAGAATTTCCAGAGATTTGTTTTTCTTTTAAAGAAAATCCATAAAACTTACTGGGTTTTCATTATAGATTTTCACTGTAATTTTAATTATTGGTGTAACAATTGAAACAATGAAAGCTCATTAGCATATATTCTGTTTGTTTTAAAAAAAAAAAAAAAAAAAAAAAAACTCATTAGCATGGAAGGACAAAATATCCACTTGGAACTTTTAGTAAATTGGGGCAATTGGCCATATTTTGATGACTAAACCCCTAGAAGTTTTTGACTTTGTTTTCACCAAAAACGCTCCAAAATACATGTAACCGTAGGATCTTGTATTATGTTGGTTTGAAAAGAGGTGGAAAAAATTTCAAAATTTTCCACCATGTAGATTGCAAGATATTAGAGTGTGAAGTGACAAAATTCATTTTTTTGACCTTGTGAAAAATTGGGTAGGTGCACTTCACAAGGTCACATTTGTATGAAAAATGTACAAAATAGTGGTGCTTCTTTAGATTCTTTCTTGAAAGCAAGCATTACAAAAAATGTGAGCCTTACAAAAGGCCATTTGTTCCCGAATAGTAGAAAACAACAAGAAAAAATAAAAATAAAAATAGCAAACTGTAAGGCCTGAATTGCGCGGGATAGTAGAATGAAATGATATATATTATTGGAAAATTTTGAATCTTTTTAGAAAATAATAATATTTAAATGATTGGAAACCTTACCACTTTAGCAACCTGATGTGGCACTACTACTGCCACATCAGATAATATATTATTATTATTATTATTATTGTTGTTGTATTTTGTATTATTTTAAAATATTAAAACATTTAAAATGCATACCAACAATTCATTGCTCACAACTTTGAAAACAACCCTCTCGTGGCCTTCTTGAGGGTTCAATTTTTTTCAGTGTTGGCTATATGCTTGATAATTTCCAAATCGTTTGGAATAATACAACATATAGGAAAAAAATAGTAAGTAGAAAGAAGTAGAGAAATACTACAAGTACTAAATTGATACTAAATATGATTCAAAATACTAAGTTATTAAATAATTTATTTATGTAATCGAAAATTGCCAATTCTAATGATTGTAATGTTGTAATAAACAATCTATACCAAATGTCTGTGTTTTTTCCAAAAATATTGAAACTTGAATTGAATAAAATACTTCAAAGTTTATCTTAGAATAGAGATTCCATAACTACCTGCAAACTACCCACAACTAAAATTCCTCATAATTTTCATTAGTTCCACCTATATATAAATCTAGAAAATCAATTTTAGATTTTTATTTTTCAAAAAAAGTGATTTTTAGAAAAGTGTTTTTAGTTGCCCGGGCTAACCATCAAGCAATGAAAACTACATTATACAATAACTTTTTAACCATGTAGTCAAAAGTTATGAAAATTGTTGGGCCTTAACCCCTAAAACCCCGTTTGTCCCCTCGGGAGACAATTTGGGTCCGGGTAGGTTCCTGTGACCTCAATTTGTAGAGAAATTTTTTGGGATTTTTTGAGGTTGTGCGGTTTTGCGAGAGCTTTGTGGATATATAATTTTTATTTCAATTGGTGCCCAAGAAAAAAAGTTATGCCCAAAATAGAGTTTGGCGGGCAGCACAAAAAAATCACAGAAAGTCAAAATAAATTTCTTAAATATTTTTTTCAAAATCTATGTCTTTTTGTCTACATTTGAAGCTTTGATTCATTCTATTTGGACTAATAATGAAAAAGTTATGGACAATCTTGTTTTTGGGGGCAATCTAAGCATCTTCTTGAAAAAATAACTTTTAGGATTCATTTTTGAATGCAATTTTTACAATTTTCAGAATTTTTTTTTTGACAAGGTTGAATTTTCTTTCTAGAACAATCTCACCATTGGGATTATGGTATTTCAATTTTGTCTTAGAGCAATTATTGATTTAGTTATTCCTTCAATCTTGAACCTACTTCTACTTAACAATTTTTTGATGAGTAAAAACTTAGTGTTTTTTTCTTGAATTTTTTTTCCTAGATTCTCAACTAAATTATTAAACATATAAACTTAGAAAATCAAAATCAACAATACAAAAAAATTAAGTTAAATAGGTTCAAAGCCCAAAAATCTAATCAAGCAAGGTGCAAAAAAACTTGTTTTCTTCACTTTGAATGCAAATATCTTGCAATCTATTTGTTCAAAGTTTCTGAAATTTCTTGCACACATTTTCATACTAGTCTAGTATAAGATCCTATGGTTAGATATGCAAAAAAACCCAATTTTTATAGTTTTTTGCTCTTTGCAATAGAAGCGGCAGTTTTGAGTGTGTTTTGATGGAGAAAAGGCCTCGGGGTTTTAGGGGTTAAGATATTCCTTGGACACATGTTGTGTGAAATTTCAAAGAAAACAAAAAAAAGTGTAGTTCATAGTAAACCACCCCAAATCACTATGTTGCTAAAAAATGCCGTTTGGTCCTTTAAAGGTTAATATTTTTTTAGTTTTGAAAAGAATTTTTAGGAATGATAGCTTTCAGTGATCATCATGTAAAGTTTTATTTCATATAGTTCTAATATGTACTATACAAACTATTTCAATTAGTGCACCCTCTAATATCAACACTAATTTATATTGATTTGAAAATTAGAATAAATTTGCAACACATATTAATACAAAGAGTTTAATATTTTGGATATGATGAATATAATGTGGTCTATACTAATTTTTAATTTTCTCATGGCATATATTGCCATTCATTTTTCATCCACTTTCATCTATATTCATTTATTTTTCATCCAAATATTTGCACCAATTATGTCACATTCATCTGTCATTCATTCAAATTAGTGTGAGTAGTTTAGCACTATTCAAACTCTCATACTAATTAAACTCACGCACTCATTGAACAAGATTGAGATTGCTTATTTGTTTTTAGGGACTTCTTTTTATTTATCATGATTTACTTGGTAATTTTAGCATTGATGACCTTCCAATGAATAATTATAGTCAAAACCTTTAGGTTGTAGTTGGTTTATGCATTGACGTAAATAGGGTCCATTTGTGGTGAAGCACATGACTAAAAACAATAACATTTTGATGCTACTTAACTAAAGCTATATAATTGAAGCTACAATTGCTTTGACATCATTTATTCCAATCATATCATCTTTTTTAATTTTAGATTTGTTGTCATGGTTGTTAGGCTTCACCTATAGCTTCATAATAGTTGTCTCAAGTCCAACACCGTTTCAAAAACTCAATGCATTACGTCTTTAGTCCATTGCCCCATTAAGTTAGATCCTCCATCTTTGCAATATTATGAGTTTATAAATCCTCAATTTTATACACTTAGAAATGATTAATTTACCAATAAATAAATAAATAAATAAATCTTAAATTCAAAAATATATTGGCAATAAATTTACAACCTCTAAACTAGCAAATTGCCAATTTACATGTTTATAGATTTTAAAAATTAAAAATTAAAAATCTTAAAAATCTTAAATTGATTGTCAACAGTAGCATGGAGAGAAGCATAGCCCAATGAATGTAGGGATTATAATTCAAAATACTCTTTATTTAATATCAATTGACTTAAGAGTTGGAGGATTTTTTTCTTCATGAGAATTAATAAAATAAAACTTAATTAAAATTTCCTTCAAAAAAATGCTAAGATTTTTACATTTTTGTTTAAAGAAATACCTCATACAAAGCAAAACAAATCAATACCACTTTGCCAATAATTAGTGGAAGAATAGATGATTATACTAGTGAATGGAAGAATATTAACCTTTTAGTTTTAGTGCAACAGATGGAAAAGAATCATGTCTCTGCTTTTTCAACTAATTTCCTAGCAATGGAAGAAGATGTGGGTCAATTCATTTGGTTTTGACAAGATGATAATTTTTATATTTTGAAGAATTTTTTTTTACAATAACCAAATTATTTATAAAAAGTGTAGACTATTCCACTTATACATTATAGTTCATATATTCAACATTCAACAAAATCCTATTGTCATTGTATGATTTGTATCTTAGTATATTTATTATACTTCAAGGATAATTTGACCAAATACATATTAATTGTAAATACTTTATTTTTTTCCAGAATTCTAATTTGGTCCTAAAACCAATATAATTGAAGAGTATGTGGAAAAGAGTTTTACTAACTAGGGGTGGTTTATGCCAAGATCAAATCGAGGATTTCACTTAAATCTTGAATATTGTGATTGGCAAATAGATTAGTTGTAGCCCAATTTGAGATTACACTTAAAACAAAGGCACATATCATTTATAGATGAAAAGCTCGCTTTGAATCCTACTTGGTTAGAATAAATAATGGTTTCGAAGGACCAATTTATTTCTCAATTAGAATTCTAAAGTTAAGCTTAAAAGTTTAATTTCCAAATCACTCTATTTGAATTTTTTTTTCTAATTTTTTAAGGTTCAACTTAAAAAATTATTTCATCAAAATGATTAAGATTGTAATTTCTGTGACACTTCAAAGATAGCATCTTGAAAGCTCAAAATACACCACTTTCGAACCTTTTTTTTTATCAAATTTCTCTTGGAGTGAGCTTACGGAGCACATTAGTTACACCATGATGTTTGCCACTATTATTTTTATTTGTATTGAAAATTTCATAATATTTTAAGCATTTAAAAAATTACTATGCTCTTAACCAAAAAATATTTTACAACAATTATATAAAATTCTGTATGATATTTTTATTTTTTTGAAGAAATAAAATTGATTTTAAGACATATTTTACTACTTATATTTCAAAATATCAAAATTTTGAAATGTGTGTTTTAAATGTAGAAATTTAATGAAGTTCATAACATTCATGAGCTGTGAGAGGAGTTGCCTTGCCTTTGACGGAATGATGTGGTATATTCCACATCATTCCATCCAAAGGATGAAATGGTGTGGAATATTCCACACCCCACATTAGCTAATAAGCCACGCGTCAATAATGTCAGACTTCTGCTCAGTGCCAAGGTCATGACTGCACAATCAGGTTACTGGAAAATTGAACACCCCCAATTCAGGCAATACAAATAAAAATAGCTTTAAACCAATCAATTCATTGAGGTCAATTAATTTAATGTTCGAATTCCCGCTCATTGCTTTGTAACCATTCATGTTTTGCAATTCAGAATTAGAAGACAATTCTTTATGTCCATATGGGGTGGTAGGAGGTAGAACAACCCATGTGGGATAAGTAATTTAAAGTTTGTAATTTCTCTAGTTAAGTCTAAAGTAGGAATTGTGTTAAAACTATAATTTTAGACCTCCTTTAGGCATAGTAAAATAACTTTTTTCAAAATACTTTGAACTAAAATAAGTTGGAGAATCAAGTTAAATTTCATCTTCAAAAATCCGTTTGAGATTTAGATCTTCCACTCAAAAGTTATAGACAAATTTCATAGAGGGGTTTGAAAGGTTTTTTTTTTGACATTTTCATACATCCTCTCTGAAATTTGTCCATAAGTTTTGAGTAGAAGATCTAAATCTAAAACGGATTTATGGAGATGAAACTTAGCTTGAGTCCCCAACTTTTTTTAGTTCAACTTTTTTTGAAAAAGGGTATTACACTATGCCTAAATGAGGTCTAAAATTATAATTTTAACACAATTCCTACTTTAGACTTAATTATGAGCAATTGAGAAATTACAAACTCTAAATTACATATCCCACATGGGTTGTTCTATCCCCTACCACCCCAAGTGTACATAAAGAGATTCTCTATTTTACAAAAACAATCAAAATAAATTATTGATGGCAAATGGTTAGATTTCTTTGGTAGAATACTCAATGAATTCTTTGGGTTCTGATAGACCATCTACCTTTATAGTTATTTGTTTGTATATTTTGTCCTAGAATTAGCCAAAAAAATAGATCGCACCATAAATGTACTGCCATTGTCTTGGTCCTAAAGCTTACATTAATAATATATGGATGCACTTCGTGGATGAAGACTTCAGAGTGGCAAAGGCAGCCTCTCTGAGGGCTCTTGAATGTTATGCCAGCCACAAGTGGCCTGGCCGGGGACGACGACAGCACGCGGACTGGACGACACAGGGACTAACAGAACCAAAATTGAATTTAAGATTACTCATTTCTTTCCAACAATTTTCAAATTCTTTCGATCTTGTCAATTCCAAAAATGATTTTTTTTCTTCTTCTCATAAGCACTTGGCTTTGGATTCAAAATGAAGCTGTTGAACTCCCCACCAACAAGCTTCCATACACTACAATTCACCAGGGCAGAGTTTAAATTGCAACCGTTAAGCACTCTGGAGGCGAGGGCCTTAAGAAAACTCACCTCATTATGAGGCATAACGCCCTGGCCTTCGTGGCAGGGCCCTCACAGCCCGGGAGGCCTTCGGGAGGGGCCTCCCACTATACTAAAATACCTCACAAAATCATTCTAGCCAATAGCTTTATGTTCAAGATCACAAAAGTTCCTTCCCAGTAATCCAACCAAAAACATAGGCTCTCTTTATATATAACAACAGCTCAAGAGTAAAATGAGCTCTCATGTCATCTTGTGAATGGTCTGAGGTGATGTGGACTAATCCAATTTTGGCAATGCGGGTGCTAAATCAAACCTTCACATACAGTACAACTTGTAGAGCCCATGCATCGAAGATGAAATCAATTCCAACACTTTTCCATCTTATCAACATCAAACGATTGTTATTGAGCAACGTCCATCACAACTGCAAAACAGGTTTTCTTTTGAACTGTAATAGCTACTAAGGTAAACCTGCCTATGACAGGCAGAATGACTGATTTGTTGTATTGCCATTAGCAAAAATAATCAAATTTTTTTTCATACAAAGACACATGTGAGAAATGAAGAAAGCAACTGGAATTTTATTTTTTGGATAAAATATGAATTTTTTGTGAACTTTTGAAGTGTACTGTTCAGTAAGCCCAAAAGAGTCTGTAGACTACCCCAAATCAGCAGAAAATTGTTTCCATGATGGTCATCTTCCCACCTAAAACAGTCATAACATTTTCTAAGATGGCTACAAGACTTTCTAACATGGACATGACATGAAGAAATAAAAAAACTACTTTTTACTACCAGTTTAGACTAGATTGGTGTAAGTGTTCATAACAGTTACTAATAACTTCATAACCATATCCCAAGGCTTTGATAACAACTACAAATCAACCTTATGCAGTCTTCATCCCATTTTTAAGAAAAAGTTTCTCATAGATTGATAAAAGACTGTAATGGGGGGGGTCAGTAGGTGCTTGTCATGGGTGGTTTGCCTGTCATAGGCAGGTTTACCTTAAACGTTGAAGAAAAACCAAGTAAATAGCATTAGTAAGAGCATCATTAACACCAATGGTCTTAGTTCAAAGAGCAAAAGCATTGTTTCTAAAAGTAAAGGCATTGTTTCTAAAAGTAAAGGCATTGTTTCTAAAAGTAAAGGCATTGTTTCTAAAAGTAAAAGCATTGTTTCTAAAAGTAAAGGCATTGTTTCTTAAAGTAAAAGCATAGTTTTCAAAGTAAAAGCATTGTTTCCAAAGTAAAAGCATTGTTCTTGTGTATCATGTATAAATAAGAAATCAATCTAATATTAGAAATATGATTTACTCCTTTGTTTCATGACCTTTCTTTGTTGAATTTTCTTATGCATTACATCTCATTAACTATTGAGTAAAGCTAAGGTTTCATTGTTGGGTAAATTCCATCAGCTACATAGCATTTGAAAAGCGTAATTACAAAAATGGCATTTCACTTAGATCATGCCAAATTGGTCAACACAACCTCACAACTTATGCTTAAGTGCGGATTCCAAATCCTCAAAACTTGGCAGAAAGAGGAGAAGGAGAAGGGGGAGAAGAAGAAGGAGATGCTATGGTTGACTGATAAAAAAATTAGACAATACTTGGCCTATCTCAACCCCCAAGCTTTGGCGGCCAAACGGATTCGGTTTCCATTTCGGACAAGCTGCACCAATTCCCACCTTCGATGGCTCTTCTATCAACATGCAGAAGGCATCAACTACCACAACAAGGAAGCCATCCAATTCTTTCCGAGAGCATGGAATGACTTTATCAATGCATTATGGCCGGGTAATGCCCTTGCTCCCGGAATTCGGAAATCAAAGCTATAACTTCACCAGAAGAGAGTATTGTACAAGCTCAAGACGCCGCGTCCTCTTCTTCACAAGCAAAGGAAAATTGGAATTTGAAACCCAAAATTCCAAATTCAAATTTGCCCGCAAGTAGAAATAAAGTGCACTATAGTAAGAGTAGGTACTATGACTAATAAGTTAGATCAATTACTGATTTCACATTTGCCATAAAAAGAAAGAAAGATGCACTAAAGTTGTAAGGTAGTCTGCTCTTAGAATTAGTAACAAATTTTTGAAGTGGAAAATGCAATGGTCACTACAAGCAACAATCTTGCAAAGTTTACACTCTTGGTACATTGAAGAAAGCAAAATGTACCTCAATTTGTGTTACTGTGGTTGCTTTTAGCACTCTGGTTACCTTACTGTTGAAGAGGATGCATCAATTAATATTAGTCTACTTGAAGTTGATCCTACGGAATCAACCTAAACCAGCTGCAATTAACTTTTTTGCAATCCTTGTCCATGTGTTTAAAAAAAAATTTAATTTAAAAATTAAAAAAAATTGCAATCTGCGTTCCATTTGTGAAGTGGCTTGTCCCTGACTGTGAGAGTTGTTGGGCTGTTGGCCTTGGTCTTTGAGTAGGCTTTGAGTTTGCTTGCTTGTTAGGCTTTTAAACAAAATTTAAATAATGATAAAAATCTTAAAACTGTCCAAATTTTGAAATTGGTGCTTTTGTTTCCTTCGCCAAGCCTCTGTCCTTTGGTTCATTCTAGTTTTTTTTGCCTATCAATGGAAATCGGCCATGTGTTTCAAGAAAAAAAATTAAAAATTTGCAATGTTAATTGTGTATTGAAATGTTAATTATGTATTGAAGTTCCAATATTGAATTTTTTGATTTTAATACATAACATTCAAGAGCTGTGAGAGCAGCTGCCTTCCCTCTGACGAAATGGTGTGGAATATTCCACACCCAACATTAGCTAATAAGCCACGCGTCAATAATGTCAGACTTCTGCTCAGTGCCAAGGTCATGACTGCACAATCGGGTTATTGGGGTGGTAGGAGGTAGAACAAAATATACAAACAAATAATTATAAAGATAGATGGTCTGTCAAAACCCAAAGAATTCATTGAGTATTATACCAATGAAATCTAACCATTTGCCATCAATAACATATTTTGATTTCTTTTTAGGAAAGAGAAGCTCTTTATGTACATATGGGGTCGTAGGAGGTAGAACAACCCATGTGGGATAGGTAATTTAGACTTTGTAATTTCTCAACCGCTCATAGTTAAGTTTAAAGTAGGAATTGTGTTAAAATTATAATTTCAGACCTCATTTAGGCATAGTAAAATAACTTTTTCCAAAATACTTTGAACTAAAATAAGTTGGAGAATCAAGTTAAATTTCATCTACAAAAATCCGTTTGAGATTTTAATCTTCCACTCAAAAGTTATAGACGAATTTCATAGAGGGGTTTGAAAGGGTTTTTTTTTACATTTTCATACATCCTCTCTGAAATTTGTCCATAACTTTTGAGTGGAAGATCTAAATATAAAATGTATTTTTGTAGATGAAATTTAGCTTGATTCCCAAACTTTGTTTAGTTAAATTTTTTTTGAAAAAAGGTATTCCACTATGCCTAAATGAGGTCTAAAATTATAATTTTAACACAATTCCTACTTTAGACTTAACTATGAGCGGTTGAGAAATTACAAACTCTAAATTACATATCCCACATGGGTTGTTCTATCTCCTACCACCCCCAGGTGTACATAAAGAGCTTCTCTTCCCAGCGAAAATCTCAAAATTAAGTTATTGATGGCAAATGGTTTGATTTCATTGGTATAATACCCAATAGATCCTTTGGATTCTGACAGACCATCTATCTCTATAATTATTTGTTTGTATATTTTGTCCTAGAATTAGCCAAAAAAATAGATCGCACCATAAATGTACTGCCATTGTCTCGGTCCTGAAGCTTACATTAATAATATGTGGATGCATTTCGTGGATGAAGACTTCAAAGAGGCAAAGGCAGCCTCTTTGAAGGCTCTTGAATGTTATGTTTGACCAAGCTTGGTGCCCATAAACCCCTCTAGGACGAAATAGATACAATGTGTCTTTCTCAAATTTTCAATGACAAATTCTTGGTAGGGTATAACAAATCTCAATATGTTGTTGATGATATTTGAGCCATTGAATTTTTTTAATTGATGCGCATATAAATATTTTTTAATTTTTTTTTAACTTTAAATTTTTTTTATAGGATCCAATTTGTTCAATATTGGGGGTTTTGCCATTACATGTTTTTCAGCCCTTGTGAAGGGCTGCGAGTTCCCCAGGGTTCCCAGAGTCTGAAGCTGTCTGGAACTGCGCCGCACCAGCTGCATGACATGGCACAGCGACTGCCACGTCATACAAAAAAAAATTTGAAAAAAAAAAAAAAAAAAAAATTGTTCATCTTGTTTTTTCATTTTAAGATTTTAAGATTTTTCTTTTTTTTTTGAATTTTTTGAATTTTTTTTTTCTGACAGCGGCCGTTCTTTTGCTGCCGGGGAAACAGCGCCGGAAACAGGTCCGAAACGGCCGTCGAGACCCCCCCCAAATCATCTCATGTCACATTTGTTTGAAAATGTGTACGAGTTTGAAAGTTTATCTTTTAAATTCCAAAAATGCTACATTTGCCTTCATTATAATCCAATATTTTTGGGTGTAAATTAGAAGTATTCATTTTCCTATAATCTTTCTTTTTCAAAGGTCACATTTTTGTCTATAAGTTGATTATCCAAAATTGTCATAATCTAAAATTTAGTGGTCAATATTTTCCACATTTAATTCTATGCGTACTAAATAAACTAATATTTACTTTCGTCTGGTTAAAATAAAAAAATTTCAAGGACATTCATGTGTAAAAAAATATCAAAGTGGTAGGACTCATTGAAAACTTCTATTGTCAAGAAGTTATTGACTTTAGGATTTACATTGTCGGATCTAAAAAATTACAAATATAGCCCTATAATATGATATCTTTGGGGTTACACCAAGACCACAAAACACTACATTTATTTTTTATATTGGATTATGTGACACTAATTTACCAAAGTTGCATTTTTTGAAAAAATAAATAAAATTGAATGTGTTGAAAATACGATTGTTATATACCAATTTCTACACAGTTTTTATTTGAAAAATTAGTCAACACTACTAATAATTGCATAACTGACACTAACTTTGCACATTCATCGATAACACAAATCATTGTATTAAAAATATAAAAAGATCAAACCAAATAAATGACCAAGGAGAGGAACTACTACTAGTCTAAGTTAGGATGACCCGTTGTTGTCCCTTTGGTTGCCGCACATATTTAGACAAATCAAGTTCACAATTTTTTGGGGGCAATAGAACAAAAAATCAAAGTATTTATTACATGTAATTTAGTCAAATCATTTTCTAACTTAATTCCTAAAGTTCTAAGGCTATTTTTCTGTCAAAAACAACTCAAAACTACCAGTTCTGTTGCATTCATCCAAGAAAACAAAACACATATTTTTAAAGTATCTAACCACAAACTCTTGTACTTAACTTGTCTCAAATCATTTGGTAAAAGAACTTGATTTTCATTCTTTAAAAAATTGTTAAGTAGAAGTAGGTCCAAGATTAAAAGAAAAATTACATCATTAATAGCTCTAAGAGATGATTGAAACACTATAATCCCAATGGTGAGATTGTTTCAACAAGCAAACTTAACCTTGTCAACAATTTTTTTTGAAAAATTGTGAAAATTGCATTCAGAAATGAATTCTATAGGTTATTTTTAAAGAAGATGCTCTAATTGCCTAAAAAATAAGATTATCCATAATTTTCAAATAATAAATCTAGATGGAATGAATCAAAGTTTACCATACATCTAAGATTACAATCTATGAGAAACAAAATTTGAAAATTTTAATTTTATTTTGTGTGTGAGGAAGTATTTACCCACCGTACAAAAGAAAGGACCTTTTGTGCCATTACTGTTTCTCCAAGGCACCAATTGAAATAAAATTTATATTTCCAGAGAGCTAATGTGTTTTTTTATTTTCACAAAAAATAAAAATAAATCATGATGAATATTGAAGCTTTAAGAGCCTATCCAAAATCCATTTTGTCCCCTTGACAGAACAATGGGACTTTGGGGGTCGAAAATGCACTAATTATAGGTGATCAAAGCAAAAACATGTAGCCTTTCATTGTTGTCTTTAACCCCTAAAACCCCGAGGCCTTTTCTCCATCAAAACACACTCAAAACTGCCACTTCTATTGCAAAGAGCAAAAAACTATAAAAATTGGGTTTTTTTGCATATCTAACCATAGGATCTTATACTAGACTAGTATGAAAATGTGTGCAAGAAATTTCAGAAACTTTGAACAAATAGATTGCAAGATATTTGCATTCAAAGTGAAGAAAACAAGTTTTTTTGCACCTTGCTTGATTAGATTTTTGGGCTTTGAACCTATTTAACTTAAATTTTTTGTATTGTTGATTTTGATTTTCTAAGTTTATATGTTTAATATTTTAGTTGAGAATCTAGGAAAAAAAATTCAAGAAAAAAACACTAAGTTTTTACTCATCAAAAAATCGTTAAGTAGAAGTAGGTTCAAGATTGAAGGAATAACTAAATCGATAATAGCTCTAAGACAAAATTGAAATACCATAATCCCAATGGTGAGATTGTTCTAGAAAGAAAATTCAACCTTGTCAAAAAAAAAAATTCTGAAAATTGTAAAAATTGCATTCAAAAATGAATCCTAAAAGTTATTTTTTCAAGAAGATGCTTAGATTGCCCAAAAAAACAAGATTGTCCATAACTTTTTCATTATTAGTCCAAATAGAATGAATCAAAGCTTCAAATGTAGACAAAAAGACATAGATTTTGAAAAAAATATTTAAGAAATTTATTTTGACTTTCTGTGATTTTTTTGTGCTGCCCGCCAAACTCTATTTTGGGCATAATTTTTTTTCTCGGGCACCAATTGAAATAAAAATTATATATCCACAAAGCTCTCGCAAAACTGCACAACCTCAAAAAATCCCAAAAAATTTCTCTACAAATTGAGGTCACAGGAACCTACCCGGACCCAAATTGTCCCCCGAGGGGACAAACGGGGTTTTAGGGGTTAAGGGGGGAAACTATCCTTGTCTATTTGGATTCTAATGTGGTTCTTTTAACTTCCTACATTGTTGCAATAAAAATTCAAAAATTGTCCCTCCGTGTTGTGGAATATTGATCCTTTTTCTATGTGGTTAGAAATTGCATGGTGGTATTCATTGAGGTTATGGAATCATGACTTCTCAACCCAATTCAAACTCTTTCAACTCCCATTCTACACTAAAATCATCAACCATTTCTAGGATCCCTACAATAGGATACACTGACGAGACACAATTTGATCTTTTTCCAATGTGGCTAGAAATTGCAGTGTGGTGTTCATTGAACTTGTCATTGAAGTTATAGAATCATTATTTTTCAACCCAATTCAACCTCTTTCAACTCCCATTCTACACTAAAATCATAAACCATTTCTAAGATCCCTACAATAGGATACACTGGCGGGGTACAATTTGACCCCAAAATAAGGTTGCAATTGGGTCAAGGTCAACTTTGGGTTTGTGGACATCAAATGATCATGTAGATCTTCTTGTGGGTCATTTTCCTTCTCAACCACACCTACATTTCGTTTAAGAAAAGTACCATCCCCATTCCTTTTTCTTTTTTTCTTTTCTTATTGGGCCCAACTTCCCATAGTCTCATCCAACAAAATGGGGTCCCTTCGTATTGGTCTGATCATAGTGGAACCAATCTGAACTCCAAACGTATGCCATGTGGATGCAAACCAGTGGTGCTGTATTGAGTTTGACCTTCTCAAAGTTGACTGACCATGTCTTTGACCAGAATTATAAGTTAGTTGTGTGGGTTTGAAGTATTGTCATATATTTCAGGATTCCAGCACTCAGGAATAAACAATTTGCTACAGTATGAGTTAAAGTTTTAACCCTTGGAGGATGGATTGGTCACTGTAGAAATCATTCTTTTGGGGTACCATGTGCATCATTTGCTTAAAAAAGAACAGAAAAAACAGTTATTGGAGGTGAAACTACTATGCAAGACTTTCCCTTCTCATACAAAATTCCAAGGACGAATATTTGCACTTTCTATCTTACATGCAAGGATTCTTTGTCATCTATCAAATATTTAGTGCCTGCAACAGAGTTTCAGGGTTAACCCCAGAAGGATGGACTGATCATTGTGGAAATTAGCCTTTTTGGTTACCGAGTGTATCATTTATTAAAAACCAACCAGGAGCACTCATTGGATGTCAAACTGTTGTGCAAGATTTTTCTTTTTTCATGCAATTTTTTTAAAGATAAACATCTATAATTTTGTCCTATATAGAAGGATTCTCTATCATCTATCGTACGCTTAGTGCAACGTCCTTTCTAGGATTAAATGCTTATCCATAATTTCAAAACAAATTGAAAAGCAAATAAACAAAATAAGTTCTTGATTCCATTTTCAAAAGAGACAAAGAATACTTTAGTATGCAAATTAAAACTAAAATAACGAATAATTGAAGGTAGTGAAGGCGTAGGTGTAGATGAAGAGTGGTAAGGGAAAAAAAGAAGTGGTAAGTGGAGTTTGATGAATAATATCCAGTGGGTTGATTAACCACTTTAACCCCTAAAGGACCAAACACCGTTTTTTGACAACATAGCAATTTGGGCAGTTCACTATGACCGGAATTTTTATTTTTTTTCTTTGAAATTTTCACACAAGATGTGTCCGAGGAGTAGCTTTAAGGCCCAATAATTTTCATAACTTGTGACTACGTGCTTCAAAAGTTATTGCATGATATGTCATTTTCATTGGTCGGCGGGCAATCCGGACAACTGAATAAAATTCTTTAAAAATTACTTTCTTAAGAAAATAAAAAATTGAAATTGGTTCTTTAGATTTATATATGCATGGGAAGCTTTGAATCATTCCATTTTTATTAATGAGATGAAAGTTATGAGGAGTCTTAGTTTGAGGGTAGTTATGGAATCTCTAATCTAAAATAAACTTTGAAGTCCTTTATTTAATTTTTAATATTTTTGAAAAAAAATTAAAACATTGGGTGTAGATTTTTTATTACAACATTATAACCATTGGGATTGACAATTTTCAATTCTATATTTCAATTCTTAACAATTTAGTGTTTTGAACATTCTCTACCTCTTTCTACTTATTATTTTTTTCCTATATGTTTTACAATTCCAAATGATTTGAAAATTTTCAAGCATGTAGCCAACTTGCTTTGAAGAATGAGTCCAAAGATTAATCACCATTTTGGACATTTTTTCATACAAATGTGACCTTGTGAAGTGCAGCTGCCCGGATTTTTGCAGGGAAAAAAAGAGGATTTTTGTCAATTCAAACGCTATTATCTTGCAATCCACACAATGAAAATTTCTGAAAATTTTTCCACAACTTCTCAAACTAGTTTACTACAAGATCATACGGTTACATTTTTCAAAAAAGTTTTTTTTCTAAAATTTGGTGCTTGTATTAGAAATAGCAGTTTTGGAGCAGTTTTGGTGAAAACATAGTCTCTGACCTTTAGAGGTTAAGCAACTAAAATCAATATCTAGTGGGTTGATTAATTGCTATAAGCAACTAAAACCAATATCTAGATTAAAAAAAAGGGAGATACCAAGAGGTTCATAGAAGGATTCTGCCGTGTACTTTTCCAAAGTCTAAGGTAGAAGTATAGTGGAAAGCCTCATTTTGAGGGCATTCTAGCATGTAATGGCACTACCCATGAGGGCAAAAATTGACCGTAATAGGTGAATCTATATGACTGAAATGGATTGGAATGAATAATCCACATTTATATTAAATTAAATATTAATTCTTGGAAAAAAAAGTTGATTTTTTTTTTTGTATTCTTCCTGATCCTTATGTTTGCACACATTGAGTTCAATTTCTCAATGAATTTTCCATATCCTACAACATGAAATGCTTAAATTATTAGAAATAGGTATTTCTACAATGTAATAATTTTTTTCCAGTCCTTGGCCTAGTTCAATTATGTGACTTTGACATGAGTATGATATTGTTTACAAAGGTAGAAGATTATGGTAGCTGACCCATTTTCAACCACTACCCCATTTCCAATCTATAGAGTGCTCTATTTCTTTAAAGTTGTGGCGCAGTCAAGGAGTAGTTATGGCTCATTATAATTGGTATAAAGGTTGTCAATATTGCAACCAGCCCTTGGTTAATTTTGCAATTAGCTTATGGTTAGAAATAGAAAGGTCTACATGACCATTATAGGTTGAAGAAAATATTCCACTAAAATATTCATAATAATTATGTTTTGTATAATAAAATTCTGGAATAATATGCAATCCTTCCAAATTCTATTTCTACACGTGGAAAAAATTTAGCACTCAAAAAATTTGTACTCCAAATATGTGTAATTGCTCAAGTGGTTGGAAATGGGTCATCTGCCATTGTGCAAGAAGCTACAAAAACCAATGAATTATAATTAGACAATAAGCAGTGAAGTATGGTAGAACCACCCATCACCAACCAGTACCCGGTTGCCAACCACTGGAGGGTATCAATTTCAGTACATGCTAGGATTCAATTCCATGATTAATTTTTGGGATGGTTATATCGATGCTCCAAAACCGTGATGCCATATGTCCTTAACTTTGGGTGCTCAAGTGAGTAGCAATTACTCTCACAATGATCAGTTATGCATGACTCTACGGAGTGGAGATAGGTTGAGGCCAACTTTTGGCTTCAGAAATTCATAGTAAATTCAATTCAAGGAAAAAAATCACAAAATTTTGGCAGTGCCCATCATTTCTATCTTCTACAGGGTTGTAAATTCACATTGCCTTCTACTCTTCCGGAACATATGCGGAATTGCTTAAGTGGTCAACCATGGGTGGTTCTACCATAAGTTAACTCAACAAGGACAATGTAATCAAACTTCAAAGTCCTATATGCTTTGTTTTGTATCTATGTATGCATGAGCTTTTTCTGAAAATAAATTCAAAGGTGAAATCACATTTTTTTCCAACAAGTACAAAATTTTACATTGTTTTGTGAATATTTGAGATTACTATGAATTTCTGAAGGACTTTTTGATGAAAAAGTGAAGAAATTTCATATTAAATACAAAATTCATTGAAAAATATTTGAAAACTTCAACATAGGTGTGTAATGTCATTTTATTATTAAGAAAAGCATAGAAAAGATTCTATATTTTTATATATTAGGAACATGGTAAAAGTCCCTTAGCTTCAAATTGAATTAATCCCTAAAGGACCATGAGTCCCTGTGGAGGACTCTAAGGAGTTCAGGCAAGTTCCTATGAATTCAATATGTGGTGAATTTTTTTGAAATTTTCTCATAAGATAGAAAATCTCACTAGCTACCTGGGAATATAATTTTTATTTCAAAATGTGCCCATGAGAAAAATTTATGCCATCTTAAATACACTTTTTCCGTTGCCGAGTAGAAAAAAATACACAAAAATTTGAAATTAAATTAAATTTTTATTCTAATAGATATTTTTTTTTCTACATGTGAAGCTTTGATTCATTCCATTTGGATTAGTGATGTGAAAGTTACAAAACAATCTTATTATTTGGCAATCTAAGCATCTTCTTGAAAAAATAACTTACAAAATTCATTTATGAATGCAATTTTCACATTTACCAAAAAAATTGTTTAATAAGGTTAAAAATTCTTACTAGAACAATCTCATTGTTGGGATTACTGTGTTTCAATTCCATCTTAGAGCTATTAACAATTTAATTTTCTTTCAATCTTAGATCTACTTCTACTTAATAATTTTTTAAAGAATGGTAATCAAGTGTGTGTTTTTTGAAAAGAAATCCTAGACTTTCAACTCAATTATTCAAAACAAATTTTTTTAATTCAAAGTCTACAATGCAAAAAAAATCTACAAATGGCAATCAAAGTTATTTGAAATTGGAAGCCAACATTCAAAAAAAAGAAATTCCCCAAGTTTGAATGCTAATATCTTTCAATGTGTATGGCCAAACTTCATGAAATTTTTACCACATGATCTTAGACAAATAAAATATAAGATCCTATAGTTATATTATAATATTTTTTGAGGTGAACACAACAAAAATGGAAGTTTTTGACAAAACAAAGATAGAATCCTTTAGTAGTTTTTGACAAAAAAATGACCTTGGTCCTTTAGAGGTTAAAATATGAATTTTAGGGACACTTCTTGAGTTGTCAAGCAAACTAGACCATAGAAGTTGCAATTTGGTAGGTTTGCTAAAAAACAATATTAACTTCTAAAGGATTGAGGAGCCCTCTTTGTTTTTCTTAGAATTAAGGTAGGCTCTATTAGTTTATAATTTGGAATATTTGCACAAGATTTCAAGAATAGATTGTAATCATCATAATCTACAAGTGAAGTTTTGTATCACATCATTTTGATAAATTTTCAAAAATTATAATTATTTTTTCAATTCCAATGTCAAATCGAGTAGCTAAAAGTATATTTAAAAAAAAGATTAATTTCTTTCATTTTCTTTTGTAGATTTATACCTACTCAAAAACATTTGGTCCATTCAATTTTGAATGTTGATGTGAAGGTTATGAGGAGTTTCGCTTTTTTAAAGCGATGAAGGTAGAAAAAGCATATAAAGTTGTTTTTGAACTTGATTTTTAAATATTTCCAAATTTTAAAAAAATACGTAAAATCTATTTTTTATTAGAACATTGTCACCATTTGAATCAATAATTCTCAATTTTTGTAAAAGTTATTAGTGGTCTGGTTTTTTCATTCATCCAATAGTACCTTTTACTTTTAAATATTTTTAAAAATGCAAGATGCAAGTTTTTTTGGTTAATTTTTTCACATACATTAGCAACCAATTTTCCAACATATTGGCTTAATTGCACAAATTATGGGACATACATGTGTTTTTTTCTCAAAATGACAAAAGACAAAACATCACCTTTAGGAAGGGCTTGAAAAATTTACTTTTTGAAATTTAGACACAACTATTGGGGATTTTTACTCTAAAATTTTGGAAGGATGTACTTCAACAAGCTAAGGTGGGTACACCCAAAACCGCCACTTTTTGCTACTGAGCCTAGTTACTACTATTAGACTGGTCAAATTTTCATATATTCTTGTTGGCAAGTGAAAGGAGGTTCCAACGCACCAGAGAACGTGGCATTTGGACCCCGTATGCAAAAGTTATTAAGGGTCAAAGTTTGTTTCTGAAAGCGCTCCATCCAAATAGGTACATAACTGATTTTGGAAATGTACACAACCTGTAGATGACGCTTTAAGGTCAGGTGCCGTTTGGGGGGTGCCTACCTTAACCACTAAAGGACAGTAAGACCTCTTAAAACTACAGTTAGGGTTATACATGTTAAATTTTGCCCATTATTTTTTGGTAATCTTTATTGGAGTTGAATAATTGTACAAGAGAATGTGCCCAATTTTAACTTTTTTGATCGGGGCCCTAAACCCATCATCTGTTGATTTGCCCAACCCTGAACCTCAGAGGCCGCAAAGCAAGGCTATGTCCAATTTAATGTTGATTTTTCCTGAAACAAAATTCAGAGAATTGAAGTGGACAAAAGTGTTCAAGATGCTGAATTGTTTGAGGTTTGGATACATCATAAAAGAATTGAAATATAATGGGGATTTGGGGACATGGGACTCTTTAAAACAAACTGATATGTCGTAGAGTTGTCCAATTCCTCTGTGAATTTGCAACTAACTCCATCGGTAGTTTCAAAATTTCACTCCATGAGTAGGCAAAGTTTGCTAAAACTAATTCACAAAAAATTCATTCTTAAAAATGATGAGCTACAACATGGTGCTATTGATTTGAGTGTATTCCTCATTTTGGCATGGTTTTGACTTTGATACAATTGTTCTAGTGTTCCTATAACCGCATGGTAACAATTTCTACTAGACACAAGAAATACTTTATTTTAAAATGACATATTATTATATAACCAAATAATGAACTTTTCCTTGCTTAGAAGGTTTAATGCTTCCCTCAATGCCTGGGAGACTTTTCAATTAATTCAAGGATTGGGGTTGATTGAAGAACCATCAATAAAATAATTTTATTCATCAAAGGGGGGCCCTTTTTCAAGGATGCACAAGGAGCGCAATGGCCCCCCTATGATGAACAAAAAGGAGCATTATGGATGAGCCCACCATGGCACTATAATTGTTGTTAAGGCATGTCTCATTTTCATTTGGCTTCATAACTTTTTGAGCTTTTGGACCAATGGGTAGGGACAACAAAAGGATGTATACAAAAAAGTTGGATATAAATCATCCTCGTATCGGTACGGAACAAGAATTGTTTGACCATTCCTAAGACACTTTGCGGCTCCGTTGACCTTCCCTTGCAGGGTGGAGGGGAGGTCGCGGTGACCTTATCGAGGAGAAATGGAGAATTGCAACCGCTGTTGCAAGCAAGGCCAGGATCATTTCAGGATCGTCATGATAGCGTTCCTGGGGTGCCTCATAATATAGTCAAAGTTCTGATAGTCAAAGTTCTGATAGCTGGGACACCCATATCATTTCATAGTTTCAGGCAATTTCTGGAGTTCTTCACCTGATTTTTTTGACACTTACAACAAACTTTCTAGCCTTGGCAAAAGTATAATCCCATGTCGTCAAGTAAAAGTGTTATTCATGGTAACAATATTTAACCCTTAACCCCTAACAGACCACACTGCATTTTTGGCAACATAGCTGGAATTTTATTTTTATTTTTTTCATAGAAATGTTCACACTACATGTAGACAAGGTTTTCCTTTAACAATTTTCATAACTTTTGATTACATGGTTAAAAAGTTATTATATGATGTGTAGTGTTTATTCTAAACCGGGTAATCTAAGCAAATTATAAATGAATAAAAATTCAGGAATAAGAATTGGAATATTTTCTTCTAAATTTATATATCCGTGAAAAGTTTTGAATCAATTCATTTGATTAATGAGATTAAAGTTATGAGGAGCTTTAGTTTGCGGGTAGTTATGGATTATCTACTCTAAAATAAACTTTGAAGTCTTTTATTTAACTCAAGTTTCAGTATTTTCTGAAAAAAATAAAATCATAGGATGTAGATTATTTCTTACAATATTACAACCACTGGATTGGCATTTTTCAATTTGATAACTATATTGTTAATAATTTAGTATTATGAAATATTCTTTACTTCTTTCTACTTACTAGTTTTTTTGTATATGTTATGTAATTCCAAATGATCTGAAATTTTTCAAGCATGTAGCCAACTTGCTTTGAAGAAAGAATCCAAAGAAGCACTAGCAACATGGACATTTCTTCATACAAATGTGACCTTGTGAAGTGCAACTGCCCTATTTTCGCATGGCCAAAAAAAGGAATCATGTCAATTCAAACACTAATATCTTGCAATCCACATAGTGGAAATTTCTGAATTTTTTTTTCACATCTTTTTCAAACCATCATACTACAAGATTATTTACATGCGTTTAAAAATGTAAAATTTGATACTTGTCCTAGAAATTAAAATTTTAAAGCATTTTAGATGAAAATACAGTCAAGGAACTTTGGAGGTTAAAGGAAAATTTTGTTCCTAGCAAGGCAACCTAGAGAATCCTTCATTAAATTTTAGGACAAGGACATGAATAATTGAATAGGAGTTAGCAACTAAATAAATGAGAATGGTTAGCTCAGTGAGGCAAAGAAACAAGATGAATTTTTGTTACTCTTTCTCTACATGGGTAGTGTCTCCAAGCTTCACATGATCTAACTTGTGAATCAAACAATTTTCCTTATGCAAATCAAGAAGTTTAAATTGTGTTGACATATGTAATCCTTGTACAAGTACTAATGCAACAAGTCCGCCCAATCAAGAAATTAGTGACTACGGGTTTGACAAATTTAATTATTCCAACACAAAAATGTCCAAGGGATTGGATAGGTCTTTTACAGATTAACAATGAAGCAAGGGTGTCATTTGAATCCATGCAAAAAAATAATAATTTATTTGTCCTTTACTTCACTTGATATTAATATATACATACCACTAATTCTTTGCAATTATGTTGACTTGTCAATCCTTTTCAATTCTTTGAGTTGTTTGTTAAAAAAAAATTTAGTTTTAATTTTGTTGGTATGTACATATTAGTTGTAGTAAGAAGTGATAGACTATCTAAGTCTTAGCATTTACTCCAAGGACCATCCCTTGCTACTTGCAATTTCCCCCCCCCCCCCCCCATCAAACTAGATGATTGTGCTTAGGCTACATATACCTATAGGAATCAAATCATAGCCCTCATAGGCCCAACGAGTCCAATAGGCTAGACAACAATTATTTCTAAGTACCCCTTCAAGGATAGTTTAAAGGCATTACATTATGGTTAGTTGAATTTTCAACACTTAACAATGGTAGAATATTTTACCTTCAGTATGATACTCTGGAACTTCCATTCCTACTGACTAGTGTAATGATCAATTACATGTGAATGGGGATAACATAAATGAAGCCATATGATTGCCTTCCTTTCAAAGTAATCTCAATTTACTAATTTTCAGAATACATTGCCATTAGCTTATTTTTAACAAAATACTCAAAGTGGAAATTTTATCCGAATTGGATGTAAGACATACTTTGAGAAAGTTCTTGATAATGTTTTTTCAATGGCATAATATACACTTAATTTAGAGCTGAACTGCCTTTTATAGTGTTGGGTAGAACAAAATGCAAAATGATGTGACCTAACACATTCTGAAGCCAATTATCAAATTCGATCAAGGTCTCAATCAACTTCACTACTTTGAAACATGAACTTCTTTCAAAAATCATATTTACAAATGTTTTTTGTTTTTGTTTTCTTGTTTTATTATTAGTCATACTTACATTCAAAAGTTTGTAAATGCTTTGCCTTTTAGTATTTCATGGGCTTCACCCAATTTGGATAAAAACTTTTTGCATAATCATTCTATTAAAGAATTGATGGTTAAATAATATCAATACATTAGAGATTATTCTAATAGTAAAACAATTCTATAATTTTTATTTTTGTTTTTTTCTTCTTCAAATGGAAGTTGGTGGTGAAACTTCATTTGTTGATATGGAAAGAGACTTTTTCCACTCTAGTAAATGTCTTTGACCTTTGCTAACTTTGTGTGTATGGATGGGAGTCTAATAGGGCTTTCATCTATATGAGGTGGATAGGCAAATAACATACATTCAATAAAAGGGATAATGAAATTAAAATCTCTGCACACAATCAATGAACACCAAGGCAAGAGTCTCTTTACTACTTATCTTCACTACCATAGATTTGCTCTTTTGCTCGTTGACTACTTTTTAATCAATTTTAATAGGAATAACAATGGAATATCATCAAGCTAATGTGTATAGATGCAGGGGGGCCTCCATATCAATGAAGTTTCTAACCTTTCAATTCAATATGGAAGCAAGTTTGCCCTTGGCATATTGATATAGTTGAATGCCCAAATTAATTTTTAATGCTCAAATTTTTTTTGGCACAACAGACAATTTGCGTAAAATCTTTTTTCCATGTTTGAAATTTGGCAAGTATATAACTAACATGGTAAAGCAAGAGAAGGAAACAAACCTTTGTATAGTGTGAAAGTTTGATTTTAAGAAAAGTCAGAGTGAACTTATTCTATCAGATTGAGTCATAAAAAAAAATTCTTCTAACTTCCATTCAATCAATATAATCTTACAATCTATAAAGTCAAAGTTTCTGAAAAAAATCCACACATTCCTATAATAATTTAGTACAATTTTATACAATTGAGCCTTTAGAAATACAAAATATAATTTTTGCTCAATGTAAATGAAAATGGCAATTTTTGATAGTTTTTACCAAAGTTTATCTAGGTAGTTTAGGATTAAAGTTAGGTTTGATGGATAACTTCATTGTTAATTGTAGATATAAAGAATGCACCTATTTGTTCAATAATCAAAGTATATGTGTGAATATCTTGGTTATGGGAGCCTCATCTTCCAAAAATTAAAAAAATTTGCACATCATTGATTGTTCAACAATTTTGATAAATTATAGTCGCTGGATAGAATCATATTTTGATACCAAGAACGCAAGAATTGGAGTAATAAACTTTCACCATCAATTTTATCTCTCCCATTGATATTGTCTCATTTGTCCAACAAAATCATCTATCATATCAAAATATTGTTAACTAATATTTAGAGGGGATTATTTTTACTTCCACATAAAGTAGGAGCCTAGCATTATAACTTCCCAACCATCCAACGACGTTGTTGCAACTTTTCACTCAGCCAATGTCACTACACTAAAAACTATATTTAGTGTTAGCAACACTGTTTACGAACCATGACACTAAATATCATTAAGCCTACTAAAGTAAGTAACATTAAATGTAATTTCTAACACTAAATATACTCTATGATAAATTTGAAATCTGAGATCTAAAATTTGAAATTTGAGAAGGTGAAGGCGGCTCATTAAAGTCTAACACTACACTAATTACTCCAAAGTTCAGATTTAGTGTTGGGTGACGTAGGCTGATAATTACACTAAATGCAATCCAACACTAAATATAGTTTTTAGTGTAGTGTTGTAACTTCCTAACCAACCAATGATTCTTGCTACAGATTATAACTAAGTTCACACTCTATACACACATGGAGGCATTATCCCTCATCCGAGAGGGAAATGGTAGACTTATTAACAATATTATGATCAATCACATCAAGAATTTCATAAGAATGTCAATTTTTATATTTGTTTTTCAATTTCAAAGGACAGTTATGAAGACAATGTATCGATCCAAAAGTTGACATTCACCATTGTCATGCTTCAAGACCATTACAAGAATCAATGCCTTTGTACCCAGGATTGAATTTCGATGTAAATTCGAAAGTATCAGATGGATGTTGTCGAGAACGTTATTTAACAGACAGGATTTTAGATTATCTGCTTGGGGATTGGAGCCCAATTATTTTTTTCATGTTCTTTTATCCTACCCGGCCATGTCCTCGGGGACGGATCCAATCCATCTGTAGCAAAAACCAGTTCAGTAATTTCCTGAAAATATTCCAAGCTCGGCAAGCTTTTGTTTTTGTGTCAATCCTATCAGCTGAAACCACTTTTGATAGAATTACTACTACAGTGGGCGATGTTTTAGAATTTCGTACAGCGTCCATCATTCATTTCCGGGACCAATTGTGGATCGGTAATTATTCGCAAATCTATTGAGTGTCAACACTAGAGGGAAACTTGGGCCATGGAGAATAGGAAAATGAGCCTACATGAGTGGACCCACTAACTAGGAAATTAACCCCTAAAGGACCATCATGTTTACAGGCCCAAAATTGCTTCAAAATACTTGTCTCCAAAGTAAGGTCAAAATCTTCATCAATAATTATTTTTTGACAAAACCTATTGTATGATCTCTTGGTTAACTTGTTCAAGTACATTGTCCCAAAATTTTAGAATGAACATCCTCTACAATTGCAAGTTCAATGTGTCTAAACTTCAAAATGTAGGGTTTTCTAGTTCTTCCAAAAGGTAAAGTTTTGTCTTTCAAAATTGAGAGCAAAAGACAACTTCATATGTTTTTTCTACATTCATTGCCCGCAAAATAAAACTCCTTACCTCCTTATTTGGAATTCAATGGTTCAATATTTTTGAGTAGGTATCAATCTATACAATTGCAAAAAAATAATTAATATTTTAAAAATATATACTTTTTGCTACCCAATTTGCTACTGAAATCGAAAATCCCATTTAACTTTTGCAATATTTATTAGATTGACATGAAACAAAGCTTCACACATAGTTATGATGAGAAGCATACAACCTAAATAATTCATGCAAAAATTCCAAATTATTAAGTCAATAGAGCCTGCCCAAGTTCTCAACAAATTCAAGTGGGCTCCTTGGTCTTTTAGGGGTTAACCCATTAAGGACTGGTCGACCATTCTGTGGTCGATCTTGGTCCTTTTTGGTTTGTAGAGAGAGCAAGTCAATGAATTTGATGACATGGCAAAGGGGATGGGTCTGGAAAATTGGGAAGTGAAGAGTTTAGGACAATAACTAGGCCAATATGAGGTGGCATGTGGCCAGAGGGTTGAAAAAACCAAGACGACAAGGGCTGAAATTACACCAAGATTTGCTAAAAATTCTACTGTACAACGCACCTTCACCAAAAATTTCAATGCTAAATCCTATATCATGCACAACACTTCCATCCGTACGGTTAGATCTTTGATAGGCACTTGCAATCAAAAGTTTTAAAATTGCTCCCAATTGGCCATACAAAGGATTGCCCACCCCTTAACCCCTAAAGGACCAGCTTGCAGAATTTGGCAACATAAAAAATTGGGCAAGTACATGTGGCCAGAGATTTACAAGTTTGAGGCTGAAATTTTAATAGAAGTTGTGGACGAGGAGTACCTTTCATTTGAACTAAATTTTATGACATTTGAATATACGAGTCAAAAGTTATGGCCTAATATGTTACTTTTTTTCTCAGCCGGGCAGTTAGGTCAGATAAAAAAATCACTTTTTTCAGAAACAAAAATTTGAAACTGGTTTTCCAGAGCTATCTATACGTGGAAAGCTTTTAATCATTCCATTTTGACCAATGAGTCAAAAGTTATGAGGAGTTTTAGTTTGCGGGTAGTTTTGGAATCTCTACTCTAAAATAAACTTTGAAGTCTTTTATCTTACTCAATTTTCAATATTTTTTGAAAAAAATAAAATCATAGGATGTAGATTGTTTAATACAACATTTCAACCATTGGGATTGGCATTTTTCAATTTCATATCTAAATTCTTAACAATTTAGTATTTTGAATCATTCTCTACTTCATTCTACTTACTATTTTTTTCCTATATGTTGCACAATTCCAAATGATGTGAAATTTTTCAAGCATGTAGCCAACTTGTTTAGGAAAAAGAATCCAAAGAAGCACCACTATTTCGGACATTTTTTCATAGAAAAGTGAGCTTTTGAAGTGCAGCTGCCCGGTTTTTTGCAGGGGTCAAAAAACGATTTCAGTGATTTTGAATGCTTATATCTTGCAATCCACGTGGTGGAAATTTCTGAAGTTTTTACCACATATTCTCAAGTCATCATACTACAAGATCCTACGGTTACATAAGTCAAAAAAAAGTTTTTTTCAAAAATTTGGTACTTGTACTAAAAATGGCAGTTCTTGAGCGTTTTCAGTGAAAACATAGTCACGGAACTTTAGGGGTTAAATCAATCACGGTCCTTAATGGGTTAACATAATGGGTTAACATAGCTATATTTACATTTAAATAGACTAGAAGAGCCTGCCTATCCACAATAATGCTAGGTAGCTTTATGCTTGTGATGTAATCACATAAAAAGTTTTTTTTCAAAAATAAGATGTGGATTATTCCTTGATTTATTGTTCTTTTGTACTTTTGTTTGTGAATACATTGTGTATGGATCAATTTTGTAAATAAAACAAAATTTGATATTTTTCCAAAGCATAATAAATTTGTAGACCAATATCTAAAGAAATAAAGAAAATTTATTTGAAGATTTTTAGTTCTTTGTGGAATCTGAAATGCCAAAACTATAAAAAAATTTATTATTTGAAAATTAAAAAATGACATTTTATATAGTCTAAATTCCAAAATTAAATTATTTCAAGACAAAATTAAATTATTTCAAGACAAATATTGTAGCTAACCCTGAGCATATGAAATGAGCTTAAGGTAACTCTGCCTATGGCAGGCCAACTTTGGACCAGCCTAATGCAGGCCCAAAACTTCATGAGCAGTACATGTGTCTTGTGAAATGTATTGCTCATGAAGTTTTGGCATGCATTAGGCTGGTCCGAAATTTTGCCTATCATAGGCAGAATTACCTTAGTGGCTAAATATATGTAATGAGCAAAGGGTCAACAATGTTTCATTCCGCCTTTAGTTAGTGACTAATGTTGTAAACAAGTCTCGAAGAAGTACACCAATTATTTAATTTTTTTCCATAATTGAACTAAAATTTTCTATTTATTTAAATTTTTGGCAATTTTCCATTTGTCAAATTCTTGTATTGGATTTTTTCGGAGTTAATTTTATCATTTAACCCCTAAAGGGCCAACATGCAGTTTTGGGCAGTATAAAAAATTTGGCAGGTACTTGTGACTGGTGATTTTCATATTTTTGACTGAAATTTTAATAGATGGTGGGCGCAAGGAGTACCTTTCACATGCACTAAATTTCATGACATTTGGAAATAGGAGTAAAAAGTTATGGCCAAATATGTTACTTTTTTTCGTAACTGGGCAGTCCGGGCAGATCAGAAAAAATCACTTTTTTCAGAAATAAAAATTTGAAATTGGTTTTTTAGAGTTATATATACGCTTTGAATCATTCCATTTTGACCAATGAATCAAAAGTTATGAGGATTTTTAGTTTGCAGGCAATTATAGAAGTTCTACTCTGAAATAAACTTTGAAATTGTTTATTTAACTCAATTTTTAATTTTAAATTTTTTTTTTTTCCATAGGATGTAGATTGTGTATTACAACATTACAACCATTGGGATTTACATTTTCAATTCCATAATTAAATTCTTAACAATTTAGTATTTTGGATCATTCTTTACTTCTTTCTACTTACTATTTTTTTTGTATATGTTGTACAATATCAAATGATTTGAAATTTTTTGAGCATGTAGAGAACTTGTTTAGGAAAAATAATTCAAAGATGCACCACCATTTTGGACATTTTTTCATACAAATGTGACCTTGTGAAGTGCAGCTGCCCTGTTTTTCGCAGGGACAAAAAAAAGATTTTTGCCAATTCAAATGCTAATATCTTCCAATCGACATGGTGGAAAATTCTGAATTTTTTTTTACATCTTCTAAAACTAGTTTACTATAAGATCCTACGGTTTCATGTGTCAAAAAAGTATTTTTGTCAAAAATTTGGTACTTGTACTAAAAATGGCAGTTTGGGAGTGTTTTTGGAGAAAACATAGTCATAGAATTTTAGGGGTTAAGCAAAGAAACAAAACAATTAATTTTAGGGGGGTAATTCTATCATTCAACCCCTAAACGCCCAAACTGCGTTTTTTGGAGAAAACATAGCAATTTTGAGCATTTCACTACGAATGGAGTTTTTATTTTTTTTCTTTGAAACTTTCACACAACATTTTCCCAAGGAGTAGCTTTTGACTACACAATTAAAAAGTTATAGAGTGATATTTTGCTTTCATTGCTCGGTAGGCAGCTTGGGCAACAAAAAAAACTTCTTGAAAAATCACTTTTAAAAAAAATCAAAATTTGAAATCGGTTCTCTAGATTTGTATATACATGGAAAGCTTTGAATAATTACATTTGGATCAATCAGATGAAAGTTATGGGAGTTTTAGTTTGTGAGTAGTTTGTGAATAGTTATGGATTCTTTATTCTAAAGTAAACTTTTAAGTCTTTTATTTAACTCAATTTTCAATATTTTTGATTTAAAAAAAAAAGATGGGTGCAAATTGTTTATCACAACATTCCAACCATTGGAATTGGAATTTTTCAATACCATAAATAAATTACTAACAATTTGGTATTTTGAATCATTTTGTACTTCTTTCTGCTTACTATTTTTTTCCTATTATATCATCTACAATTCCAAATGATATGAAAATTTTCAAGCATGTAGCCAATGTGACTTGCAGAATGAGTTCAAAGAGTAACCACCATTTTGAATATTTTTTAAAATATAAATGTGACCTTTTGAAGTGCAGCTACCCGTTTTCTGTTTTTTCGCAGGGTCAAAAAAAGGATTTTTGTCATTTAAATACTAATATCTTGCAATCTACACGGTAGAAAATTCTGAAATTCTTCGACATCTTTTCAAATCATTGTACTACAAAATCCTACGGTTATATGTGTCCAAAAATGATTTATTTCAAAAATTTGGGTCTTATATTAGAAATGGCAGTTTTAGAGCGTTTTTGGTGAAAATACATTTAGGGGTTAAGCAAAGAAACAAAACAATTAAATTTTGGGGGGTAATTTTATCATTTAAATAGAAAAATGAGATATTTGTATGTATCAGTGGAAGAGTAAAACTTTTGTTTGTTTGGCAAAATCCTTAGCACAAATAAATTAAATTTGAGACAATTATTAATAATAGCTTTATCAAAAAAATTCTAAAAATCATGTCATTTTCTCTCTTTGATCTCTAGGTAGCTCCTTAGGGGAGCACAGACATGTAAATCTTGTATACACGTGTGTCCAAAGAGTATTTTATAGCAACCTATAGATAATGTTCTTAAATTATAATTATCATATAATATTCTAAAAATATTCCCAAATATACTCTTCTATAATTTTGTAGATCTTAAATTACTTCTTAAAATATATGATTTTTGGCTTAGCGAAATAAAATGCATCCTTTAATAGAACTCATGTAGTTTTCTATTTTTTTTGCCAGTGCCCTCTATAGGTAGTTCCAAATTATAAATTGCATTTGAATTTTTATTCAACTTTTATTTTGGGATCTTGACAACAAGGCAAGATTTCATGCCACCTAATTACATTAGTGTTTGTTCTTCCAAAATTGAGGTTTAGGTTTTATCCTTGCCTCTATAATTTTCATTGAATTTTTAAAATTTGTACTAACTAATATTCAAATATATTCAAATTTTAGCGATAGTAATATATTGTAGTAATACAAATACTCTTGAAAGGCTTCAAGATGGACAAAACCACACTTTTATGCAATTGAATTTTATAGATTGTGTACATTTAGTGGAATTTTGGAATTAGAGTTATGGTGAGTTGAGCAGGTTATTCATTAGAAAATTATCTTGTGAATGGAATGTTGTGTCCTTTTACCAAGTTTAGAATTGAAACGGCCGTGACTATCGTTTGAATATACGTACTTTTCAACAATTTGAAAATTCATAGTTTATTCGCATGTTGCCTCCAACCTACATAAAAGAGAATCTAGAATCTTCTCTTGACTTTCAACAAGTTCCAACAAAAAAATTAGGCAATCTAATAATAAGTAGAATGCTCAATTTCTTCTATTTAGACGCATTTAGCCATTTAGGTGTAGTTACCGTAGGCCCAACTCTACCATGTGAACTTTTCAGTTACCCAGATGCGACCATCCATGTAAGCGATTTATCGCTCAGGTTTTTGAACAACTTGACAAGGTGCCTCCAAATTAAAGTCAATGATATTTGGGCACTTACTAATTATCGTTCCAAAATATAAACCACGGTGACCAATACTACCAAGGCCATTGCTCACATGAAACAATTTCCAACAATTCATTGAGTGCCATTGAGGTGGCTTAAAGCCATTTCTGCGGCAAGCCGTGGCGTTGCCCAATCCAATGGGACTAAGGTGTATTTTGGTTTTGTTTTGTTTCTTGTGCTGTAGGCTGTATATTGGTTGAAGTTTGGTTTGACTTTGTTTTGTTTCTTTGTCTCTTATACCATCTTAACAATGTATAACAAGACCACGTTCCTCTCCATAGTCCATATTGATAAGGTATTATACATTGCTATATTAATGCATTGCAGACTTATCAAGGATTGGAACTGTTGGCTAAAGAGCCATCAATAAGATGATTTTGTTCATTGGAGGGGTCCCCGCTTTCCAAGGATGTAAAAGGGATCCCTTTGTCATTTGTAAACAATGTTATGGTAGGCCTTGTAGTACTTTGGCTGGAGTCAATCTATGTATAAGGTGGGTTCCCTCCCCCCCCCCACACCCACACCCAAAAAATGCATCACTCACCCTAGATCGCCATCTTCACTTTGTGCACATCTCTAAAATCAATTATGTACCTCCGAGAAAGAAATAAACTGTTTTAGAACCAAACTTTGTTCCTTCCTAACTTTTGCATACGGTATCCAAATGTCACATTCTTTGCTGCGTTGGAATCTCCTTTCAAATGCCAACAAGAAAATATGAAAATTTGACCAGTCTAACAGTAGTAACTAGGAAAAGCAGCACAAAAAGGCGGGCTGTCGGTGGTACCCACCTTAATTTTCCTTCCTTGCAATGCAATTATTCTCATTTTGGTGTCGAGAAAGCAACTCCAACTACAGTATTTCCAGGAACATGCCATCCTCCGTTCCGGAGTCTCCGTCTCCGTCTCCGTCCCCGCCTCAAAATGCACAGTTCTCCCCCACTCCTCCGATCACTTAGCGGTGGCCCCGAACCGCAGCAATCCAGGCCATTAAGCCCGAAAACCATTCAACCCAGCCCACGCCTGCTGCAACAGACACTTGGAGGCCACCCGGACGCAGGAAACAGGGAAAATCCCGCCTTCCGTTTCCCAGCACTGCAGATGATCACCGCAGATCGACCCTCCCGAGTTTAAAAACAAAAACGTTGCAATCCTGCACACATCATCGCCAGGCTAAGAAAAGTCAAGCAGTCGTCATGAAAAGTCAAGCAGTCGTCATGGGGCCTATAAGTTAGTGTCCAGGGTGACGGGAGGAATTCCGTAGGGCCGTGGCTGTCCTGGAGCGCCGCCGCAGGTTCCTCGTTCAACGCTCCCCTCCCTCCGTCCACAGTCCACACATGCAGCTAGATCAGCAGGATCGAAGGTCCCAAACTGAGACGGACTGCAAACTAATAAACTGCGAGTTCTGCGAGCTCAACTTGAAAGGAATCAAGTTTCCAAGTTCCAAATGCCGGAAAAAGGAACAAGGAGCGACACGACGATTGGCTCGGTCCATAACCCCAGACGGAGACGGAGCATTGGCACATTTTGCCAGTCAATCGGACCTACTCAAACTTCCTTTATAAAGAAGCTTTTTGCGGATGCAAAGCCTACGAGGTACCTTGTTTCCGTTGGGGAGTAAGAAGGCCACTGGAACTGGAGGTCGGGATGGAAGCTCCCTTGACAAGGTTTCCATTGGTTTGACTGAAAGAATCCCAAGCTCTCTAGAAATCAAGATTCCTCATTGAAAATGCAAGATTCTCTAGCGCGGTGGTCAAATTTCAGAGAATTGTACTTTTAACCCTTGAAGGATGAAGGGGTGACCTTGGTAATCACTCATCCCTTTTCATTACCGTGTGAATCATTGAATACTTGGCTTAAAAAATAGCAAAAGCACTAATTGGAAGTCAAACTACTATAGAAGACCTCCACTTTTCACAACAAAATGCCAAGGATGAATAGTTGCACTTCTATCCTACTACAATGATTCCTTGTCATTCGTTAGACATTTGGCATCTGTGTCAACGTTTAAGGATTAATCATGTCTTTAAAAAATAAATTGAAACCCTCTCACTATGCGTCCAAGCCTTCTAGCTTTGTATTTGAGAAAATCATGGCCTAGAGGCTGGAGGGGATGTTGTAGGCATATTGAGAGCTCCATGTGTAAGGTAGAAGACTTGAGAATAGTTTGGGCATTAAGAACTGCCCACTTGTAAAATGTACACGATTTGTACATGCTGTTTTTTCATAGCCTTCACTGATGTACAAACAATGTACATTTCAGGGGTGGACAATTTTGGAGCCCTATCCCAATTCAACTTCAAAATTTCATAACTAATTTCAAAAAGCTCCAAAAAATATGAAACTACTTAGGTTAGATGCCAAATCCACTTCTCTTTCAAGGAAAATTTACTAAAAAATATTTCAAGAAGTTTTGCCTTCCCAAAATTCAGTTTCAGTTCTTAGGTGGACAATTTCTGGACTTGTTACCTTAATGAATACTAGAGAGACACTTTAGTTTCAGAACTCTAGGCAGGCAATGGAAATGTGCTCTAAATAGAGCCTCCTCCTCCATTGCAATCCAAAGACAATAATTTTTTATTTTGGGGGAAGCAAGAGAGGAGAACCTCAATGCATAAATCACAAGGAGAAAGAGGTGTCATGGAGTACCAAGCTATAGTGTTAGAGCTTAGTGCTCTAAGACACCCTTTCTAGTACACAAAAATGATTATTTAGTATGGTCTAAACTATTTATCACAAAGACATTCTATTCTTGGATGTAGTGGTAGCGCCGTATAACATTTTTGGTGTGCAAGAATGGTGTTGTTAAATTGGTCACACTAATTTTCATACTAACCAATTATTTAACCATATTAAATAGCCATTTTGATGTAGTAAATAGAAACTAGAGTAAAAATACAATCCAGAAAGAGCCAATGTATACATACCTCTATGTTAGAGAAAATACTTTTAGAGTCTAGTCACTTTATAGATTTTCTACTTTACAACCAAGTATAATGTAGGAATATTTTACTGTAAAGATCTCACAAACTAAAGACCCAAGAGACCATAGACTAAATACAACATATATAATAAGAGCAAACTTTAAGTACAAATAGTACTTGAACTTTAGAAAAGATAAAGTAGTTTGCGAAATCTACATTGTTATGACCCTCACTACAAGGCATACCCGTGATACTTTACCGAGCAAAGGGGGTGGACCTTGGAGGTGTCATCCCAAGCCTTGCAAGAAAACATGTGAATAGAAATGAGAGTCCTAAGTAGACAGAGCACTATAGTATTTTGTTCAGGATGAAAAGGATGGCATACCATACATGCTTGGAAAGATGGTGAGAGTACACGCTTGTGAGTCTAGAAAACGCAAGGATCTGAGTTGTGAGTCAAAAGATATGGCTTTTTCAAGTTGATAGTGTCCTAACCATAAATTCAAGGTGCGGAATGTGGGAGTGAAAATTTTGAGAACAAAAACTTGTCAAAATAGGGCATGCTGCATATCATTGGAAATCTAAAGAGGCAAGGATTTTAGAATGTTGAGGCTCATGAAGAGCTTAGCTACAAGCTAGAATTTATGGGCAAACAAAAGGAGATAGAATCCTAAAGAACTATATTACTTTGAGGACTTAGATCTTTGGAGGGCCATAACTTGCTCAATACTTATTGCATTTGAGAAAATGAATAGTCTACAATGATTTAAGGAGAAAATTGATTACAAAAATGAACTCACATTTTGGATTTAGAATTCAAAATTAAATTTTTTTTTCTATAGGAAGATCAGGAGTTCTTTAGAACTCGATTTTGAAGCTAAAGCATGGAATAAGTGTGTCTTGGATGTTTTATTTATTTATAAGAGAGAAAGCCTTACAAATCCCATAGAGTACTATGAGAAGGAATAATATCCTTCCTTCCTTTCAAATAGTGCCATGGTGAACAAAAGTAGCCACGGACGGTGCAGTTGGTAATCATAGAGCTTCACCTTCATGACACCATGGAGTGCTCTTGGACACTCCTTGAAACTAGCCTTCAATGTTGTCTTGCTCCATATTAGGCTATTCATTGAGTCTCCAAGTGAGGTTACCTCAGCCTAGTGGGAAGTTCACTATTTACTAGAGAGGAACGGAAGCTCCCACCGCTACCAGTAAAGTGTTCAGAGAGAGTTTTATTTTTGCTTCATTCTTCTTCTTGTTGCAAATAAAGGCTGAATTCCGATTGCGCCCTTGTGAAGTTTTGACCTGCAGTGCAGAGGCGGTAACTAAATGAAGAGACTGATGAGCCAGCCGCGCGCGTTTCCTGCTCCCCTTCGTCTATTTTTACGAAACCCCTCGAGGCCTCGACTCTTATCTATCTACTGCCATATCTGCAGTATGTGTTACCTGGACGACTGTCTGCACTGTAACAGGCAGCATCTTCTTCCTCACTGGCTGGGTACGTCAAGGCCCGTGGTGGAGGCTGAAACTATCGCATGGCAATATGGCATCTTGTGTGCATTGCCGCCACTGAACTGTTGCGGGAAAAAACAAAAAACAGGAAAAAATTAGAAAGGAAAAAACGGGCCAGAGAACTGTGCCGTTGCTTCCAAAAAAGAAGAAGAGAAGCACAGTACAGTACAGTGTGTATCAACTAAATACAGACGTTGGAGAGCCCTGTTTTCAGCTGCTACAGAATGGAAGTAGAATGTGGGTTGCAGACCTGAAGTCATTTCGGGGCAGTTGAGTCCAAGCTTCCCAATTCCTTTATGGAACTAGGCCGGTCTTAGTATTTCTTCTAAATTGGTCTAAGGAGCTGCTAAAGGTCGTGAGCTTCAATGTTTAAAACAATAATACCTCCCTGGTTTGTTGCCTTCTTCATGATAATCTACGGAGTGATAAACAAGTGTACTACCCTGAAACAACTGAAACTCAGCATTGTACTGCAGATGCTTGGTGAGTCTGCCAAAAAAAAATGAAGCATTCGATGCTTATCAAAACACCGCTTCTAAATTTTGCAATATTGATCAGAAATATGACCTTAAACAGAGCTTCACATGTAGATTACGATGGTTAGTGTCCATCCCAAAAAAATTCATGTAGAAATTCCAAATCATGAAGTCACCAAAGGCTACTTGAGTTCTAAATAAAAAAACAAACATAAATTATAGGCTCTTTAATCCTCTAGGGGATATTGCTACCTTGTGTGCATCCATTTCACATGTGATTAACCCCTAAAACCCCGAGGGTGTTTTCTACCAAAAACCACTCAAAACTACCACTTCTGCTGTATTCACTTAAGGAAACTAATTTTTTGATTTTTAGGGAATTTAACCGTAGGATCTTGTACTTCACTTGTCTGAGATCATGTAGTAAAAATTTCATCAAATTTGAACGTACGGATTGGAAGATATTAGCATTCAAAGTTGAACAAAAAGTTTTTTTTCAAGAAGATGCTTAAATTGCCCGGAAAACTAAGATTGTCCATAACTTTCTCACACCTAGTCCAAATAGAACGAATCAAAGCTTCACGTATAGGTAAAAACATAATCTTTTAGGAAAAAAATTCAAAAAAAAATATTTTGACTTTTTGTAATTTTTTTTGGGCTGCCCGAGAATCTTTATTTCTTGCTCATTGTGCCATAACTTTTTCATCCGGCATCCGATTGAAACAAAAATTATATATCCACAAAGCTCTTGCAAAGCTACACAACCTCAAAAAATCTCAAAAGAATTCACTTCAAATTGAGACAATAGGAACCTACCCGGACCCAAATTGTCCCCCGAGGGAACAAGCGGGGCTTTAGGGGTTAAGGTAACTCTATCTATAACATGCCAACTTTGGACCAGCCTAATACAAATCCAAAAGTTCATGAGCAATACATGTATCTTGTGAAATGTACTTCACAAGACATTTTTCGCCTGAATTAGGTTGATCCAAAATTATGCCTATCATAGGCTGAGTTACCTTAATCACTTGAAATACTTGAATTTAGTACTAGGATGAGTTATCTAATGAATGTCCAAGTGCTAGACAAAATCTACTTAATTTATGTCAAATCAAAAACTAAAGTAGGATCATTCCCCTTCAAAATTAGTGCAAGTTAACATTATTACAATGGGATGCACTATTGAAATTTTTCCATTAGTTTAGCCTAATTAAGTTGTACCAATGAAAATTAAAGTAATATAAGAATTAGACCCAAGCATGCCAAGATCAACAATGCTAGACAAGTGATCCTTAGTTGTAGATTCATTGAACCTACTGTATTTTTTTTTGTTCTATAGCAAAAATACAACCTCCCTTAAACCATTGCAACAAGTGTATAGGATGTTTAGGTCTTTTTTTAAACTATATATTGCCAAATCCATCCTAAAGAGGACTCAAAATTTGCCAAGTCTTTCTTATTATACTAAATTTAAAAATATAAAAATATAAAAATATAAATAATTAAACATAATATAAGGGGTGTTTTACACTATGTCTAAAGTCCCAACTTTCTAAGTCCCGATTCAAGGTCAAATTCCAACTTCTTTGGATTGTAGGTGAATTAAAAATATCAAATGTGGAACTTGGGCTTCTTAGTGTGAAGGCCAAAGTCTCAATTTTATTCTTAAATAATATTTTATAGAAATGAAGTGTGTCCTTGAAATGGGTCAAAAAGTCAAGAGTCAAAACTTCATTTTTAGGCATTTTAGCATTAAATTTGCTCCAAACAAATATGGACATAATTTTAGCCAATGAAGGCAGTTAACTTGGTGTTTTTTTCCTAATTTTATATTCAAACAATAGTTGGGGCTTGGAGTCTAAAATGGCAAGCTGGATCTCTATTGTTGCTAAATCCAATTCGGCTTCCAAGTCCGACTTCGTTGGTGCCAAAACTCCCCAAAACTGCTGCCATGTAAGTATCTTGGAGTGATGTAGGACTTGGGACGTAGCGTGAAACCCCATGTCCCAATTTTCAGCTCTCCAGCAATCAGATGTTGAGAATTCCATGAGACTTGAGACTTGGAACACAGTCTGAAACTCCCCTGACTTTATCTTCCAATCCATTGCGGCCACATGAGCGACTCCTATGGCTGGAGGCCAAGAATTTTCACTGGTTGAGCCGCGCCCGCAACAAGTCCAGAATAGCCGCAGCAGATTCCGCCTGGACAGACTTCCCCCAGAGACGTCAACTCCCCTCCTTCAGCGCAGCAACCAACCAGAGTCTGACACTCTGATGAGAGTCTCACAAACCAACGTGTAAATGAACTTACAATTCCTGAAAATTGCAAATGAATTGACCGGGACTGGTATCAATTTTCTGTCAACAGCCAGAAAAAAGCAAAAGGCAAAAGCAAACTCTCCCAGAAACAAACAACCAGCTTGGAGTTGCCCAATCGACGACTGTACACTTCCCGGGGACTCAGCTCTCCTCGATCCAGTGGGCCATGCCCCACGATCTTCCTCTCCCCGCTCTCGGGCCTTTCCTAACTTATAAGATGTCCAAGCTATAACTTACACAAAGATCATGTTGCCCGGGTCCCAGCAAGCAAACGAAACGGATCGATCCCACATGGCAGCAAAGCTTCGATCGATCGAGCCAGTGTCAGAAACTCCGGTGAAGGTTCAATGTAGACATGAGCCTGTTCGTGGTGACAGGAAGTTAAGGTAGTGCGCGCGCACACATACGTGTGTGTGTGTATGTATCTGTCGAGATTGATTCGCGTCTCTCACCGACCGCCTAGCATTGGAATTCGTGCTTTGTGGGCTTGCCATTTACGTACTAGCTCCAAAGATTAGCTCACAATGGAGCAAGGCCGGCCTTGAGCAGCCGTCGGTGCTCGAGTGGCGGAGAGACAGACCCAAAGAGATCGAGTAGCTCGTGCGCTACCCATCGCATGCACTGATCGTAAGTGCTCTGATTTCTCAGTCTACAAAGAGAGAGAGAGATAGACAGACTCCCGGGTGACGTAGTTTGTAACGGAGGTACCAAGAGAGAAGATTCAAAGAGAATATATATACTTGCTTTCGGAAATAGCTAGCTAGCGCAAGGAATGATTGTAAGGATGGACGTTTTGGGCATGTGAATGCATGCTGACGTTGTGAATGGTAGCTAGCACGCCAACATTGGTTGCTTTGTAGTGAGGGTTTAGGTGATGAAAGGGTGGTCCAGGTTGACGGGTTGTTGTCACCTTCAACGTTGACACTACTCCATACGCAAATTCACGCTAGGTTTGCAAATCGATCAGCACTAGAGGATTCTAGCTAGTTAGTACAGATTTCTTAATTTTCTCGTATACTTGAAACCATTCTAGCTCGAGGCGCTCTGAACACAACCAGCACTGTCACCACGAATGGATGCAAAAGAACGACACTAACGCTCTGGCAATTCTCGATTCGAGGGGATCCAAGCGTGTTTTTTGGTCGCATTTTTGCAGTCCCGTTTTCCGTCCCATTTCCAGTCCCATTTTTCATCCCGTTTTCGGTCCCGTTACTTTTCAGTTATGGCGGTTTCGATTCCACCAAGTCCTTTCAGTGCTTCCTTCTTCCCCACCGACTCTTCCCAGACCAATATGTTCCCAGACGACAGCGTTAGCATCGGCTTGTACACGACATTCGGTGAAGATGACTCCAACACCACCTCTTTCGGCAGTTGGCCCGACCCCCCGTACTCCTGCAGCGAATTGGAAGTGTCCTCCTTCCCTTCCTCCGCGGAGACGACTCTCACCAACCTGCTCAATTCGCCGGTTCTCCCTTGCGAAGATGACCTCAACTTGGCTCCCGAGTTTCTGGAGCACTTCGGGTGCCATCCCAACACGCCCATGCTCGTGCATTCCGAGTGCGTGGACACGCCCGAGAACATGATGGAGGAGGAATTGTACACGGCGGAAGAGAATCAGTTCGTGCCGAGAGAGATGGAAGCGTTCCCTGGAGGTTCTTCCCAATTTAGTGACGATGATGATCACTTCTATGAGGAACACTTGGAAAAGATTTCTGGAGATTGTGTTCCGGGGTTCAACGATGAGGAGTCTGTGGAGGAGGAGGAGCCGAGTGACGGAGTGCACATTCCCCCGCCTCTAAACATGAAGGTATCATGCACTTCCTCTTCTGCTTCCATTACGCTAGCGTAGAGTATTCGTTATCGTCGTTGAAATGCCGTGGTTTACAGCTCCTAAACTGTGACACGCAAGTGCCCATTGCCCCAGAAGCTAGAAATGGTGGTACATCTAAGCTTTCAGTGACACGACTGAAAACCTGTGTCCAATTCACTACTTTGCGAATACACTTGTTAGGGAGTTTAGAAGAGTTTACCATGGAGGAAATGAAACGGACGTTCCAATACGGTTTGAACCGTTACCACCTGCCGAAGTGCGTGGTAAACTCCGTTTCATTAATATGGTGCTAATCTCTTCAAGCTACCTTGTGAGTTATATGAAACCTGACATATATATCCTGAAAGTGGCGAATTCGGGACTGAAATTGGTGCAGTCTGAAACCTTTGATGTCTAACAGTCCTAGTTTTCCGAGCTCCGGCACTCTGAAACACGTATGCCATTGCAACGAACATAACCACATGAGGTGTGTCTAGAGAAGGAAGAGTGTGACTGATAGACTACACATATTACGTCTTTTGCTCCTTTCAGCGTCCCAGAAATTCCAGTTAGTCCGATACTGAATCTCGTTCTATTGCCGCCCATTGAACAACCAAACTGATGTATCCCTCTGGACTTGTATCCCTGCTGCAGAGAATTGAGATGCACGACGACGCCTACTACGAAAGCATCGAAGCCGCAGAAGTCCCCTTAGACGTGATCGAGAACAAGCGTCCGTTCCATTGCGGACTCGCGGGTTGCGACAAGACGTTCAAGAATCCACAGACCATGAAGATGCACCACAAGACGCACTTCAGCGACGGCAGCGCCGTGAATGTGGAGGATCTTCCCACCTTGACACCTCCCGGCAACGGCAACGGCAACGGCAACGGCAACGGCAACGGCAACCCGAACAGCAACACTTGGATGACTGGGCGTAGCAAGAAGATCCCGTCGAGGTGCCCCAAGTGCCGGAAAACGTTCGTGGGGTTGTATGAGCTGCGGCGACACTATGGACGCAAGCATTCCGAAGGGGAGAGGCCGTTTCAATGCCGGAAATGCGACAAGCGGTTCTACATTGAGGTTCGTAGTCTACTCTTTCTGCAATTTTTGTTTTTTGTTTTTTGTTTTTTGTTTTTTGCACAGATGAGAATATTTCATTGCAGAGAAAGAGCGGCCGATCCCGGCCGAGGGCGGACTCGGAAACGTGGCACAGCCACGACACAGGAGTTAGAATTTTCTGATAGACGATTTTGTTGTGCTAGTACCTGTCTGTGCTTGTTTGGAAGCTGTGTATGCTCCCTGTCTGCGCTTCCGGAATCTGTGTCTAGATGGTAATGGTCGGTTTGAACTTTAATATCGAGGATTCGTTGGTTTGAGGCGGTTTGAATTTGGAGCTTTTCGGTTCATTCTGGTTCAGATTTGGTTTGTTTGATTGGCGTGGTTGTTGAGAGTGCCAGAGTTGTGCGGTTTGCAAGTGTTGAGAGCTGGGACTGGTATGGATCTGAGGGTCTAGTCGGGTGTTTGAAACTGTGTGAGTTTCGCTGAAATCTGCCATAGTTTCAATCACCCGCCTAAAACCTCAGATCCATACCAGTCCAAGCTCCAGGCACTCAACTTTGATGTGCTAATCCGCGCAACATTACCGCATACCACCATACAAAAACAGATACAACCAGTAGATTTGCACGTGAGAAACCCCACCATTGCAAACCAAACCCGAAAGGGCCGTACACACAGTCACACTAAGTGTAGAAACATGTACGAATGCAGGTGGACCTGCGAGACCATGAGAAGCTCTGCGGGGAGCAAATCGAGTGCAAGTGCGGCCTCAAGTTCGCGTTCAAGTGCAACATGGTGGCTCACAAGAAAGCGCACCCAGCATGTCAAGACACCGGCATCAATTGCGCATCAGGAACCATGATTCCGAACGCCACCGCCACGTCCACCAACGTTTCCACATCAGTAAACATTATGATGGATCCCTCAGTAACCATTACTGCGGATCCCCATTCCACATCAGTAACCATTATGAATTCGACTTCCGACGAAGATTCCAGCCGAAGCCGGTGGATTAGTCCCGGAGCTCCCCCACCACAGCGGCGGGCAACAGCGGGCAGCAACAAGCGGTGCCATGAGCTGGTGGAAGAGACGCGTCCTGATTTCATGTCCAAGCTCATGAAGGTGTACTCCCGACGGAGCTTGCCAGCTCAGAATTTCTCCGATCTGGGTCTATCGGAGGACGCCACGTGTGCATCTGGCTTTGAGTTGGCAGCGTTGGAAGACGCGTCGCCGTGGGGGTCGTCGTACCCGAATTTGCCGTGGCCGGTGCAGGGACCTGTACTACCCACTTCTATGTTGTTGCCGGGGGGCTTGGACCCGTTTCCATGGCGAGGGGTCCCAGCAGGGAAACTGGGGGCCCTGGATTTGCTGCACCTTGCTGGAGTGACCACGGGACTCTGATGATCACTCTTGTTGCCCCTTTTTATTGAGTTCCAAGACTTTGAATGGACTTGGGCAAAGAATTTACGCAAGGCCAAATTGAAAATCTCTACAAAGAGGGGGTCCAAATCACACAACTGAAATCGCACGGACGAGATCGTGAGGCGGAAATTGCAAACTCTGACAATCCTTGATTAGGATTTGTTGGCTTGGCTTGGGCTTGAGGTGACCAATCCTCCTCTTATCCTATTAGGATTCATTCTTCTGGGTCCCTTTGGAAGACCCCCTCTACAAACAAAAACTCTACAAAGCTGAGGTAGAAGCACCTAAAACCCTAATCTCAAGAAGTCTTTTAGATTGTTGCTTTTAGGTGCTTCTATCTTACAACTACTAGTGCTTGTGCATTTTTATGTTGAGGTGGAATATCGCCCCGTAGTGCACTTGACATAGGCTAGGCATTGCTTACTAGAATATAAATATTTATATATGTATGTGTTGACTAAAATACACATGTACTTTGGGTTGAAATCTAGGATGCATTATGGTAGTGAATTAATTAGTTGGTTAGTCTTAATTGTAGTTTTGTTATTGCAAAATGTAAGCATAGCATGGAAGAGACTCACTCTTTAAGGAGGAGACACTCTTTTGGGGATAGTGGTAATGTTTGAGTAAAGCAATGGCTTGCCAAAGCTAACATGACACTATTACTTAGGTTGTCCTTTTATGGTCCCCATTCAAGATTTTTGAAGTTGTTTGGAGGCTTTTCTCTTAGCCGGTTTGGCGGCTGAGGTGGCTTGTGCTTCAATTCTCTCTTCAATGAAAGTTGTTTTAGTATAAAAAATGTTAAGGTATTTCTACCAAAAATTGTCCAAGTAAATTGATTTGAGTATTGATCCTATTGATTAATTATCTAAGTTTTTTTATTGATCTTGTTATGAATCATAAGAGGATTCCAAATTCTCTTAGCATGCATTTTTGGGACATCATATGAATTAACTATGAATTTCAAAGTGATGAAAATAGGTGATACCCAAAATTGACCCTTGAATTGAAAATATGGAATCAAGTTGTTTGCAATTCCTGTAATGAAAGGAATGAAAGGAATGGATTATGCTTGCTATATAATACTTGGTTGAGCATCTTGGATACCATGGTCGGATAGCAGGTCTTTTGGAATATCACTTCTGCGAGCCGTAGCTCCTTTAGCTTTACGTAATTGAACAAAATACAATCCTCTCGCCTTACCAGAGCACTATCGACACCAGAAATGGGATATTCACGGAGTGATTGACCTTCCAAATCACTGTGCCAATGAAGGTTGCGGAGGCTAAGTCCCAAGATAATTGCAAGTTTAGAGAAATAGGGAAGTGAGACACAATTTACGACAGACGGCATTTTTGTACGCAAAAACGGGCTGCATACAAACCAAATTGTAGGAACCAACATCAAGAGTAAGAAGTGCAATCTAACGCGGCAGATCCAAATACAACTTTCAGGTATAACCTCTTGGCACTTGCCTGATCATCCAAATGTGAAATTACAATTAGGATGACTTCTGCTGAAACTTCTGAACCTCAAGATACATCTGAAAGCAATCCATCACATGTCAAATATGATTAGATTAGCTCTGCCTAGTTCCACTCCCAAAGAACTTAAATTTACAAAGGATGAAGCCTCGTCTCCTATTCCATAAACCCAGAACACTATACGCATCTAAACAATGAACAGTGAGTTGACTAATCGACTGTATCTTGCATGTCCTTCAGGTTTCAGAGGATGTATGAAAGGTCACACCTTTCTTTGCGCAGCAAAACCGCAAGGTGTAAGGCTTTAAAGGGAAAAGGTAGCACGATAATGGAAAAATGAGTCTCACTGTAACAACTGATGTACATGCTACTTGAGCAAGTTTTCAATGTCTTTGCCGACCTCTGCAACTTTTGCAACGGGTGACTTGCATGCAGCTGTAGCCAAACTCCTCACATCCAGATCCACCGCTACACTCTTGACACTACCGGTATGAATCTGTGTCAACAAGATCAACAAACAAGTAAGACCAATGTAAACATCTCTCAAATTTCTAATCTGTATGAATCACGCCCAATACAGAGATAAGGTGAGAACTTTAAAAGAAGGTATCCTTTACAGTATCTGAGCCGATTTAACTGGGTAATTACATTTCTTAATACACCATTTCAATAGTAGGGATGGAGATGGAAGGAAATACCAGAGTTCCAAGAGCAACAAGGGCACGAAATCGCACTTCAACATCTGCTTCCTGAGCATCTGCCATCTGCATGTACAACAATTGAAAAAGACAACAAATAAGCATAGAGCAGAGTATCGCCTTGCGAAGCATCAAATTATGGTGGAAAAACTTACACGATACCCCTAGGATTAAAAACTTATCCAGTACGAAGGGGAAACGTGTAAGGTTGACAAAATCAATCTTATGTACGAAGATTAGATGTCAAAATAAGAACAAGATTCAAGCAGAGACAATAGAGAAGGACAATGAAGGAGAAATTCATTAAGGAAGCAATGACCACCTCTACAGCCGCAGATAGAGTCTGAATCTGTCCTTCCTCATCCTTGACCTCCAACAACAACACCGAGTAGCTGCAGAATACAGTTCAAATCAGAAATTACACAAGAACGCATACAGTAAGCCTCATGAGTCAGAAATTCAGTTCTTTCATAGCAGGAACAACACACGGAACTATATCATGTAATCAAGTTCAAGTTAGTCCAGGCATTAGTACTCAAAAACATGATAATGGATTTTTTTGAGAACTTACTTGAGAACCAAAGTAACAAAAGACAGCCGGACATTCTTGTTCATTGATGAGCAACATCCAGAAAAGAGGTCCAAAATCTGTGCCATGTACTCCATTGATTATGACATGTACATACTTCATCGAGGTCAAAGGGAAAACAGAATATGAAAGCTAAGAGATGCACTAAATGGATATCTCTAATAGCCTCCTAAGACTGATTCGATAGCTAGGGATAAATATCACATACCTCGCTTCGATTTTTTTCAGCCCAATTCCTCAAAACCGAGTGTTTAAATGCATTAACGGCAACCCGGGCGCTTGTGAGTAGATTTGGAATTGCCACAGGCTCGCTAGTGGCCCGTCGTAAAGCTTCCAATAAAACATCTGCTTGACACTTCATGAGGTGAGCTTGAGTTTGTACTATAAAACTAGAAATACAGAACTCAAATTCATGAATCGCAAAGCACAAGTCTTGAGATGCTGCTGGCCTCGCATACAGCACCCGTTGCCTCACATTCATCAGGAAATAAAGCTGAAAATAAGAATGTAAATGCTATCGTAACTGGTAAAACGTAAAGAAATATACCGTTTCCAGTAGTAGTCTCATTAGCAAAGTAAGCAGCACATTGTGGATGTAGAAGCATTATTCTCATCAGATCCAAAACTGCTCAAGTACATTCCAAGTAACAATCAAAACCTGCTTCTTTACGCATCGAAAGATGATTGGCAACTTCCATTCTTACATAAATGTTTCCAACGAATTGGAATGCCAGATTCTGATTCAATAAAAGGCTAGTAACAATCTTTAATGCCAGGGCACTCAGACCAACTACAAACAAACCACAATAAGGTGAGAACTTGTGGGGTATGCATACCAGGAAAGATGTTCTCTACAGGCCATCGTAGCACCATCTTTGAGATCAATTTAAAATCAACATCGGCAAATGATGAAGCATGATAACGTGACGATTCTTTAAGGGTTGCAACCATAGCCTGAATCCGCAATGTATCTGCTTGGCTTAGTGCCAACTCCTTGTACGCCTGCACATATTTCTCAAGTCTTACAGAAAGAATACAATGACATTCCCCCAAAATATTGCATCCAATCATACAAACGTCAATAATTGAGAAATGAAGATACATTTCGTCTAATCATGATAGCAAAATACTGCACAAAAGCTTCAGAAAAGCTTCAATACATCAAACTAGCCTACACACCAGGAGTCATTAGAAAAGTACCTCCACAGCTGATAATGAGGCGCTGAATTCAGTCAGCTTCTTAGTAATGCCTTCAAATTGAGCAGCGTCAAAGAATAACATTCCTTTCTGGGAGTTGCAACACTTAAAATTGTTAGTATTCGTACGTCAGGTTTAGAGCAGTGGAGTAGCATTTGCCTCTACCATCTTCTGAAAGAAAACAGGTTACAAATACTCCATAATGTATTACTTCCATATTATTATGTAACAAGAATGACATTGAAATCCAATCCATGAATAGCACTGGACTAGAAGGAAATTCAAAGAAGCAGGCGTTATGATGCGAACCATTGGAACATGCTTGTAAACCGGTGTGACAGGTGTTGTAGTGGTAGGCGTAGGGGCCGCAGATCCTGCTAGTGTGCAACAAAATCATTCAATAAGTGTAACAAAATCATTCAAAATCATTCAAACATCTTTTTCAAGGCTACATCACTCATTCCGCAGCAATCGGGGACTAACTCATAAGCAAGCAGATGGCGTTAACACATGATAACTATATCTGACTTAAACGCTTCTCTTTCTGCCTGTGATTCGCAAGTCTTAGGCAATGAACACAAAATTCCGGAGTCAACAGACACCGCCACCACTGGCGGAGGTGTCCAAAACAAAACCTGACCAACATACAAAAGATTGTGCAAAACAGCTGGTTGTACAAAATAGGCTACATCGTCACAGAGGGTGCAAATTATGATTGACGCAACTTACTTGAAACTTGAGGTTGACGTGCTTGCTGACCAGGTACATAGGCATTTGCTGTATATTTAACAAAATCATACGCAGTCAGTTGTACAAAGACTGCCTGTAAATGGTTTATCCAACTTAGCAACCAAATGGGTGCTTGAGCATCACTTGCCATGGAACAGGTAAGAAAACGTGTTCCCTTTTTGAACGTGACTTACCACCAGTGTATGGGTCGACATAATTAGGATCAAAGCCTGTCGATGCAGTAGCACCGCCTGTATTTTGGAGGATAAACTCAACAACTTGCTGCCTGTAGCCAGGTGACAATCCTTCATCCTCCAGCCACTTATCCGCAATGTCGTAAGGATTATCTACAACAGGTATTCATCAACAAACAAAAGATGGCTTCAGAATGAATATCAATTCTAGAAATCTAAATCTAACCAGAAAGAGCAAACATAAATCTGAAACAAAAAGGGCAAGCCAAAGCTTAACATGCAGTGAACTCCTGCAACCTAATTAACCTGTGTCAAACTTACCTCCAACATTGTAAGGTAGCTTTCGGGTTGGTAAACCATCACCAATATCCACGTCAAACACTGCAACCACCATATACAATACCTCCATCAATACCTCTGCATGTAACTTGGAAGGCATGAAACTGTATCATAGAAAGTCAATTAGCACAAGTATTCTACTGGGACAAACAACATACCATAATCGTAAGTAACGCCATGCAGAGTCTTGGTCTCGGCATTGTTTCCTGGTCCGTCTACTACTTCTCCAATCTACAAGGTTAATGATTACATTAGCAACAGTGATACTTCATCCTTCAGCACAGATTCAGACTCTTTCACTACTGTAGCTCCTAAATCCTTCAATCTCACATATTGCTAAAAAATGAAAAATAGCAGATTTCAGCAAAGTACCTTATCCCACTTGTACTCATTCAGGTTCCAGGAGTAAGCAACCCCACTAGTGCCCTCCCTCACAATCCGCGTTTGACCATTTTTAGTCCCTGGACATTCACCCCAGAAGTCAGTGTCAAGAAGAGACGACTTTGCAAGAGAAAGACACAGTGCACCACTTTCGAACTACAAGAACCGTTTACCTCTTATCCCAATAAAGACATTGATATGGCATTAGACACAAGCCATAAGACCGCACACATCACCAGTACTGCACTAAAAGGAAAAACTTCAAAGACGAAGAGATTTTCCAGATATGCAATCAAATCTAATCGTAGCTAATGTGAGTTAATGATCACCTACCAGGTTCCTGCAGAGCTTCAACGCCCGGCAAGTCCTCCACCTGAACCCCTCCTACTGTCTTTCTGAAAAATCGAAACCATAAGCATAGTGATTAATTGTCCAGAATTGCCGTATTTGTTGCATAAATTTAAACATGTTGAAGGTAGTCACCACAAGTACTGAGAAGTCTAGAGTATTATGAAGCAGAACACATCATGGTACGCAAACACCAAAGAAGGGACAGGAAACCAACGCTGCAGATTTGCGAGATGATACGAGAGAAATAAATGCTTCCGTCTCTTCACTTGGAGCATAGAGCTTTTTCTCACGAGTCCACACACGGGCCACACCATCTGAGCATGCTGTAACCAAATCTCCATTTGGCAGGAAGGCCACATCCCAAACACAGCCTGGGTGCTCTATGCTCTGGACACAAACGCCCCCTACAAACAAAATTGCCTAACGTAAGCTAAAATTCATATAAAACCCCAGCATCCCACCGCTGTCCGTCCAAAAAGCACGCTAATTGGGTCATAGAAATGGCATTAAGGAAAACTTAACAGTTCGTTTTACTTAAAAAACGCTAGTTCCTCCTGCTTGGTGAAATGCAAAACATCAAATGAAGATGCAAGAACCTCTCCAAATTTTGGCGAAGCCGTCTTCGCTTCCAGATGCTATGTCGCCGGAAGAGTGTGCAGAAACAGAGTATACAATTGCAGTGTGGCCCACTAACTCCAACAGTTGCTCTCCACTCAAAGCCCACAACCTCACTGACCTGTGATATCACGAACCCACATTCAAGAAAACCCAGCTCTAAGGTGTATCAAGCAGACCGAGTGAGAGCCTTCAATGTGGATTATTTCCATAAATTGAAAACCCCACAATTGCGGTCATATTCCACGATAATTTGCTATTTCATGGCTATACAAACTGACCTAGTTCGAGTATGTAGCAGCATATTACTAAAATAATTCTCCAACAGTAAGTTATAGCAACTGACAAAATGCCTTGGGTAGAGACTTACCCATCATGTGACGCAGAAACTATTCCAACGCTGGGCATTATTGCAAGGCCACGAACAGTATCTGTAGACGACCACCCAAGCTCAGAACAGTAAAATCTAAGACAATCAATGACTTACAAAGCTCACCACCATGATTACTTGTGTCTGACCAACTGCTTGGAAGACCTCACTCTTACTTCGCGTATCCATGGTCAAGCCATTCAGTCTTATTAGATGCAGTAGTAATTGCAGTCTCTAAAACACGAAAAAGATTCCCTGTTTTGGAAGGTGCAACGAAATGCTCTCAAGAACGTTCCAAAAATGTTAACCTTGAGACGTGAGAAACTGCTTCTGAGGTAAGAGGTGCCTCTGAGAAAGTGGTACTCCAAAAGACCACAAAGACAGCATTCTATTTCCTTGTTTGTAAAATCAGCTCAGGCTAATCAACACATATGTGTCAGAAATGCAACACTACGGTCCAAGTTGATCTTTTTCAAGCTAAATAATCGCTATAAAAGTGACGACCAACCTGTGTGGCCACGGATTGTGCTAACGCACGTTGAACCTCGCCATAATTTCATAGTTGTATCACTCGAGCCTGTCACAACTTCACCGCTAGGCAATGGAAGCACCGCTTGAACAGGCCCATCATGACCTTGCAAAACCTCGACTACTTCCCCATTCCGCCACCTCCGCACTGTGCTGCGATCCATGGGAAGAACAAGTAAAGCCACTCGTCAGTGAGCTATCAAACCACTAAACACCACACGATCCTACAAAGTGACTGGACCAGAGCAGGATCCGCTTAGTCCAACTACATCAAGACAGAGGAGCCGTGGATCAACGTTGCAAGTTGCGTTTCAAAGTGAAAATAAGTATAGAAAATGCAAATCAAGAGAGGGATGCCATCAAAATAACGATACCTGTCAACGGATGCAGATAAGATATCACCATTAGAGTCAACAGCTACGTCGCTGACTTGTAGTTTATGTCCTTTCATATCATTCGCAATGGCAGATTTCTCGAGATCCCATACCAAGACACGAGTATCCATTCCTCCAGAGACTAGGCCTCCGGCGGGTAGAGATTCAGTCGGTGAAATCCAAGCCACAGTGCCCACGAAGTTCGTATGTCCAACTAATGTCTTGTCTAAGTTATACTCTCTCTCGCCTTGTTTAGAGTCCCAAATCCGCACGGACTTGTCTCTCGAGCCTGTTGCAATGACTCCATCATGAGATACTCCTAAACCTCGAACCTGTTGACAAGAGCAATCGATGGCGTGAGCTTCAAAGCAATTTCCAAACTTTCCAATATAAAATTTCAGATAATTCGTCTGACTATCAAGTCGACTAGCACCTGTTCTCGAAGACAAGGCTAACCTTTTCTCGCAGGTCTCGAATAGCAGAAGATATACTTAGGTCATCAGTCTGTAATAAAATCCATCTTTCTAAACACAGATTGGAGTTCTTAAAGAACTTGAAGAAGACAATATCTCAAGCTCAGTAATTAAAATAATTCGGAACCTAATTCACGTCTAATATTTGAACAATAATCTCGTTTGCTTCAAAATGGCAGCGGGCAGAACCTCTGTAAAAGTCTAAAAATTAAACACTTCCTCATCTCATAAGTAGTATTGACTTGACTGTTGAAAACCGATTTGATTAAGCATTGAAGTACTAATTTGAGATATGGCAAAACTTCAGAACACAAATAATAAACCCTAAACCTAAATCTGCAAGTCAAGGCCCCTGCTCAATTGCGACGACGATTCAAAAGTGTGGATTCAAAAATGAAAGCAGCAATGAAGACGATCGAGACGAAAAAGCAGAAGTCACTACAGGATCAGTCGCTAGAAGAGTTCTCATCAAGCAAGAGAGTGCACAAAAGCAATAAGTCAGTGTCCAATCTCGAATCTTAATTTCCTTCAGCATCACAGCAAGCAGCATCCCCAGCAAAGGTCCTAAAACTAAAACACTCCCTCGTATCATAAGGGTTACTGTATTGATTTGGATCTTCTGAGCTTGAGATTGAAGAGAAACGATTTGAACAAACGTCGAAGATGAATTTAAAATTGCAATAAACTAAACCTCCAGAATTCAAATAACAAACCCTAATTCTAAGTCGGTATATCAAGATCCCTGCTGGAATGCGACGATGATTGGAAATTGCGGATTCGAAAATGAGATCAGCAATGAAAACCACGCCAATCGAGACAAAAAAACTCGCTTCCTCCTCATCGTACTGTCCTGACATCAATCTTCTGAGCTTGAGACTGAAGAGAACCTATTAAATACCTCCACAGTACTAATTTTGAATTGCGATACAGTAAACCTCCAAAATTCAAACAATAAACCCTAACCCTAAATCTTCATGTCAAGGATCCGTGTTTAATTGCGAGGATGATTGGAATCGTAGATACAAAATGAGAACAAGCAATTAAGGATATGAAAAATCGAGACAAAAAATTAGAATCAATTCAGGACCAGAGGCAATAACAGCTCGCATCAAGGCAGATGGTGCAAAGAAGCAATAAAATAATTTTAAAAACTGGAAGAGCTTACATCTTCCTCATGCCCAAAGAGTTGGCATCGAAGCGTATACTGCGGTGACTCCTCCCCCATGGCTTCGACACCGCGCACCAAAACGCAAACAAAATGTCCAACTACCTTCACAGGCGGAGCTATTCAAAACCAAACTATGCAGACATCAGTATCTCCTTGAAGAAGGGGAAGAGTGGAATGCAACGACAGCGCCTCGGGCGACAATTGAAGTCGAAATTGGGAGCGACGGCAATTGGGGGCGACGATGGAGATGGCAGAGCACGTCCTTGAGAAGGACGATTGTCTTGGAGGACGTTCTAGACTCGGAATGATTGTGACGCTGATTTCTGGATGAATGATAAATACAGGATGAATGCTTCAATTTGAACCTTGCATCTTCGTTTCAATGCCTTGGAGAGGGTTTAGGCTGGAGGTCCATAAACCATGCTCTTTGAGCCTACCTACCTCATCAATGGCAGAAATAGATATTTCAAGGAATATCTCACGTTTTTCTAGATAGGGAATACAATTACAACCTAAACTATTATGGACCTCCCAGCTTAGGGCCTCATGTCATGTGAGCCGGGTCGGCAAAAAAAACACTAAGGTAAATGGACCCATGATATGCAAATCTTCCAATGTAAACATTTCAAAAAAAACCCATTACAGTTTCATATCAATTCATGGCAGATTTTTGCTAATAAATGGAATGAGGACCATTGTTCGGGAAGAACCTACGGCTAGTTCAAAGTTAGCCGGTAGAATTGGAAAAAAATCCAGTTGCAATTTAAAAATATTGGCAAAAACTGGTGAAAATGGCTATAAATTTATTTTTTTAAATGGGAAAAAGAGAAAATAACCAAACTTGGTCCTTGAAAAACCGGTTTAGTATAGAAATTGAAGGAACTTAGCCGGTAAAACTAAAAAAAACTTCCCAAACATTGATTAGGACTTCATTAGGGTGGTTAGTGGCCAAAATCAATGCCTTGGGAGATGGTCATGGAGTTATTAGAGATTGTTATAGGACACTTACACCTTTCATTAGTGTAAACTTGTCATACAAAGCTATTTTTTTATTCCTTCATGTGATGGCCATGTTAGGAAATCTTGTAGCCATGATAAAAAAAAATGTTATGACTATTTTAGGTGGTAAGATGGCCATTATAGAAACACTTCTTGTTGATTTAGAATAGTCTACAGATTCTTTTGGACCAATTATTTAGCATACTTCAAGAATTCATAACAAATTCATATTTTGTTCAAAAAATAAAAATTCAATTGCTTCTTTCATTTCTCATATTTATCTTTGTATGGAAAAAAATCTGATTTTTTTTGCTAATGGCAATAGACTAGACCACTTATTCTGCATGTCATAGGCAAGTTTACCTTAGTAGACAAGAAGTGAATACCAATTGTCTTACTGACCTCGGTGAGCGAAAAAGGAGGATTTTAAGTTTCACTAAAATCGGTGGACAACGTGGGGGATTCTTACTCAATCTCTCCCCTACCCACAGGATTTACATGGCACTAAGGTAATTTTGCATATAATAGGCTAATTTTGGACCAGCTTAATGCAGGCCCAGAACTTTAGGGACAATACATGTGTGTTGTGAAATGTACTCCTTATATAGTTTTTGGCATGTATTAGGCTAGTCCAAAATTATGCATGACATAGGTAGAGTTACCTTACAGTTACATACTTAGCCACTCTAGCTCCCTAACTAACTTTGCTCGCCTTGCTCATATGGCAGGAGGCCCTTAGAGCCTTGCCCTTGTTGCCAAAGTGTCCTTTGTGAGAATAGGAGGCTTAACCAAAGTTAATTATCAAGTGACTAAATTAGTAAATGAAATTTTCAGAAATTGATCCCTTTTTGCATTTTTAAACTTCTATATCTGGCTTGTTGTGTACACGTAATGTTTCATTTATACTTATGCAATTAGTTTTGGAAGACATGATTTAATCCTTCAAATTTTTATGAATATGATTTCATTTTTATGAAGTGAGATAGAAAAATAAGGTGAAATTAGAGATGATCCTTGTTTACATCTTCTAATGTCTATATTTCTAGATGTGTACCTCTATTAGTTAATTTGGTTGAAATGTTGAACAAATATGGGTGCAATTAATCTAGAAAAGTATAATGTACTTCATTAAACTATTAAGTATATTTATTTCTAAGAGGCAAAAGTAGAAAACAAGGCAAAATCTTAGGTGAGACTTACATAATAATTCTAATGTATAGGCTTATGTGAGAGGTTTTATTGAGTACAAAGTCTCAATTAACAAACTTGAAGTCAAATGCCCTTATCCAAAGTTTTTTATTTTATTTTCCAAAGTCCAAGAATTCAATTAATATCAATTAAAGATGCGGGACAATTAGCATTTGTATCAATATCTATATGTATACATGTCTATATTTATGCTAATGTGTGTGTGCATATATATATATATATATATATATATATATATATATATATATATATATATATATATATATATATATATATATATATATATAAACATCCACACTTATTTATGTATTTGTATATAGAGAGAGAGACAATAGACTTGACTAGTTGGACGCCTCATTTTATTTTTATTTCACTTCTACCTAGCCCCAAACTTATGAGCAACTTATTGATGGTCTTTTTGAAGAGATAGTATTCACAAATAGTAAAGGATCTTCAGTAACTTCAAAGTTCTATGACAAAGCTAAATTTGATTGAAAAAAAGCAAAGAATTGATTTGAGTTTAGCAACAACACTTTTCTCTCTCTATATATATACAACTTTAAATAGGTCTTAAATTGTAAAAACAAGTGGAATATAGAGCAAGCAAAAAGTATTCACTTCAAATATCCACTTAATGCAAAGAAAGTTGAATCTACATTTTATCTTGCCATTATGGTCAACCAGAGAGTCAATCACTTCTAGTTGAAATAACATTAATTGATTACCTTGTCATTAAAAATGATATATCCAAGTTAGAGTGACATTTACTAATCACTTTATTATTGAAATTAAAACTCATACTATTTGAAAGATAACAATCAAATACCTTGTCATAATATTTTTAAAGGCTATGAGCTATCTATTAAAAAAGACTAAAATTACAACAATCAATATTTTTTAATAAATAAATAAATATAATTTTCATGGATTATTTATTAAAGCTACAATTATTTATAACAAAGTCATTGAACTTATAAGATGATTTCTAGAGTAACTTGTAATATTTTTTGTCTTTTAATCCTAATTTTAATAAAATATTTTATATTTGTGAATTCTCATTGGAATACTTTATATAAATAACTAAATTAAAAATTAAAAAATATGTTTAGACATTAAACCTTTAAGAATATTGTATTATAGAAAGATCAAGTCTATAATAATTCTTTAAACTAAAAAACTAAAAAAATGAAAACTCTCAAGAATGTAGATAATTTGACATTGTAGTTCATTGTACAAAGAAAAAAAATCAAAAAATCAAAAAATCAAATTTGTCAATTTTGTACAAGTCTATGAGTATGGTAATGCACCCAAAACATCACCACAATGTTCTTTACCAAATTTGAAATGCATGTTGAATGATGGTGAATTTGAAGACTTCAATCAATATAACACATGATTTTTTTTAAATTAAATTTTTTTTGTACATTATCTAGCTATCGGCAAGTCTATTAAAAGAATGTGTTCTTTCAATTTCATCGTCAAATTCTTGAGATGGGTACCCAATAGAATGTCCAATCCTAAATATCATTCTATCATATTTTTAGAAATCAATAAGACAATCCTACTCCTTCACTTGTTTTCTCTCTACTTGCATAAATATAATTTATGAAAAAATAAATTTGCCAATATGAAGAGATACATTGCTGATTTTACTATATATACTTTGGACTTTTGTGAACTTTGTTGACACATAGACAAATTTATCAAATAGTTACAACAAGGTACTTAAGTCCATTTTAGATCTTGTACATATTGAAAGCACACATTGAAAGCAATTAGGTATGTTTCCCCATTATTGTCATGCTTTCAACCTAAAACCATCAGTTGTCAACATAATGAGATTTGAACCACAAAAGGTGATGTCTTATTGACCGCAATTCAATATTTTGAATGTCAACAATAAATGGTCTCGAGAATCACGATAGAAATTTGTCCTTTTGGATGTAAATCACTCCGGACCTCAAATGGTTGTTTTAGGGCCATGATGCTATACCTTTAAAAAAAAATATAACAATTTTAGGAGAGTAGGATAACCTTTGCATATGACTTTTTTTATTTCTTGTGTCTTAGTGACTCTTATAGATATATGAAAAACACAATAAAAATTTCATAACAAATACATACTTTGTTGGAAAAATATAATTCTATTTGACATTGTCCACTCTTGTTACAGACCATACAAAAAGTCAAAAAATTCCAACCAACACTATGTATCCATTCCAACCAAAGACAGGTATCCATTCTACTTGTAATGGGATCATTAAACAATTTTTTTTGTTTTCTCTTTACTATGTATTAGGTATTGAAAAGATGTGAATACAATTTTGTGTTTCAATCCCCCCACCCTCCCTTAGAAAAAACAAAAGTCATTGATATGAGTTTAGAAAAAAAAAAACTCCTCTCCCCCGCCTAAATGCCATCGATCTTCTGGAAAAAATAAAAATTATTGATGCCTGATTGCATGTGGAACAAATGATCTTGGTTGTCTAAATTTGAATATAGAATACAAATGCAAAATGTAGATATTAAATACATAGGTTTTCACAAAGATACTTAAACGGTTTTAGACTATAAAATACAAGATATGGATACGCTCACAAAATACAACTATACAATATGGATATAAATTATATATGTATTTACAAGACAAAAATATAGATTTATTCCATATAGTTTGCAAGTTCTACATGTTCCCTAGGAATATGAATATAGTTGGTTGGGGTGGGTTTTGCATGTCGAATTCTTTAATTCATTTCACCCAAGTGGTTTGCTCAAAATTTTGCTCAAAATTTTTACAACCAGTAGGAAAATTATGTGTAAATTTCTTTTAGAAGTTTTATAAAAATTTAACAACCAATGATATAATGCCACTTGTATCCCTTCTGAAAATCATATGTATTTTTCTCTAAAATTGACAATATCTCACTATGTAAGCAAACACCTTGGAATGCAACACAACTAGGAAAAAAATACTACATAGGATCATTTATACTTTTCATTTATACTTTTCATTAATTCATCCTTGATACCATCTCTTATTAGTAAATTTTATCCTAATATAAACAAATTTAATATATTTGACAACTCCATCCATGTTTCACCTATTTTTTTAAATTAACATGGTAACGACGCGACAGTCTCAATGTGTCCAATAATGACACTGAATCCTTTTATATAAGACAAAAATGTAGTTATTTATCCTTCATTTTTGTGTTAAAGGGAAGTCTTATATACTAAGTAGTTTAACCTCCGATGAGTGCTCTTGGATCTTTTTTAAGCAAATGATTCACATAATATCAAAAAAGATGATTTCTACAATGACCAATTTGATGTTCTAGGCTAGGATTAGGTCAAATTCCTAGAGTGCCAAAATAGGATAAATAAGGTAAACCAAACCATTTCCATTTGCTACCTTGCTCCAGAATTCTACTTTTGGCCCCAATTTTGTTCAAATAAACATCCACATCCATCCATTTTTTGACAAAATCACTACTAATTAATGTCAATAAGGAATAATGTATCAATCATTTAATGGTAAACGCTTAAATACGATTGGATCCATGGGAGAGTGCTCATGGGTTGTCTATAGGATGTTCATGACTCCGCTCTATGAAATGGTTTCATATTTTCAAGGCTAGCCACTTCAAAAATTCATAGAAATTAAAATTTTCATCAAAAAATTATAATTCCATTTGGGTTTGTTTAGTAAAACAAGTGTACACCTCAAAAAAAATAGATGCCCCTCTTAAAATTGACTCCAAGATATTCAGATTGCTAGTTTGTATCGTAATAGGCTTGTCTACCTTAACACTTAATTGCCTAACCAACGATATATGGTTGGTCCAAAATTTTAGACTCATTTTGGTGTAGGTAGTTAAATTCCTTTGACCGTTCTAAAAAATTTCACAGGTAGTATGGAAGGTTAACTATTAGAAGCTTTTATTTTTCATTAAAAAAGGTATGTTTGATTTTTGGTAGTTCTTCAAATGCATATGTGTACCATTAGTGGAAGAGTAAAGCTTGTGAATCAATTTACTTTATTTTGTGGCTTTGAACAAAGCTTAAGAATTTGACTTAATTTGAGATTTAAAAAACTATATTTATCCATTTGCTTTGAAAATGGTCCCAATGGAAAGACTAAGTATTTTCATGATTTTCAGCATTGAAAATTTAAATATGCAAGTGTTGATTTGGAGTTATTTGTGATTTCTACTTATCCCCCCAAATTGCATTTCAACAATTGCAAGGTGGATTGAATAATGAATTTGATAGGGCTTCATTTGATTTTAAGGTTTCTGAAAGTGCATTTTAATTAGTGTGCTAACACAATATCTATTTGTTCATGTCACTTATAATCCCCCCCCCTAATTCTTATATGCACATTTTTCAAACATTGTAGGCAAGGATAACATGTTAAAAATAGGATAACATTCAATCTTGTTGTAATCTCACAACTCTTATGCAATTTCACATTCAAAATGCATATGTACACCAATATGCAAGTTCTAAACATCTATATTCTTAGATTATGAAAAAAAATCAACTTGCTTCAATGAAATAACTATATGCTCTTTTTTCATAGGATTAATACATTTAGAAAGGCTTGGGCACTTGGGGATTAAGATTGGGCTAAGGTAGACCATTTCAATTCTGTTTACTACCCAATTGTGTCCTCTACCCAATTTCGTCTCCAACATTCATCCCTTAAAACATGCTAATCTGTGCATTTTTCTAACAAAATCAATGAATTAATGCATATTAGGAATAACGTGTCAATCATTTAGTGGTGAGTATTTAAGGTGGTTATGGGTTGTTTACGGGACGTTTATAACTCCACTCTATGGCAATTTTGTAATTTTAGGACATACCACTTTAAAAATTCACATAAATTACAATTTTCATCAAAGATATTATAATTCCACTTGAATTTGATTTGTGAAACAAGTGCACACCTTTAAAAATTATGTGCACTTCTTGGAGTTGTCCCTACAATATTCAAATTGTAAATCAAAGTGCTAATAGGCTTGTCTATCTTAAAGTTAGGCTAAGTTAATCCCTAAAGGCCCATTGTCCTTTGGGGGACAAAATGGATTTTGGGTAGGTTCCTATGATCTCAGTTTTAAGTCAAATTTTTTGAAACTATCTCATAAGATAGAAAAACTTATTAGCTTTATGAGAATGTAATTTTTATTTCAATTGGTGCCCGAGAGTGAAAGTTATACCACAAAAAGCCCAAATCTTTAGTCAGCAAGCAAAAATCAAAATCCACAAAAAACTGAAATTAAAGTTAAATTTTTTTTCCTCATAGATCAGATTTTTGTCTACATGTGGATATTTGATTCATTCAATTTGGATTGGTGATGTGAAAGTTATGAACAATCCTATTTTTCAGGCAATCTAAGCATCTTCTTGAAAAAATAACTTATAGGATTCATTTGTAAAATGCAATTTTCACAATTTTTTGAAAAAAATTGTTTGATAAGGTTAAGTTTGCATGCTAGAACAATCTCACTATTGGAATTATTGTGCTTCAATGCCATCTTAGAGCTATTAACAATTTAATTTTTCTTTCAATACTGGACCTTTTTCTATTTAATAAAACTTTAAAAAATGAAAATCAAATGTTATTTATTTATAAAAAAAATTCCATAGACTTTTAACTCAATTCTTCAACACAATTTTTTTAAAATTCAAAGTCTATATTGCAAAAAAAATCAACAAATGGCGGTTGAAATCATTTGAGATTGCAAGCCAATGTTCAAAATTTTTTTTTTTTCCAACTTTGAATGCTAATATTTCTTAATTTGTACGGTCAAACTTCATAAAAATTTTACCACATGATTTTAGACAAGTAAAGTACATCCTACAATTAAATTCTTAAAAAAATATTTCTTTTGTTTCCTTTGATTTATGCACATCTCTTTTACAAGTTGCAAGTGGATTGATTTTGGGCGACCGATGGTCACAACAAATAGGTGCCTATATCCCCCCAAATCTTTAAAAACTTACAAGTAATTCAAAAATGCTTGGAAAAATACAAAATCCACTTGTGTTAGGTTCCACATCTATTTTTTTTTTTTTCTGAAAAATGATCTACAGATATTTTTGTTCTCTATGAATTATGAAACGGTTGCTTTAGAGCATACTAAGGTAGGCACCCCAAAAATGGCACCTGACCTTAAAGTGCCATCTACAGGTTGTGTACATTTTAAAAATCAGTTATGTACCTATTTGGATGAAGCGCTTTCATAAACAAACTTTGACCCTTAATAACTTTTGCATACGGTGTCCAAATGCCACGTTCTCTGGTGCGTTGGAACCTCCTTTCACTTGCCAACAAGAATATATGAAAATTTGACTAGTTTAGTAGTAGTAACTAGGCTCAGTAGCAAAAAGTGGCGGTTTTGGGTGTACCCACCTTACCTTGTGGGTGGTTCTACGATCCCATTTGCCCCAAGCCAATTGAAATGGGTTGGACTCATCTCCCGTACCCTACCCGCAGTGCTGTAGCTTGACCACGTGGCCATCAATTTCTGTGTTCAAGCGCCACTGACAGCAGCCATAAAGCTTGGGGATATTTAGAAACTCCACTCTCATCATCAAGCTTCGCTTTCCGCCTCTTTATCATGCACTTAAACGTAGTTGTGGACAAAAGCAACGGGTGACGACAGTCTGGCAAAAGCGCAGGGGTGGGAACGAGTCACAAGAAACAAATATCATAAGTTATAAGCTTTTTATGATATTTGTTGTTCGTCTTTAAAAAGGTTTCCAATATAATAATTGGGGGAACCATGCTGAACTGCTTATCTGTGCAATTTTAGGTGTAACTTAGTTACCTTAAGGATGTTATTGTTTTCTGTACGCTCTTCCCTATTGTATACATAAGGGGTAATTGAGTAGCATGTGAATCCCACCAGAGCTGTAAATTTCAGACCGAGTCTCAGACGTACTAAGGTAGAACAGCCTATTACCATACTGATTTGCAATCTGACTATCTTGGGGCCAACTTCAAGAGAGGTACATATTTTTCAGAGTTGTGTGGTTGTTTCACAAATCAAACCCAAGTGGAATTATAATTTTCGGATCAAAATTGTAATTTCTGTGAATTTTCAAAGTAAGCTGCCCTGAAAATACAAAACTGTGCATAGAGTCGGGTCAAAATTGTCTCATGAACAACCCATTACCATCTTAACATGTATCTATTGGCACTTAAGTTCCCACCAGTGAAGGATTGACACGTTAGTCCTTTAGGCATTAATGCACTGAAATTTGTCAGGAAAGTGAATGGATATAGATTTTGCAGTTGACGGAATTGGGGCCAAAGCATAGGCAACGGAATTGGGAAACTGACGGAATTGGGCTGTTCTACCTTACTAGTCAACTGAGAATTGTTGGGGGAATTTTTGAATGTTTTAGAGAGGATAAAATAAATTCAATATACGGACAACGTACGCCAGCTCATTTGGAGGGCAACATCCTGAAGGGGTTAATAATAAGCTCAAGGTAGATCTCCCATTTCCGATCACTAAAGCATTTCAGCATATGTGTGATTGAGCAATGGTGGAAGAGAAAATTTTCTCCAACGAGGAAATAGGAATAAGAAAGATTGCCATTTTTTGGTAATTTTTCATCACGTGTAGAATTAGTAAAAATTAAAGAAGTGAAAATGTTAGGGTTTCCTATTTCCAATCAGTAGGCAAGCCCATTCTTGATCAATGGCAACTTTATTAGGTGCCAATGTGTTATTCATTACAGAAGAATCAAATAAGAATCAAATGGCCTATAAAGCTATGGTTACAAATGTATCAGTCTATTGATTGGAAATGGGAGGGTGATCAGAAAGAGGGTGGCTTCCTTACTTGGTGTGGCAAAAACGACAGAAATTGCAAGATGCAGATACGTATAATCTATCATACTGTACTTACTGTTTGGACTTCTCATTAGTCTTTCCATCCATTCGGAAACTTCTATCCAGTTAACCCGCATCATCTGCCTTGGTTTTCCCCTCCAAAACAAACATGAAGTTTTACTGCAGTGAGTTTCCCATTTGTTCAAAACAAAACAAAACAACAAAACAAAACAAAACAACAAAACAAAACAAAACAACAAAAACAAGTTATTGATTGACACTCTGCATAACATTCAAGAGCCTTCAGAGAGGCTGCCTTTGCCTCTCTGAAGTCTTCATCCACGAAATGCATCCACATATTATTAATGTAAGCTTTAGGACCGAGACAACGGCAGTACATTTATGGTGCGATCTATTTTTTTGGCTAATTTTAGGACAAAATAGAGATTAGAGATCAACTCTATTAGTATCTATAGAGATAGATGGTCTATCAAAATCCAAAGAATGTTTTGAGTATTATACCAATGGAATCTATCCATTTGCCATCAACAACTTATTTTGAGTTTTTGTAGGGAGGAGAATCTGTTTATGTACACTTGGGGTGGTAGGAGTTAGACCAACCCATGTGGGATATGTTATTTAGAGTTTGTAATTTCTCAACCGCTCATAGTTAAGTCTAAAGTAGGAATTGTGTTAAAATTATAATTTCAGACCTCATTTAGGCATAGTGGAATACCTTTTTCAAAATAATTTGAACTAAAAAAAGTTGTGGAATCAAGCTAAGTTTCATCTCCAAAAATCCTTTTTAGATTTAGATCTTCCACTCAAAAGTTATGGACAAATTTCAGAGAGGATGTATGAAAATATCAAAAAAAAATCCTTTCAAACCCCTCTATGAAATTTGTCTATAACTTTTGAGTGGAAGATTAAAATCTCAAACGGATTTTTGTAGATGAAATTTAACTTGATTCTCCAACTTATTTTAGTTCAAATTCTTTTGAAAAAGGTATTCCACTATGCCTAAATGAGGTCTGAAATTATAATTTTAACACAATTCCTACTTTAGACTTAACTATGAGCGGTTGAGAAATTACAAACTCTAAATTACATATCCCACATGGGTTGTTCTACCTCCTACCACCCCATATGTACATAAAGAGCTTCTCTTTCCCAAATAAAATTAATAAAAGTTATTGTTGGCAAATGGTTAGATTTCATTGATATAATACTCAATGAGTTCTTTTGGATTTTGACAGACCATCTATCTTTATAATTATTTGTTTGTATATTTTGTTCTACCTCCTACCACCCCAGTAACCCCGATTGTGCAGTCATGACCTTGGCACTGAGCAGAAGTCTGACATTACTGACGCGTGACTTATTAGCTAATGTTGGGTGTGGAATATACCACATCATTCCGTCAGAGGGAAGGCAGCTGCTCTCACAGCTCTTGAATGTTATGTGCCCATTCAGTTGCTGCATTGAGGATTCCAGAATTTATGAGTGGAAGAAATGAGCAAATGCGAGTTCACAAAAGGATACGGCAGAGGCAGTTACACACCGACGCTCACCGAAAGATCTGGTTTGAGGTGGAAAGTGACCGACGCTTGGCCCACTCGCGAGGCTCCACCCGAGCACGGCGTCGACGAAGAACCGGGCACGAACGGCATTGACCGGTTCTCAATCATGGCCTCCACGCTGGCCACTTTCGGTCCACAATCTCATCCAAACGTAACGTAACCGTGGTTGTTGACTTTTTTTCAAGGCTAACGTGGCACCGTCCCAATTACTGTAGCAACCCGTCACCATTGCCATTACAAGTTGCAAACTCATGACCTTCTTTTTCTTTCAACTGGGTTTCCTATCCCCTTTGGGTCATGTAGATTAAAAGTTGTGATTTAAAAAATGCACAACCGGTTATGTACGATAATTTATTCGTCGCTAGCGTGGCTCATGTGTTAAACTAGTTTGAGAAGTTGTGGAAAAAATTTCAGAAATTTCTACCGTGTGGATTGCAAGATAATAATGTTTGAATTGACAAAAATCTTTTTTTTGGCCCTGCAAAAAACAGGGCAGCTGCACCTCACAAGCTCACTTTTTTTTTTTAACAAAAAATGTCCAAAAGGGTGGTTACTATTTGGATTCATTCTTCAAGGCAAGTTGACTACGTGCTTGAAAATTTTCAGATAATTTGGAATTGCACAACGTATAGGAAAAAATAGTAAGTAGAAAGAGGTAGAGAATGTTCAAAATACTAAGTTGTTAAGAATTTAAATATGGAATTGAAAAATGCCAATCCCAACGGTTGTAATGTTGTAATAAACAATCTATACCCAATATTTTTTAATTTTAAAAAAAAATATTAAAAATAGAATTAAATAAAGAACTTCAAAATTTATCTTAGAGTAGAGATTCCATAACTATCCTCAAACTAAGATTCTTCATAACTTTCATCTCATTAATCAAAATGGAATGATTCAAAGCTTCCCACGTATATATAAATCTAAGGAACTAATTTTAAATTTTTATTTAAAGAAAAGAAGGTTTAAATAAAAGTTTTTTCAGCTGCTCAGGCTGCCCACCAACCAATAAAAATGATATATCATGCAATAATTTTTTAATCATGTAGTCAAAAGTTATAAAACTTGTTGGGCCTTAAGCTACTCCTTGGGCACATCTTATGTGTAAATTTCTAAGAAAAATAAATAAAATTCCAGTTGTAGTGAGCTGCCCAAAATTGCTATGTTGTAAAAAAAACAGTGTTTGGTCTTTTAGGGGTTAAAATGAGTATCACCCCAGAATTTAGTTTTTATGTAAATTGGTTCATTATGATATTATTTCAACCTACCGTACCTAAAGATTTGATTCAATACTCAATTGTTGAAATTAAATTTCTATATTAGATTCTCAAGGGGCCACGTCACCTTACACAAATCATAAGGTTCCACAGTGACACTTTTTCACAAAAATAGAGTTATTCGTAAAGTCATCCCTAGTTTGGAATCCAGTTTTAAACAAGCTCTTATACAAACTGGTGAAAGGAGGTAAAGCAACCCATATGGGATATGTAAATGGTTGGAGTTGTAAGTAACTTGTAAGAGCTTGGAGGAGCTCAATCTTAAAATAAACCCATATCCTTTGAGAGTTCATAAAGAACAGTGGATTTCATTATAAAAACAACCTCTCCACCCTCCATTCTCACAAATTGTCAAAGTATAATTTATGTGACAGGTAAACTTAGGTCCAAACTTTTTTAGGCACCATTTCGATGCGAAAGAAAGTTTGGTCCCAAGTTTTGTTTTGCAAGTGTTGATTGCGCGAGCTTTTTACTTTTTCACTTGCTTTTTTACCTAAAGCAGGGGTTCAAACCCCAGTTTTACCTCTAAACTCGGGTTTACTTTACGAATAACTCTAATGACTAAATTATTTCTGAATCTGACCTTTACGTTGACCTTTACGTAGGATAGAATAAAATAGTGCGACTTTGATAAATTAGTGTCACATACACTATTGTGACAAATCAGCATAGTTACCTTATCCCACTTTTGGACCTAAAAAATCTTCTCCTCCCCAAGAAGGCTCGTTTGCCCACATTTAGGAGCATGAGAGCATCCTCATGACTCACGCCCGCCGTCGTCGGTAAATCTGGACTTCGTCAGCCACGCGTTGGGGGGGTCTCACTAGGGTTGCCGTCACCACCTCCATCGCCATCCACTTGAAAGCGTCAGTAAGGTAACTTACTGAACTGAAGCTTTCGAAACCAGAAGTTCAGAGCACAGTTGCTGCCATTTTCATCGAGTCTCACTCTTCTGTTTGAATTCCTCGAGATTCTCATGGAGATTCTTTTCGCAGTGACTGTGGCATTAGTGGTCGTGTTTTCAGGATGAAAAAAATTCTTGTACTGATTACATAAAAAAAACTCGGAGAAGTTCATTCGTTTTGTTCGCGATTTTGATCTTGGCCTTTGCAGAGCATGGAGATGTTGTGGCTTCGATTTTTTTTTAATTTCTCGAGAAATGCGTAGCGTATGCTGTGATTAGCTTATGATAGCGTGTGGAGTTTTGTCTGATTCTGTGGCAGGGCGGTACTAGTGTAGGTGAAATGGGAGTGAGGAGAGATTTCGTTACGGAAGGATTGAGCTTTGGTGACATTGGTGAGTGTTTTGGTTTGGGAAGGTGCTTCTTCCCTGCGAGTGCGAGATGGAGAATTTTTGAGGAGATCGTGGAGTGTTGAGAGAGTGAAGTTGCGGGAGTCGATTTATGGCGACGCAGTAGTGGTGCTAGTCTCCATCCGTTTTGTGTTCGTCTGGTGGTTTGCGGTTGAGAAGAGACTGAACGCTAGCTGCTTGGTTGCTTGGTTTTGAGCAGTAGTTTAGAGTGTTTGGATTGAAGGACATTTGTGGACATTGCTGAATCGTGCACAGCGGTGCTCGCGCTACGTCTCTTTGGGAAATTTTTCGAAGCTTTTTTTGGAAAATATTCACATGAAGAAGGGGATGAGATGGACGAGACCTGTCAATAATCAGCGATTAATCGTATCACTCGATTATTCATCGCCGAGTTCAATTGTTCTTCAAGCTGCTCGGCAACCTCGGAGAAATAGAGTGGCAGGATGGAGACCTCCCAACCTGGGGAGTGATTGTCAGATTGAATTATCGTCAGAGCTGTGTTTTGTCGAGTGGAGCATTTAGCACATTTCGGTTCATGTTTCTTAGATACATACGGTGTTCGCAAAGGAGGAGCCGTTCCCAGCGGCAATGCCGTTTGCAGAGCAGAAATATGAGTCGGCTGTTCGCGCCAGGGCGGAGTTGGACAGAGATTTTTTGTGTCCAATTTGTCTTCAGACAATGGAGGATGCTTTCCTCACTCGCTGCGGTCACAGTTTTTGCTTCTCATGCATTACGACGCATCTGGGCAATAGGAATAATTGCCCTTCTTGTAGTCAGTACCTCACGATCGACCAACTCTGGCCGAACATGCTCCTGACGAAGGTAATATCACCCCCTACTTTAGTGGATTCGTATCAGGAACAGAGGATTCTTAGAATAAGTTAGTTGAAGGCATGTGACCATAGCTTGCGAAAGAGATGAAACTCTACATTCTGTAGTTGTAGCTAACATCTGAAACGCGTGAGGGTTGCTTCGTCGCAGGTGATGAAGAAAGCAGCTGTATCAAAGATAATACGCAATGTTTCTCCACCAGAACATCTTCGTTTGGCACTTGAGCAGGTGATTTTTTCACTCCATTCAGTCTTCGATATTTTTCCACACATTTAGAGACTTTAGAGTAGAAACCGCTACTCAGGATGCCAGTACTGGTCCAGTAAGCTGCTTGGCGTTTGACGGGTAAAAATGACCTACGATGCTTACTATTTCGCTTATGAGAAGTTCAAGGTCGTTCGACTGTTCGTTGGGAATATGCTAGTTATATTTATGTCTTATGAGCAGATTCATGTAAAAGTTTTGCAATCCCTTCAATAGCAGTATCTCCGGTGAGATGGACGCATCTCACCGGAGCAGGTGAGGTTCTAAAAGTGCACTGGCTCTCTAATTGCCCACCTCCTCAAATGTACACTGTTTGTACAGTTTTCTTTTTGTAGCCTATAACAATGTACAAAAAATGTAAATTTGAAGAGGTGGGCAATTTTAGAGTCCTATGTCATTTCAATTTCAAAATTTCATAACTAATTCCACTGGTCTTTCAAGAAGTTTCACCTCCCCCCAATTCAGTTTCAGCTCTTAAATGGGCAATTTATGGACCTCCTACCTTAGGATGAGTAGCTGACAATCCTAATGAGCAATTGTGTGCTTCCCAATTGTTTCCTAATCCTCATGCTACTCTCACCTTTCACCTTTTATCACATTATATGTTTCCTCCACATTCACCTTTCACGGACAGGGTCATTGCACATACCATGTACCCTTTGTTGTAATGTTGCTGATTGGATGTTCTGTGTTTATCTAACTGAAATAATTTGATCGTAGGGAATGGATTTGAATGTCAAGGAGATAGATTCCTTATTACTGCTTCTCGGTGAAAGAAAGCAGAAGCTTGAGCAAGAAGAAGTGGAGTCAAACATGGAGGTACTACTTGGATTTTTGCAACGCTCGCTACTTCGGAAGCAAGTAGAGTTGCACGAGGTGAGCGCCCGTTATTCCTTAGAGTTGTTTCTCAGACGTGCTCGACCTCGACGTTTAACTCAATTCCCATTCACGGATGTACAAAATTGGCGACTCTCAGAGTAGATGAGATTCTCCTGCTTAGATGATCACTCACCGACTTCTGCCCGCAACAATGTATCTCCGTTTTCAACAATGGCTTTCTCCTCGTGTTCAAAGTTCTTACTCGTGGGACTCATCTGTGCGGAGGTCGTGCCAATTCCTATGCCCACGAATGATTACATGTAGTCGAACGCGTAGTCACGAAATTCCAGATTCATGTGCATGTGTATTTTACACAATGTCTCAAATGTAACGACTGATTGGATTCGCGATGTTTGGAACAGGTGCAGAATGACCTCCAGTTTCTGCAAGATGACATAGCCACTGTGGAGAAAAGACAGCATTGGCTTCTGATGTCGAAGGATAGACACTACAAGAGATTACGTGTGGGATCTGCTTATTCTTATTTGAACAATTACCCAGGATGTGACAGCGCTAACACTGGAGGTGCAGAATTTGTGAGGCAAGGTGGGCAGAGTGGTGCGTATGCTCCACCTGGGGAAGAAGACTTGTACAGGGCGGAGAGGCCGAGTAGCAGTTCAGTTGTTAAAAGTAGAGGAAAGGCCAGTGGCTGCGTAGGAAATGCTCTGTCGTTACATTCTCTTCGTGAATCGCCAAGTGTACATAAAGTAGCCAAGAAGCGTAGAGTTCTAGCGCAGGTATGCTTCTTCGTTGCCACTATGTGTTTCAAATTCGGTCATCACGTGTGTAATTCAGTGCTTCAAATGTTGTGATTCTTTAAGACTAGTATCTTTCTAACTTTCATACTTGATCAAATGTAGTTGACCTTGCAGTGTCCTGGTGCTCTGGTGCCTCTTATTAAAGTCCATGTTAAAGTTTTGAAATAATTGCATTATGTTAGGATGTGTAGTTCGCGTACTTGTCATATGAAATTTACAGAAGTAGCGTCAATCGTGATTGGGAAAGGCGACTGACGTTTCGATGTTGTTCAGTTCGTCGAATTGCAAGAAGCTTATTTGATAAGAAGACGGCAAGTTGCTTTCAAACAACTTCAGAAGCAGTTGGAAGAGCCGGTTCTTGAAAAGGACGCTTGTAGGGGTACAGATAATTACTATGATGGTTTAGATGACTTTCAGTCTGTGCTCACAGCCTGCACTCGCTACAGGTAGTCTCTGGTCAATTTAGAAGAGTTGCTCCTAGTCGCATTTCAATCTGTGTCTTGATGTTAGGAATTTTTGCGAGTTTTTTACTGGAGGGTTCTTGTTGAGACTGGTGAAGTATCGTTGGTTACCTTTTGTTGAGGCAATGTATTGCTCACAGGATGGATATCTAGTATTGCAAAATCCTAACTGTACTGCGTTTGATGAATGTGATCAGTCATCTTCGTATCGTTGCTGAGCTTCACCCTACCGATCTCTTTCGAACTACCGCAAACATAGTGTCCAGGTAATTTACTCTGGGCCAAAATGTCAATGGACGACCTTCTCCAATTAGATTCGCTTATCAAGGACTTCTGTTGAGTTCAGCAAGTGCTCACGTGTCACACTGTTGGTTCTACGGAGTGTGGGATAGAGAATCGATTTTCTGTGGCTGGTTTGCATAATGTTAATTTTTGTTTAGAGATTATTTTTTTGGCACTACATGTGACTAAATTATACTTTAACTTCTGCCATACGTCCAGTATCGATTTCGATCGAGATGATGAACTGTTTGCAACTGCGGGCGTCTCCAGGCGAATTAAAGTCTTTAATTTTGAAAAGGTACTTTCACGTCTCTTGTTGCTCAGCCATCAGCTTGTTAATTGTTGGAAGCGCAGGCCCTGGTTGGTGCTCTTGTTCTTTCTGAGTTTTAGACCACCTGTTACATCACGTAAGGAAAATATTTTCGGATCTTCGTTTCTAATAAATTTTAACGGTTTAGGTTTTAACAGGTTGGCTTGAATGCAAAAACAGGTTGTAGACAATGTGAAAAACCTGCATTGTCCTGTAATCGAGATTCCAACACGATCCAATCTCAGCTGCCTAAGCTGGAATAAGCATAACAAACCCCTGATTGCTAGTAGCGACTTTGAAGGCATTGTTACAGTGTGGGATGTCAACCGAAGCCAGGTAAAACCCAATGTTTTACTTTCCCAGACGGTAAAATGAATGACGTTCTACCTCGTGCTGATCAAGAAAAGAGGAGGATATACCTCTGTATTGTATCATGCTACCTACGTTGTTTGAGTTTTATGTTCATTCCTAACCCATGTTGACATGTTCTGCTTCCAACCCACTCCAGAGTGTTATGGAGTATGAAGAGCATGAGAAGCGCGCGTGGAGTGTTGATTTTTCTCGCTCTGAACCATCGATGCTGGTTTCTGGAAGTGATGATGGCAAGGTCTGCTTCCTGGCTTGTTTTAGCTTGCTATTCATTAGATGGTTCGGTGGATGGGTTCGCTGAATCTTCACGTAGCGTATGTTGATGCCGTGGCTTAGGTTCTGGTTGCAGAACAATGGGTGATTCGTTGTAATGAGTTTTCTATGGAGTCTTGGTGAGCACTGCATCTGAGAAGCAGATGGGAAAGTTTTTCGCAGGTGAAGGTTTGGTGCACTAACCAGGAGGCTAGCGCTTTTAGTATAGATATGAAGGCCTACATCTGCTGCGTGAAGTACAATCCTGTTTCCAGTAACCATATTGCTGTAAGTTCTGGGTCCTTCACAATGAGTTTCAAGGGCTTGATGAAAATATGATCTCAGAATAAGCAGCTAGCAGGTCGCTGGCGTGGGTACCTTCGCCACCCTAAGCTGTGTAACGTTGGTTGCAGGTTGGCTCTGCTGATCGTCTCATACATTATTTTGACCTACGGAATCCAAGCCACCCACTTTTTGTATTAAGGGAGCATCAAAAAGCCGTGTCTTATGTGAAATTTCTATCTTCGAATGAACTAGCATCTGCTTCAATTGACAACACATTGCGACTGTGGGATGTCCAGACTGGCTGCTCTGTATGCAATTATTTCCCTCTCGTTTTTCTCATTATCATAGGTGGAGGAAATCTATTGAAATGATCTGTGATCATTAGGTCTGCATTCATTTTCAAATGCCGATTTGGAGAGGACGTTTTTGGCGTTTCGCCATTTCTAAATACCTCTGACTTACTGCAGATACGCACACTCAGGGGGCACACGAATGAAAAGAATTTTGTAGGACTGACTGTAAATAGCGAGTATATTGCTTGCGGCAGTGAGACGAATGAGGTCTTCGTGTATCATAAGGTATCTCTCACGATAGGTAAACCTTATCTACTCTTGGCGTGTCTGTTTGCTCTGCTGTCTAACGTACTTGATCGAACGGAGCAGTGTCTTCTGGTCCAGGCCTTGCTCTTCCGACTGTACGGATTTCTCGTCTCATACAAACTTGGTATTTGTGCTCCAGGCAATGCCACAACCATCCACTTCTCATAAATTCTGTTCCCCAAGTGACGAAGAGAGTGAAGGCGACAGGACTCGCCACTTCATTAGCGCAGTGTGTTGGAAGAGTGAGAGCCCGATCATGTTGGCGGCCAACTCGCACGGCACAGTGAAAGTGCTTGTTCTGGCTCCGTGATTGAATACTACGATACTTATCAGTGCCCAATATTAACAAGCAGATGTGCAACGAGAGGCTACTGTATGTACCTTTAATTTGTTGCACAATGCACACTGTAGCGCTTACTCGTGATTCTCGGGCCTTAGGGAGTGCGAGCCCGCGTTCCTGGAGTTTGGAGTTTGAGTTGTCCCATAAGGTTTGCGTCATCGCGAGGGAGTCTGCGGGTACATATCGTTGGGGGTTTGAGGGGAGAAGCATACCTTTCTCGGCCTTTTGGCTAAGATCAAGTGTAGTATCTGTTCTTATCAGTTTAATATCTGATACGGGGGTCATCGATCCCCATGATATTAATCTAATTTTTCTCGGGAGCGGGGCCATCCGGTAGCTTGCTGCCCGGCCCCGCGCGCGTCGCCTTGGTCTTGCACTACCTCCTTGGCTGGCGCAGCCCTCTCCCCTTCTCCGGAGGGACCCAATCCAACCCTCAAACTGGAAACAATATTGGGATAATTTGAAATGAAAAATCACCTGTAAGCTATATACACTAAATATTGGATTTAGGTTGCGTTAATAATTACTCCCTCCGTCCCAAAATGATCTAAATATTGGATTTAGGTTGTGTTAATAATTACTCCCGCCGTCCCAAAATGATCTTCCTGTTAGACAAAATGTTTTAGATTAAGACTAAAAATAACATTTTTAAAGCCTGTTTTGCACTACATATGGAGTTTGGTGCACTCCTATTGCCCTTGAAACTTTGAGTTTTGAAGCCCTTTTTAAAGTGTAGTTTTGGATTATTGAAAAGTGAAATTTTTTGGGTATTTTCAAGGAGTACCAATGGTTATTTAATTATTGAGTGTGAGGTTGTCATTTTGTGGGTAGTTAGTATAAGTCAAAGACCATATGTGGACCTATATTTTGCCTCCTAAAGTCTTCATCTCCTTCAATTAGATAATATTCAAATAGATGCGAAAAATAAAAACAAAAAGTGTTGATTGACCCCTTCAACCATTTTATTTGTCTTTTGATTAGTGATTGCATAGATGGAGGGGGAACTATCGTTTGGAATTGTTTTGTTAGTCCTAGAGAACAACCAAAAGTTAAATTTGACCAATTTGCAGCTCACAAAGTACAACAAGAAGATCATTTTGGGACAAAAAATGAAGGCCAACAGGAAGATCATTTTGGGACGGAGGGAATATTGTGCTAGCTAACCTAACCGAAGATGGAATTGTAGGTGGAAGAGGCAGAATTGAGTTGGATGTTCTAAAAAATGTTTTGATGTCTTGTGTGATGGTAATCTTCTACTAGACATCGAAAAAATCACAAGTTTTGTACAATGTCCAAGAAAACATAACTGCCATGTTGGCAAGGATATTTGAGTTAGCTTTGCGTAAATTAGTGAAAGTTACTATAGGCTAAAGTAAGACCTTGACCAAGTATGAAAACATAAAAAAAGGGCAGCGCTGCGATATGTTTAAAGAAAATTAATTTAAAAGTAATATTAATAGTTTAAATTTTAAAATTTCAAAAATAAAAATTGGCACTGAACGTGGCATTTGAGTGACATGGCATCCAACAAGGATGAAGTGGCATGCCACATCAGCATAATATAATGTCATCTGAGAATTTGAACAATGTTTTTTTAGATATCTATTGAGAATGTCAACAAAGACATCAACTAAGACGTCCAAATGTTTTTTGCAATATCAACTCAGACATCAATTGAGACGTCCAAATCTTTTTTATGACGTCAACTTCAACCATTTTGTAAAATTTAGGAAATTCACATATCCCATATTGTTTGTCTTTCCTCCTAACACCCCACTTGTATAAATAGTTTGTTTTCTCATATTAATATACACAAAATAAGTGGCTTCTCAAGCCATACAACATTAAAAATAAAATAAAATTGTATATGGTATATAATGTATAGTATATGGCATATTGTATACAATATATTATGTATGGTGTATGTCAAAGTCGATGTTGCAAAAGGTCTAGATGTCAAAGTTGACGTCTCAAAAAGCATCTATAAAGACGTCTCAAAAAATGTACAAACCTCTAAGTTGACGTCGCTAAAAACAATATCATAATTCTTCTTGACATCTAAGTTGACGTTGTTCAAAACAATATTAATCTCTTCAAATAGTGTGACATCAATTGCCACATCATCTCTGGGTTGGATGAAAAAAATACCATGTGGCACTATCCACCCATGTAGCATTTATGTGGAGGTGATGTGGTTGCCATGCGGTGCACTTTTGGCTCCTCATTTGACCATGTCTATGCGGACGTCATACTCAAAACATGGCATGTTTTCTTAGATTTTACCACGTTTTTGTTACATCAGTCTTGACAAAAAAATTTGGACATCAAGGAGGGCATCCTTGACGTTAGCAAAAACGTATCTACATGTATTTTTAGCTTGTCCAACAAAATGTGGGTTTCTTATAGTGATTAAACATTGTTTTAATTGCAAAGCAGTTGTAGAATGAAATATAAACATTATTTTAGTTGCAAAGTAGTCGTGGAATGAAATGTAAGATTACAAGAGTTGTTACAAAGTTCAAATTTAGAATATATGGAGCTATTTTTCATCTAATATTCATCACAATTGTCGATGTGGACTAGTCTACATTCTATAATATCTACTGTGTCAATTTATAGTCGCAAAAAACAACTAGGAAATGACTAGGAAACAACTGCAATTATAAAATGACAATACTTGTTTTCTAGTTGTTTCCAAAGTCATTTTTTGATTGTCTTAAATCAATTGTCCCATATCAATCATCAAGAGTATCATTAGACTAAACATATAAGGCTTATAAGTAGCTGTATACTTATCTAATGAATCATGTTAATACAATTCTAAGATTTTTAGAATTTGTGGATTTCCACATTTTGTAACTTTCAAAATCTACAAATTCCACAAGTTGCAAATGAGTCACAAACAAGTCATAAACAAGTCGCAATGAAGTCACTAGCAAGTTGCAATAAAGTCACAAATGAGTCACAAACGAGTTATACATTAGTTGCAAACAAGTTGCCAATAAATTGCACAAGTCATCAATTAAGTGACTAACCTTACGTGGCAGTAAATACCACATAAGCTACCATGTTAGAAGAGTTCATCAACGAAGTTCCAAATAAGATGCCGAATGAGAGACAACCTCGTTATGCCTTGCAACTACGAGATGACTAGAAAATTTGTCCACAACAACTAGGGGCTTCTAGATTCTCACCAGTTGCAAATGTCTAATGCAATCTGAAAACAGTTGTTCTTTGTAGTCGCAAAATCCCTCATTTTCTTCTAGTGGAAAAGCATGTATATAGAATTTGAAGTCACTTTTCTATATACTGAACATTGGTGGAGAAAAGCACTCCCTATTCCTATATCTACAATTGCCCTTCATTTTTTATGGAGTAGGAATAGGGATTGGGAAGAATTGGTGGAGATGCTCTTATATGTGGAAAGCTTTGAATCATTCTATTTGGATTAATGAGATGAAAGTTATGAGGAGTTTTAGATTGTGGCAATTTGCAAGTAGTTATGGATTTTCTATTCTAAAATAATTTTTCCAAGTCCTTTATTTTAACTTGATTTTCAACATTTTTTGAAAAAAAAAAAATCACAAGATGTAGATTGTTTATACAAAATTACAACCATTGGGATTGGCGTTTATCAATTCCATTACTAAATTCTTAGCGATTTAGTATTTTGAATCATTCTTCACTTCTTTCTATTTACTATTTTCTTCTATATGTTGTACAATTCTAAATGATCTAAAATCTTTCAAGAAAGTAGACAAATTGCCTTGAAGAATGAATTCATGAAAGCACCAACATTTTAGACATTTTTTATACAAATGTGACCTTGTGAATTGTAGCTGCCCTATTTTTTGCAAGAGTAATAAAAGGATTTTTGTCAATTCAACTTTCAATCCACACAGTGGGAATTTCTGAATTTTTTTTTCCATGTTTTTTAAATTTAGCATACTACAAAATCCCACAATTACATATGTCCAAAAATGTGTTTTTCTTCTAAAATTTGGTACTCGTATTAGAAATGGTTGTTTTGGAACAGTTTTGATGAAAACATAGTAATGGAACTTTAGGGGTTAAATATTGGTACTATAGTTTTGGAGATTGGTACTACAACCTTTGAGTATTGAAAAAATTGCTTGGTATTTTAGCCTTTACAGAAAAATATATATTTGATATTGGAGCTCCTAGCCTCTATCAATTAAAAAAATATATGCTTGATATTGTAGTTCCTCTGTGGATTAAAAGGAGGCTCTTTGGTTGCTTGTCCAAAACTTTGACACTTAACAATAACTACACTTTTGACAAGCCTATAATAACAATATAATTTTTTGTACAAGATTTGTGAGGACTTAAGTTTCTCAGTGCCTTAGGTGATTTCTTCCAATTATGATTGTCTTGTCAATGGTATGGGTTCAATCCCTATAAATTGCAACTAACTCTCCGTGATCAACAGTGGGGCTATATTCACATGCATGTCATGTGAATTAATCAATGCCCACATGCGCCATCAAATTGGATTTATTTTGCTAGACTCAAAATGTGATGTTGCTTTATATTAAGAAAAAATGATACCAAATTTTTAAAAATTTGAACTTAATAGTTAGTTTTGACAAGTAATAAACTTAAGCAAAGTTCAGATCTAGGCCTTAAGACCATTGTTGGGTTGTTTTTGTGGTCATTTGGTTGGTCTACCAAGCCAAGGTTTCAACTAGTGTTTGTATTCAATTAATAGTAATTATGCTTAGTTGAAATTTGTGGCAATTGGAAGTGTATATACCATCATACCCATTTGTTACGTTGGTTTTATAGCATCCGGTTGACACTCTAAATGCTCCAGAGCTACTTCTCATTTTTATCTTTGCCATTTGCTTTCTTCCACCTTAGTGGTTGTATATATTGAGTGCATATGAATTGAGGTTCCCTAGCTATGTAGTTGTAGTGTTGTTATTTTGAGTTTGTTCCAATATTTCTAACATGTTCCAAGAAGGGTGAGGTTATTTGGTGGTTATGCCATCAGTTTTTAGAGGATAACAAACTGAATTTGAAGAGAATTGCAAACAAATCACCTTTTATTTTTGTCTACATTATAGTTTTTTTATTTATTTTGTGTAGTAAAATATAAATTTTAATACAAAAAAATGTCATATACCAAGCAAACATTAAAACATTTCAAATGAAATTTTGGAAGCAAGGACCTTGGTATAGGACCCAATATTGTCTTCTAAATTGATTTCTACAAACAATCAAATCAATTGTACATTCCAAAGTAAGAATCACATTGTTTATCAAATTACTAGCATCCTTGCCTCTTTGGCAATTGTACATGAGTGATGTGTACAAATAGAAATTCTAAACGTAGGTTTATATTTGTTTGGAGAAGCCATGAAGACACAACAATCCAAATATGTTTTGAAAATGAATAGTGCTTTTCAAAATTGATCACAAGTTGCAAACTTTCATTAAATCAATCGTGTAGGAAAAATAAATGCATATATTTGGAAGTAGTCATTTTATTGAAATAGTATGCAATGTAAAGTACATGTTAAAGAAATAAAGTCTCTAGATTAGAGTTCTATACAATAAGACAATAACTCCAATTGAAAGTTCACACAGGCATTTGATTAGTATGGGACATGCACAAAGAGAATCATTCAATATATTGTCTATGCACATGACATTTTTGCGACTGACTATTATCCTCAATACTTGTTACACATGTCTTGTTAAATTTGTACAAGTACCCACATGGGCAATTTTGTTAAAATGGCATATTCCGTATGCCATTTTCAGAGCGGCCACTTTGAACTACGAAAGTGACATCTACGAGGGGTATAGATTACATAAATTTTTGTCTTATATAGATTTCAGAAATCTAGCACTAATGTACATTTCAAATCGCGCGGTCTGAACTTTGAAAGCAACATCTATGACTATTGTAGATTTCAGAAATCTAAAACTGTTGAACATTTCAGAGCGACCGCTCTGAACTGTGAAAACTGCCAAAATTACGGAATTTCGCCATTTTAACGAAATTGCCCATCCACTCTTCACTTGACCATTTCTAACACTCAAGTTTGTCCCCTATTCTATTCATCATTCTTAGCCTGCCTCCATGCGAACATTCTACATTGTGAAAATGAGTCTAACAAAGGTTATGTACAACTCTTGCATTCACGTGCAAATTTCTTGTTATTTCTCTATGTGAATGTCTTCTCTAGAGCATGGAAGTATATTCTCTTGTATCTCAACCTAGATAATGGTTTCGGCATTTTAGAGCAATACAACAAAAGGCCTACATAGTGGAAATAAACATGCATACAAGTTGTAAACAACAAATACTACAAAGTTTGACAAATAATAGTGCAGTTTCTCTTGAAATTGTGTGCACATTAGATCACATTGTCTTGTATTTCAAAGGCTTCCAAGCCATGAAATTTTGGTGCCAAGCCATGAAAGACAGGGTTTGATATAGACATCACCAAGGATCATGCATGAGCATTGAATACTTCTCCAAAATGATAAAAAAAAAATCACTATAATGATTAGTTGGTTATGGAAATATTTGTTCAAAATATGTTTCTGCTTTGAACACCTGTTATGTGTCTATGTCTTTTAAAAAATGAGTTGAGCGATATACATACTGTTAATCCCTGATTTACCGTTCTATTGCATAATTTTTTTGTAGATCCAATAAAATGAAATGGATGCTTACATTGGGAACAGTTTTGTGAGTGGTCCTGCTGTTACCGTACTGCAATTGCTGAAATGTAGCACTAACAATGGAACAAATGATGACATCAATCGAAAGCAGAGCTGGTCGCCTTTGTAAACTCATCTTAATTACAACTGCAATGTCATCGACAGAGGGATTTGAAATAGACGACCGCATAGCATATATCTTGTTCTCCTTGAATACTGCCCACATGAAGCTGTAGCATCGAGGAGCATTTAAGGTCTGTGCTGTAATCTAAGGCATGAAAGACAGGGTTCCCATTCCATTGTTGTGCAGGGAGCTTGGCGTGCATCAAGGACTTGTCTCAAAAGGTTGACAGCTAACTTCACATCAAAACTTTCTTGGAGGAAGAATATCTATGGTTTTATAACACCCGCATAGCCTAGTCACAATTCTTCAGTCGCAGATAGAGGTTGCCAGCATTCAGAATATCTGTACTTGTAAGCGAGCTCCATTCACACTTGAATACTTCACCTGCCCGATGATCTACACTTGCACTCCCTTGCCATTCTGGATGAAGTATGTAGCAACCACTGTTATTGTCCGTGGATTATTCAGAGGTTTCGTGATATTCAAATAGAGATTCAATTCCCTCCATTACATTATGAAAAAACAGTAGGAACTGACTGGAAAGAGAAAGCTGAGGAGACAAGACATTTCACCACGATGAACGGAAACTGTATGAGGCTAAGACATAATGCCTGCCTCCATACCTCATGTAAGACAAAGACACAAAGATATTGAATGCCGTGTCTTTAATAACTTGTGACACTCGAAACATGCATCACATGAGCACTAGGTTGGCGTGTCATTAAGCTTTTGGGCATCAAGGTAGAAAAGAGACATGTCCTTTGGCATATCCATCATTTTGTACATAACACAGCTGCAAATCTTTCAAGGAGCTTCCGTACCTTGTAGGCTGTCATGGCTTGTTCGTATTGAGATTTCCTAACAGCAGCTTCAGAAACATAAGGCGCTTTCTCCTGGACAACAAAAAACCAGCATAATGAGAAAAGAATCTCTCCCCCACAACTGATATGTTGACCAAACAGTATTCCAGCACTAGATTTGTTTGTTCAATTGGAGCTCACTATTTTCCAAATCTTACTGAACTTCAGGGTGGGTTAAACGCCTCTTATCTGAATTGTCAACTTGGCATGGAAGACCTTGCATGCATATTATTGGTTCAAGTGTGCTCTGCTTACATCTTTTCTCAAAAGAAAGCCTTCAACTATTAAACCCCAGCTACAGACGGAAACCCATTTCAATGAGCTCTCTTTTTCAATGGAATTTTTTTTTAAATTTACTTCGACAGCCAGGCCCATAGGTCATATGTCTCTTTTCAAATAATATCAATTTGCTTACTAATGGCAGTTCATATTAAGTAATATCACTTACCGCCTCCGACATGCCGAGCCACCTCTCGCCACCAGCTTTAGCACTCTGCACTACTCCAGAGAAAACGTCAAAAACAGCACTACACAAGAGTTCAGAACTTGCAACGAGGTCTGTACGTCCAATGATATCATAAGATCAGTATTAAAGAAAACACAACACCGAGCAGATAATACTCAAAAAGAAAAAAGAAAAATCAACCTCAAATTTAATGGACTGAATAGCTACGAGAGCAATAGACAATTTACCGCAGTGACACCTTTCACGTCTGGATTTGCTGCCTTAAACTCCTTCCGGAAAGTCTCCCTACAATCAATTCATTCCAAAGTGAGCTGACTCCTAGTACACCGAACCTCATTATACTCAATTCACTTTCAGAATCAACAGGACAAGATTTAGAATCAATAACTTACATGAAAATGAAGTAGGCAGAAGGGGGTCGTTTGGGCTGATCCAAGTCCTTGACTGCCTTCTTCTTGGTTTCAGCTTTCTTGTACTTCCGAGCAGTTCTGCAAAATATGGAAAGCTTGCATTTAAAAAATAACCAAATAATCCTGATTTCGCTCTCCCATCTCCAGTTGAGAGTCAAGATGCCCTTATTGAGAGTCCAGACGTTCCTATAGCTCCTTCTGTTCAAGAAGGCTTGGTTGAATGCCCATGGAGCCCTTCACACTCCTGAAGTGGGCCAATCAAAGAGAAACTGCGTAACAAATTCAAGAATCACCCCCTTGGAATGTGGATCCCTCAGTAATACTCCCTTAGTCAAACAGCATACCCAAACAAAAACAAAACAAAAGAAGTATCTAATTGCGCAAATCAGTAGGAATCCTTGCTTCCCTTTCCAGTCTTTCTTTCGCATCACACAGAAATTCAAAACTATGCGGTCGATCTCTATAGTCCATACCTCTCTGTAGGTTCTCCACCACTGGTAGCATCGCCGCTCAAGCTTACTGCTGGGCAGGCAAAAAATAAATTGAATACCGACACACATGCAGGAAATATGAATCTCGGGCAATATTAACAACCCTATTTAACCAACTCACATATGACTTAATGCACGCCAAAAGCACACCATTCGTGCACTGCAGATCCAACAAATCCTAATCAACAACAAACGAATCTCTGCGAAGAGTTCCTGGTGAAGAATAGAACATTTATCCCCTAAGCGCCCACGCTCAAGTATAGAAAGTTCACTTGGGAAGCTAATAATCAATTACAGTGACTTTCAAAACATTAATTTATATCTTTCAAAAAAACTAGTGTGTGATGTCTTCTTCCTTTCAAGACACTTTGTTAACATCCGTGAAGCTCCCTAAATTTTTTACTTTCAAATCCCAATGATAAATAAGAGGCCACTCCAGGCTACCTAAACACTTCGAGATTAACGACCTGAAAAAACCGCAATGCAAATTCGTCTAGGTCGTTAAGCAAAACCTTACAAGATAAGCTTTAAATGGGAAGAAAGGCCTTCCACAAACTCACCACCATTTGTAGTAGCCGCACTCCTGGTCGCAAATCGCCGCGTCGACACCTCGTTGAAAGACGAGAACAACGGGCAAAACGGCGCCACCTCCGCGCTCGTCGTCTTCGCTCTCGGCGCCATCAAAGCGGCTGCATAACGGCGGACTCCCGCCGACGACTCCACAGACACAAAGAGCTTGGCAGCTTGGAGCGCCATCAAGGTCTGCATTACGCCCTTGCCTCGGATGCTACCATTGCAGGACTGCGTCGCTCTGATCAGAGAGGCCGCAGCAGAAGTTACCATTGCCACCATCACTACCGTAAAACCCTAAACCTCACACCCTCAAACCCAAATCTTAACCAAAAAATTACGAAAATTGTAGCGTCTGGATCTGCAAGAGATCGGGAAAATGAAGCGAGGTGAAGAAGTTTGAATGGAGTTTGCGAAGTAGGAGCGATTTTTGACCATGCCACACAGAAGTGGAGACAATGATGGTGACGGCCGCGCGGGAGAAAGGAGGAGCAGTGGCGCTGCACTGCCCTGACGCTAGACTCGGGTGACATCCGGGTATCAGACGGGTTGATACACTTACATAACTAAGAGGCCGGATATATTATGAGAACCGGATCTCACCCGTTGTCTTCTACTGAATCTCAGCCATCGATCTGAAGGATCGGAGGGTGTACATGTCTCCCTCGAAAGGGGGGAAGTTGGGATTTCCTTCACTTTGCATCCACGCCCTTCAACTAAGGTAGGAGGTGCAGAAAACGGCCATTTAAGAGCATATTGGCTTAAGATTTCTTCTGTGTGGATCAAAACATTTTCTAACAAATTTTCAAAGAAAGAAGAGAGGAAGACACGTCCATTACAATTTGATTCATAATTTTTGGACTTAAATTGAATTAGATATGATTTTGTAAAGCTCGCAGCAGTAGGGTGCTATTGAAGTCCACAGGTACTGCCATTAAATGTCAAAGAAATTAGTGCAAATGGAGTTAAAAAATAAACACATGCAAACTTTAAACTTGAACAAAATGGTGCATGTAATTGCCTAGGATGACACAAAGTGTTCCACCACTCATAACTCCACATTATATATACTGAAATTGTGTCTACTTCCAAATCAAACTCAATCCTCAAATTGGCACTAATTCATTTCTAAACAATTTTTCATTCTTGTGGTAACAATTCATGATACAAAAGTAGGAGCGGTTCTTGGAGCCTAGGTAGAATATGAATATGCTACCTTATAGAAGCATGGAATAGCAAAGAGTTCATTGTGAATACTTTGCATCTATAAGACCATCCCTACCAGGCTTGAAAAATGGATGACCTTGTTGGTTTGACTTGGAAAATTTGTATCATTAGATCTGAAAAAGTAGGTGACCTATTATGTGCACTAGTTTGATAACAAAAGCCGACCTAATCTCCTAGCAATGTTTGCAAGCCTTGTTTACTGCTTGCAAATGAAATAAGACAAAAATGTAAAACCACTTTCTCCAAATCTTTAGATTTACTGAGGTGAAATCATTTTCATATAATCTCACCTCTTGCAACACTTCCAATCATGTAAAATTTTGCTCCCACTACTCAATCTTCTCATTTTCTTTTGCGCTTATTTTTAATCAATTCCATTTTTTACTTCTAGACTTTTTCATAATTCCACTTTGTAGCCGCCTTCAACAAGTAAGTCTTTGAATCTTCACACTTGTGGTCGATTTGCAAACTTGAATAGATAAGATCTCTTTTGGTATCTATATTTAAATATTTAGATTATAATAGAAAGTTATTATAATAGAATTTAGAAATTGATAATTAATCAAGGCAAGAAAGTTGCAAATCTTTGAAATTCTTGCCCATCACCAAGCATTTGAATTCTCTACTTACTACTCCTTTCACTTATTCACATATTTCTATCAATGAGTATGCAATTGTGTATTGGTTTCAATTTTTTTAATACATGCCCTATTCTAGCCATCACTATAGTCATTAATAATGAGTTCTTGCTAAGTTGGATGGACTCCTTGACTAAAATAAAATAAGGTTTTAGAGTGAAGAAGGTTGAAGTTCAATGAAGTGCAAAATAATTTGAAAAATGTCACGATTGTAATTGAATATTGTCTTTAGAAGAGAAAGTCTCAAAATTACATCAATACCCCATATATTTCAATGTATCATCAATTATAATATGTAAAAATTAATCACATTTCAAATATGGGGAATAATATGGTTTGTATGTCTAAGACCCAACTTTGGAGGAAGTTCATATTCACCTTTATATATACATATCTATAATAATTTATCAATAATGTTTGGAATATGTCATTTGAAGGAGAAGAAACATGTACAATTCTCAACCCAAAACTAACAAATTTGTATGGATTGTTGTCTTGAATCATTCAACAAATTATTTTTGTACTTATATACAATTGTCATATTTTCCAAATAAATAACTAGTGGATTTTATATAATGTATAGGAATTTATTAGAAAATAATGAATATATACCTCATCTTAGTTTATTTATTTTTGAATATCATACAAAACAAATGCAAGTGGACTTTAGATGAGGTGTCCTATCATTTGTAAATTTGGCAAGTATTTGAAGTACATTGTATTTAAGGCTTACAAACACTGCTAAGAAATTAGTTTGGCTTTTGTTTTCAAGCCGGTGAAATAGACAAATCCACTTTTTAGGTCTACTAGGATAAATTTTCCTAGTCAAACCGACAAGATCATCTATTTTTCAAGTCCAATGGATCTGCTCTAAATTACATTATTATCTTGTATCCTTATTGGACATGGTCACATAGTAGTTAGAAGGTTTTTTAAACAAATTAAAACACTTACTCATATAGCTAAAAGTTTTCATATGCATAGGATGAAAATATCCCAATGGTAGCTAGATTGTTTTCTTCTAAATTGATCAAATTAATTATACAATTGAAAGTTTTCTGACACATTGAATACCTTCTAAAGTCCCAATGTTCTCTTAAGGGACATAATGGATTTTGGGTAGACTCACATAACCTCAAATTTTGAAATGATTCTTCAAATAGAATAATAAAATTGTTGTTAAGGAATGTAATTTTTATTTTGATCAATCATGAGGAAAAAAAGTTGTACCATAATAAACTCAAAATGGAGGAGCCATGTAGCAAAAAAATTCTACAAAAACTTTAAAGTATTTTTTTTAAGTATTTTTTCTCTTAGACTATATTTTTTTCCTACAATGAAAGTTTTGAATTATTTCATTTGGATTAATGATGTAAAAGTTATGGAGCTTTATGCTTTGGAGGGCAATCAAAGAAATTTTTAGAAAAAATGATGCATTAGATTTGTTTTGAGCTCAATTTTTGCAAATATGGAAAAGAAATTTCTAGAAGGTTAATTATATTTGCTAGAAAAATCTCTTTGTTAAGATTAGTGTATTTTTATTTCATATTAAAGCATTTTTTCCTTAATCTTGTACTTACGTTTGCTTAACAATTTTTTTAAAGAATGAAAATCATGTGTGCTTTTGGGAATATTTTTTTTCTAGATTTTCAACTCAAATCTTCAACATAATTTTTTTTCAATTCAAAATCTGTAGTACAAAAATTTTAAGTTAAGAAGATTCAAAGTCAAATGATCTACTTTTGGAACACGCTCAAAAACTTGCTTTCTTCACTTTAAACCCAAATATCGTACAATCTACAAGGTGAAAGTTTTTTAAATTTCTCCACACATTTTTATATTAGTGTTGTGCAAGATCATGTAGTTAATTATAAAATAAAAAATTTGTAAAGTTTTTTGCTCTTTGTAATAGAAATGGTAGTTTTGAGTGAATTTTAATGTGGAACTTTAAGTCCTAGAACGAGATTTTTACACCACACATGGTTATTTTATTTGACATTTGCATCTTGTATCATTTAAGTTACATACCTACCTAATTTCAAAATTAAAAGAGGAATTCTAGACATGCCCGAAGCTGTCTAGGTTGCCCTTGAAGTTCATGGCATCATTATTTTTTATCCAAGCACCTAATTGAAAAAAAAATTATACTTCCACTAGGGAGGTACATGTTCACACCTTGTATCCAAATTTCATAACATTTGTTCAATATTGACTTCGTAGGAACCTACTTGGATTTTTAATTATCTTTTCAATAGACATTTGTCCATAAAGGGCTAAATAGTGATTCCAAAGCACTTAGAATGCATTATATTGACACCATATAAATAAGTTATGAATTTTCAAAGTATAGTCTTTAAATGAATCAAAAATTGATAGGAGGCTTTTATAGATTTTGATATTTTGATCGCTTAATCAATATCTAAGAAAAAATGACACTATTTGGTCCAAATGGAGGTATAGCTTATTGGACAATATTGATTATGGGTTGTACATATCTTACTATGATTTGTCAATCACATGCTATCTCTTATATAGGGATGCTAATTCTATTTAGCGTATGGTAGGAAAGAAGCCCCTTGTCATAAAATTCAATAATGCATTAGATTAAAATTCTAAATAAACTTCATATTAATTTAATAAAAAAAAAATTTAATAAATAAATAAAAGTTTAAAAGGTTTCCTAAAATTGTAACTTTACAAACATTGCAAAGTTAATGAATTTCAATTAACATAGAAGTTATGTAAACTAGCAAATGCATAGTCAATTTGTAGCGAGTACAATATGAAGTTCATTAGAGGGCAAATTTGAAATGTATTTCTATTTCTTTGGATATGCTTGAAAAAATGTTCTATTATATTGATGCAAGTCCTTTAACATGTAATTTATTGTTGTATATAATTGAAAGTCAAAAAGGTCATTCCAAATTCATTTAGCTTGCAATTTTAGGACACTAAAAGAATAAACTAAAAAAGGACACTCTAACCTAATGATTATAGAGGAAGGTTGTACAATTTAGACAAGAATCTATAGAGGTAAATTGCAATAAAGTGCAGTTGCCTTAGTTGTAGCAATCATTGTTTGAATTTTTTTATAAAAATTTGTGCCTTACTTACATTGATTAATCTTATGTCTTTGTGTTGTTGCACCTAAAACAAATTTTACACCATAACATGGTTATACACTAGAAAAAAACTTTGTTTCCAAACTCTTTTGCCTCATATTCCCCCAAATTGTCAAATACCTACCTTAATTATAGCAATGCTTCGCATATTTGCTTTAAAAGCCTTGTATTTGAATTGATTTACCAATATGATTTTGCGATATAATACCTTAAATATTGCTATATGAATTACTTTTATTTGAGATGTGATTTTCTTCTCATAGCTTTAAAGAGTAAGGAAAATGACAATTTGTAGATTATGGGATGAGATTTGAAATGGGAGCATAATAGTTCAACCATTTATACTCATTCAAATAGTTGTGCAGAATTATACTACTATTGTGGTTCTAATTTAGTTAGTTTGATAGTTTGTTAATGCTTGTAGAAACTTAGAAGTATAACATATAGTATATTTTTTGTACACATGCATGTGCATGTACTTGAAGATTTCATGCATAAATATATAAATAATATACTCTATAATCCACGTGCATTCACCAAAAAATCTATTTTTCTGCAATAAAATAAAATTTATACACTATTAATAGTGTATCTTGTGTCATTGCCATAGCGGCACAGTCAAAATAAAAATAAAATATTTTTTTATTTTTTTAATTCATAAAAACTTTGAAACCCAATAACTTTTGCACAATAGGTCCAAATGCTACAAAATAAAGTCCATGCATCCCTCCTTGTAGAGAGCTTTCCGATGGTACCAAGAATGCTACCGAAAGATGCACAGTTCTAAAGATCTCAGTGTAATAAAAAAACAAAAAACAAAAAACAAAAGCAAAACTCATTTAAAGTATAAGACTAGTGTACCCTTTGCCATTATCACAACCAAAATAAAATTAGAAGTAATTTTCTAATTTTTAGTTCATAATAAATTTGAAATTCAATATCTTTTCTTCCGTGAGTCAGAATGTCACAAAACAAAGTCCATGCATCCCTCCTCAAAGAAGGTTTTTCGATGATACCAAGAATGTGAGCAGGGGACGCACGGTCTAGGAGATCTCATTGTAACAAACAAACAAAATAAAACAAAAAAACAACCCATTTTAAGGTATCGATAGTAATCCATTTGAAGACATTTATTAAGTCTAATGTTTGAATCTTATAAGACAACCTTCATTTATAACAAATTTGATGAAAATGAAGTAGATAATGTATTTGTTAAAAGGAAAAAAGAAAAAAAATACAAATATCCCTCCCAAATTTAGAAGTTGAAGGAATAATATAAAGCCAAAGAGTACAAACAAGTCGTTTTGGTGGTAATATATATTTGATGTTTTTAGGGCTACATGTCGCCTTAAGGAGCATGCCACGCGAGCTCCTCCACGTGCCTAGCCCTCATCATGCCACGCCGAACCCACCATCATCCCTCCCACAAACTCTAATTCTCTCCGCTTCGATCCTTCTCCCACAACCGCAAATTAATTCTGCATTGACCGTTCAGAATCACACCATCTCTCCCATTTCACAAATCTCAACTTGCTTTCAAATGCCGTCACTACAAAAATTCGCATTTTAACGCACTCGTTCTGAATTCCCGGGTCACATTTTGAAGGTAATTCGTTCTTAGGGTTTGCAATGGGATCGACTGGGGTCGCGTCCTCCATGGCTGGGCAATGTCAAATTCAGCTCCAGAACTTTCGACCTCAGATTGCGCTGGCCTGTTGTGGGAACGTGCAGAAAGGATGTTTTGGTCTTCTGAGGTTAAGCTGTCATGAAAACTCAGCCGTTCGAATTAGGAGGCGAAGCCTTGGCGCTGGGGAATCGAGGCGGTTTAGGTTGGAGACGGGGAGGTTGAGGAATTTCGTTGTGCGAGCGCGGGAGGATGATAAGGAGCAACGGGGGATTGATAAGGTGAAGAGGAATTCGCTTGGTAAGATGTTTGCAAAACGTATTTCTGGTGAACTTTGGGATGCAGTATTTTATTCCAAGATCAGTTGCTATGGACTCCTAGCCAAGTCATGCTTTGATGCAACTTGCGAATTGAATGCGAACGTAGCGTATGAACATATGAGTTGCTGTTGGTGACAGAGGTTGGTGTAGGCGCGGGATCAGGTTTCTAACGGTTCTTGAATCCTTTACATTTAGACCAAGTCTATCTGTAAATGGAATATATAGGTTTATCGGCATTCTTCATATCGATCAAACCTCCAGTAGTCATTTATTAGGGTGTAAACATGATTGGATTTTAATTTTTTTTTTTTTTTCCTTTCATAGGTCTCTTCCCATATTTATATTTTCAAGTCTACTCTGCATTTAGTGAAGAGCGGGAACAATTTGCACGATGTGCTTCGCCTAGGATGAAGAAATTATGATGCAGAGTTCCTGAAATTCGCAATAAGTTCAATCTCTAGAATTAACGTTGAAACAATATCGACCTTCAGAATTTTGGAATTGAACAGTGCTTTCAAAGTTGATTCTGTATTGGCATATATTGAGAGATGTTGAAATTGACATTGAAACCCATGATATAGTTGTATTTGTACATCTTTCTTGGTGAGCCACGTTGATATACTTTAGATTTGGAAAGTAGTCATTGTTTTTTTATTTTTATATATCCCTACCTACCAACCCTTTTTTGTCATAGACTCCACAGTTCTAATTCAAGGAGGTATAAATTTGATCTTTGCTATGTCTTAATTCCTGAATTTATTTTATTTTGATAATTACAATCTCAATATTTAATCAGGTAATGTTGGTATCATCTTGATTCTATATTGCTTAGTGATGGATTCAATATTGAATTTTGAACGGACTCCATATTCACTGGTTCAATATTGTTTCAACTTTGAACTCAAGTACTTTCCTGATTAGTAATTGGAGCTCTACTTCGTTTTCATTATTCTTAATTGGGGCTGATTATTTTTCTCTTGGTGTTTGATAGAATCATGGACGACTTCTTTTCGGAGGGCGAATATGACGTCGAGAATCTTCGTGGCTGCTTTCGTGTGGATTTCTCTATTTTTCGGGATAAGTGTGACTAACAACGAAGTGAGTGGAGGAAGACCGGGCCGACGAGGACCTCGCAAGTAAAAAGCTTCTCTGTACTACTTGCCTACCCCTGAAGTAATTGGTCGTAGCTGCGGAGTCATTGGAAGCCCTCGCTGGACATCATGCCGCGATCAGGATACGTTTTGCGAGCCTGGGTTGCGATTGTAATTCTGTACAAGTAAGTTTGTGGAAGTTGGTAGAATTGCTGCTCGGTGTCTTCGACGGTCAGCTCAAACCTGGATATCTATTGAGTTATGTGTAACACAAATTTTTGCCTTGGGGCCCCCTGGCCTTTGTTCACCTCTGTTCAATATGAGTTCAACATTGCAACGCAGCTTGTTAGGCTTTTTATGTAGAGTGGGGACTGCTCATTGAATGTTTATGGATCACGATTAAGATTTAGTACGTGCAAATTGTACGTCATTTATTTAGCTGGTCAAGGTTTTGGCCCAAGGTATGAGCTTAGTGTCTACTGTTTAGAATTAGTTTATACTGCTTCTCTGAAGGGGCATCGTCGATTTGACAACCCCATTCTGTAGTAGGCAAAGACATTGTAACATGGGTGTACAATACACACATATCTTCAACTCCTGATGATATATATTTTCAGTCCCTGAATTTGGCGTCAAGAGGTTGCCGATCTCTCAATTCCAGTTTTGAGGATGTATTGAAATGATGAGAGTCTAATTCAACATTTGGTACATAAGCTTCATCCATCTCCTTTTCTACAGGTTAGCATGATGGAGTGAATAAACCTGTTGGGACACCAGTTCTGGATATGTGCATTTGATATTTGGTGCATTGAATTCACTTATGCAACTTACTTTCATGTGTATGTGCCACCACATGACATAATTTGACCATTGGAATGCAGACAACATTGGAAGCTACATGAAGTTCATGGATGTGTTTAGTATGAATCATGCTGCAATAGACTTGCAAAAGGTATGCTGCAAAAAACTCATTGCACGTATGCAAACATTCCAGAGTTGTGTTAAAAGATGTACTGTACAGTACAAAAGGGGTTTTATTTTATTCCAGCTGACCAGCTCGTGTCGGCTGGCTTGCAAACCATGCTCGATCACATTTCTGACAGTCTACTGTATTTCTACAATTTCTTGCAAACTTTGCAGTGCTAAACATGATATCCGTAAACATGGTATTGTATCGGGAAAGGAAGCAGGTATATCTTCAGACAATCCTCTGCACATACGTTGGGATGTCTGATGATTCCCATTAATTTTCATCCTGCATATGAACTCGGGAGCTTCAATAATTATCTCACTACTTGATGAAGTTATGACCAAATGTAGTGTAGACCATGAGGCTCCTGCTATTACATGGTAAGCTTATTCCCAGCACAGAAACTTATTCATTTCTACTGTATCAGCTCCGGACAGGACCTTATTTCATCGTCGTTGCATTTGAAGCATCAACCTTTGCAACGGACAGTCCTGATCCAACACGGGAGCACTTTCCACATCAACTTTCGACTCAAAGATCGAGTACCTAGGTGAGTCCTAAGCTTTTCTATTGCTGAGAGCCTAGCAGGTACGTAGCTAGTAGATACTTCGACACACAGTAGCAAATTTGCACATTAAACCGTCGGTCAGGTCAGGTGATCATCACTTGGTCAAAATTTCTTAGATATTCTCATCGGTATCCCCCTCATTCTCCATCTGCCACAGAAGCTTCTCAAAGTCCTCCGCCTCGCATGGAATTCGCAAACCGCCTTCAGTTTCGAATCCATATTCCTCTTCACTTCTGCGCAGCAACTCACGGAACACCTGATTGTAAAGGAAGCTGGCCTGGATGACAAACCTCTGCATGTCCGGGCCAACGTAGACTGCCAAGCAGCCCTCGGGCACGCCTACTGGCGCATCGTCGTCATCGTCCCAGTAGTCATTGTCAGAGCCGCTGCAGCGGCTGGATCCTCGGCTCGAGGACCTTGATGAAACAGACAACCTTCCAGACAACCTTCCAGACAACCCACGGCCGTTGGGGACCGGCTCGACCTTCATGTACTTCTTTACGAGCTTTCCTATCTTTTTCCCATAAATCATTGTGGATTGCAGACAGCAGAAGAGGAGGTTGCAACACGACAAGGAGAAGATTTTGAGCAAAGGAGAGAAGCACCGGACCATCAAGGTTGCCTCTCACACGGCCTAACCCTCCACGAAGATGATGCTGATACAACACTTGGGGTCGTCATGCAGAACTAATCTCGGTATTTCACAAACCAATTTTTGAACAGCATTTGTGTCTGTTACTGTAAGGCTAGACGAGCAACTCTAGGAAGAAGAGGGGAGGAAATAGATGAGAACAAGAAGGGGAATGACTCTTCAAAATTTTCCAACTAATCCTATTGTAAGTAATGCAGAATTTGAGCTTTTAAGAGATGTAAAACTTGAGAAACTCAATGAATTTTGGATCACTCAGGGCAAGCATAGCACTGCTCAAAAGACACGGCACAAACACCATCAGGATACGAACTGGCAAGGGAGCAAGCTGGCTGCGCTGTGATGTGACAAAAGCTCAGAAGCCGCTCATGGTCGTTCATGCAGGCATTGATTGGAACATGCAGATGCTGAACTAGACAACACGAATTTATATCGGCGGATTGTGCAGTGTAGCTAACGGTGAGAGACACCCAACTGAGTGGTCCTGGTGGGAATAAAAAATAGTATATCTGGTACACGCACTACACAGCAGCTTCCCTTGCTGCTTTCTTGTTCGTTGGGGTTTCATTTTTGATGAGTACAGGGACGGATTCTCAGGCGAGTGATGTCATTGCTGTTTTTCCCACCTCACATTCACAGCTGTACCAACGGAAGGAGAGGTGGGGTTGGTTGGATGTCCGTCGGAACTAGCGCCGCTAGAGATGAGAAGAGAAGAGAAGAGATCTGAAAGCTCATTTCACTGTTGGGGAATCAGTAACTTCCGAAGCAGGGGCCCGCCCGTGGTCAGTAGGGAGGGGGCTGCAGCATGCCTCATGTCCTTCCACACGGCTTGTGCTGCAATGGATCATTCTTCCCAAAAGACTTTAATATGGTGAGACTTTCTTTCCGAAAATATCAGCCGTCGTGGAACTAAAACCTCAACTTATTAAGTTAGCGCACACAAAAGTAGAATTGTTATTTGCATCTAACTTAAGCCTTGTCAACTACTCCATGTTATCAACTGCAGCAGTACTCAGGCACATCCTTTCCAAGTGAATTTCAGGTTACAGTTAAGTTAATCAATCTTCTGAAGATGCCCAATGTTTTAGTATATTAATCACCATGGTACTTGGTCATCAGGCAGTGTCCTGTGAGGTGGTGACACATCCAGACACAGTTTGGACATGTCAAATGAGTTGTCTAAACAGGAGGGGTGCAGAAGGGGATATCCATTTTTGCGCAAATCGATAAACCACTCATTTTAGTTTGGGGCAACTGAACATATCACCAGGTCAGTTAGCTACAAGCCTACAGTCCAATCCAGGGTTCCCAATTCAAATCAATGTATGGACTGGAATTTCGGGAAGTTTTATATATACAATAAAAGTGGTTTCTGAGCTGCTAAAAATACTAAAAAATGAAATAAATGAAAACAGAATAATATGCTGACTGCTCAAAAGCTGCCAGGATGCACAGTGTATGATGTACATGGACAGTCCAGACCTTTGTGACATGGAGAAAGTTTATTTGGATACGTCTCTCTCCAGGACTGGTCATTGAATAGCCTTGTCTGAATGATAAGCAACTAATAACTGTTTTGATGAAAGCTTATCATAATCTAACTTATGTGTGAAGATACATACTATGTACCCAGAAGATGCAAATGCCAATAGTATCAATAACTGATACTATTGGTATGCGTGTTTTGTTTTTTAATCTACAGGATCAATTATCATCCAGTCCTGTGCAATTAATTAGCCTCTAACTGAAAGCTCGTTCTCGAATGTTTCTTTCATTGCAGAAACCAAATGTTGATCTCTGCCGTCATCAAAGATCTTTTCCCGCCCCTTCTGTGCGCCCAAGTGAGATAGAGATAGATCCTTTATACCGCCTCCGGTGGGCAGCGACAAGTTTGAAGTTGTCAGATAGCACTTGAGACGGCAACCTCCAAAGCTCCATACCCATGAGAAAGAAAGAAAAGAACACCCCCAAGAGTTGAGCATTTGAAGCATGCAAATCACATGGGTGGGTATTTATTGTTCACTTCTGGCAGCCGCCTGCCATTCATGCCATGTACTGCTCCATCCTTTGTGACTGCGGTCTTATATTAGTCCTCTAGCTCATCCCCCTCCTGTCCTTTGTTATTATATTGGTTGTCCTCAGTCTTTTGTCCTAAAACGCAAAGACTTACAAATGTACGACAAATTTCTATGGCACATTATCACGTGAGGGGACCCTTGTAGGTTCGCTACAACTTCCGTTTCGCCATGTGGATTTGCCACAACTTTCGCATTTGGCTATGCAAGTTCGCCATAACTTCTATCTCGCCGTTATGCATTCTCCGTAATTTCAGCGCCACCGACAATTGAGGTTTAGAATACATGTTTTAATGGATAATGGCATGGTCAATGGAGGTACTCTCCCCGCTTTTGTAGTTCACGTACGGTAGTAAGTTACCCTCTTGGAACAGTTCATGTACGGTAGTAACTTACCCTCTTGGAACGCATCCCACGTGCCTCCATTATTCATCTGTCAAGGAACTCATGTGGCTTAAGTGTCCTTAGATTTCAGGACATTGTTCACGTGTTTAATTTCTTTGAGAACAAAGAAAGCTTATTCAGAGTAATTATGTTCTCTCTCTCTCTCCCGAAATGATCTTCCAGTTTCCATTAACCACTAAGGTGGGTACACCCAAAACCGCCACTTTTTGCTACTGAGCCTAGTTACTATTATTAGGCTGGCCAAATTTTCATATGCTCTTGTTGGCAAGTGAAAGGAGGTTCCAACGCACCAGATAATGTGGCATTTGGACACCATATGCAAAAGTTATTAAGGAATAAAGTTTGGTTCTAAAATGGTTTCTGCAACATAGGTACATAACTGATTTTGGAAATGTACACGGAGTAAAGATGGCGGTTTAAGGTCAGTGGCACATTTGGGTGTACCCACCTTAATGACCCAAGTGACCATTTTTTGGTCGTTGCCCTTCTTTTCTGAGCTGTCCGTTCTCAAATTTTGAGGGTTTTTTCAATGAAAATTATTTATAGGAAGGAGACTGCATTATGAATCCAATGGTGGTAGTTTCATCAATTTTTTAAAATTTGAGTGGTGTAGCTTACAACTCATTTTTTTGAATTGAAAAGTAAGCCAACCAATGCAATTGTTGCCCACCTCAAAAAGGACAGATCCAAGGAGCTCAAGGAGAAGACAAGTGTTGTCCATTCTTGTTTTTCTTACAAATACTACTTTCATTTCAATAACCACTGTGCATTGCTAGCTCCACCATGAATTGAAAAATGCTCATAATGTTGTGAAATTTTAGAAAAACATTATGAACTATCTTATCTTTCATTGAGCACAAAATGGTCATCATTTCAAAATATTCTCACTAAGATATGCTCCTTAAGAGTGCGTTGCCCTAGTTTTTATTGATTCAAATAATGCTTCAAACTTAATATTTACTAAATTGTGCATTCAGATAATTTGAATTTTTTTGAGGTGCTCACTCTCAATGTGAATTGCAAGATCCTATGGTTACATTCTATCCAATCTCAAGAAAAAATGATCCTTGGGTTATCAAAGGTTAATTTTTTGTCCCAAAATGATCGTCCAAACCCAATGAATGGATAACAACTTCTTTGAAATATTTAGAAATAAGTTGAAATAACTTTTACTTTTAGCCTTTACCCCAGACATTTTGTCTAATTAGAAATTCATGTGGGGACAGAAGGAGTATCATTTCTTGTAGATATAAGTCTTTGCAGATTAACACATTGGCAACTAATATATTTGAGTGAAGAAAAAGACTTTATGGGTGATAAGTCTTAGTTTCAATAGTTCTTCATAATCAAGTCACTCCGCATTAACCTTGCAACGACAAGGAAGACCATATTTTGGCATCATATATTTTTAGTAGTTTTGAAGAGTTTCTATCAGGATATTTCTTCGTTCAAAAATACATTGTTCAAAAAAGTATTTTCTTGAATCAGCAAATGCAATGCTCTTCATTCAATCTTCTAATATTAATTTATTTTCCACATTTAAATTGTATTTTCTGCAATATTTTGTCAATCCAACCATACATCTTTTGTCCTTGAAAGGTTGATGCCTAAAGGATTGCAAGGTTTTAACTACCACAATTGTTTCAACTGCATTGAAATGAAATAATATCTGCAATGAATTCCCTAATTTAGAAATTTTTATATTTTAAAAATTGAAAACTGGAAGTATTTGATAGTATTAAATTCCAATTTGAGATTAGAAATGAAGTTTGACCATGTGGCCATGAATAGTTTCTTCACCGAGGGGTCAAGAGTATCACCAACCAGTACGACCAAATCAATTTGCTATAATTTTAGTAGTATAGCATTTCAACTTCTTGTTTCCCATCCCTATAAACCAAATGTGTTCCATGAGTAAAGAATTGACCAATCACAAGTAGAATAAAGCAAAAAACCAACTAAGCATAAAATAAAATTGAGCGAAGAACATTGCATGTATTACATTAATGTCGCCATCCTTGGTAATCTATAATGGGGATCTTGACAAAAATTTGAAGAGACTTGGCCAACACTTCTCATCCAATTTGACGGTGTGTCAAACACTTGGAGTGTTGGGGTGGACATCCTCCAAGTCAAAGCGGGAGCTTGCCTTGCCCAATTCTCCCAAAATTCCAAAGCACACTCCATAGTCCTTTCGTAATCAAAATGTCATGTTTCTTTTTTCTTTTCCCAATTCCCACCTAATAATAAAACGGTTTCTAGCTCCTTATTTATTTTTGTTCCTTTCCCCATTTAGAAAAAAACAAAACCACGACATAAATTCCATGCTTCATACGGAGAAATAGAACTCATGCATCCTCTCCTTTTGTCGGCCTCTCTCGTTCATGACCATACTTCGAATCAGAGTTAATATTCTTCTTCGATCTCATTTTTGTCGGCTTCTTCCCCGTCATGATAAAGCTTAGAATCGGAGTTATTCTTCTTCGATCTGATGCTTGCCCAATTACGAACCCAAGTAGCTTTCCAGAAATTCGAGGCTACAACAGCATTGCGAAGAGTACTTTAACCATTCCATGCAGCTCCATGCACTCATTTGAAAGGAAAACGTAATGCTATCCGCAAGGCTCCTACCAAGGGAATTTTCATGCAGTTTTTTTTAAAAATTCTGCTCGTCAGGTGGCACCGCTGATCGTGCACAGCGATCCATTTTTCAACCAGGCCAGCAACATCTTGCAATCATAACCCCTAAGGTAGGAGGTCCTAAAATGGAGCAAGTTCTAAAATCAATCAAGCTCTAGAGGTACATTTTGCACTTTCCAATGTACAAGAGGTGTGCATTTGAGGAGGCGGTCGGTTTTAGAGCCCACAAAAATGCACTTTTCTGCAACTTCAGAAATTCATAACTAATTTCACAAAGCTTCAAAAAATATGAAACAACTTGGGTTAGATGCCAATTTCTCTTGCCTTTCAAGGAAAATTTACTGAAAAATATTTTAAGAAGTTCTACCTCCCCCAAAGTCAGCTTCAGCTCTTAGATGAGCGGTTTATGGACCTCCTACCTTACCTATCGGAGTCGCTGAAAATTCACTCATGCCGATTCCACATCACAAATTCTCAAACCAACTCTTACTCAACAAATTCAACCAATACACGCAACCACACAACACCGTTCAAATCCCTCAAAATCAAGCAATGAATTAACCCACCCGTCCACCCCCCCCCCCCAAAAAAAAACAGGCTTGTCATGATGGAAATCATCTTTTGGGGTACCATGTGAATCATTTGTCTATTAAAACACCCCAAGAGTATTCATTAATTGGAGGTCAAATTGTTCTATATACAGGACTTTCCCCTTTCCACTGCCCCAAATTCCGAGGATGAACATTTGCACTTGTGTCCTCCTTCATAGCAGGATTCTCTCTCATCCATCGGACACTTAGTGTCTACGACGTCTTTCTAGAGTTAACCCCCATCCGTACATACAATGCATCACCCTTTGTTAATTAATCAACAAAAGCAAACACCATCTCACCTCACCTCACTCACTCATCTTCCCATTAATTGCGGTGGTCGATAATTATAAGCGCACCATCGCAAGCAATTCCCATGGGGAAGAAGGAAGAAAGAACTGAAAGTAATGTATGGCATCAAGTGAGGCATACATAATTAAAAAATTAAATAAAAATCATTTTTTTTCAAAAAGCTCACCCTAGTTTCATCTGAGACCGACATGAAACGGGGCCACTCTTTTTTAACGACCCTACCAAGTTGCGTAAAACAGGGTGGACGGAAGAAGCGGAAACGTCGAGAAGGAAGACGCTAAGCATTCACTTCCATCGCCGCTTCTCAAGAAGACCAAATGCACATTTTCTGGGGATGGACTGTCCACATGGGTTCCGGACGTGGTGGGTTTGTCTCTCGATTACTCCATCGCCATCAAGGCCCGCAATACAACGTTTGAGAAAAAAAATTAAAATTGGTTTGACAAGAATTTAAACGGTTACTGGCTTCAAGAAGAAGAAGGAAAAAAAAAAGAGAGAATGTTCCAACACATGCATAGGCCTTTTTTTAAAAACTTCGCCCTAGTTTGAAACAGTTGTGTGTGTGTGGGAAGCATCTGGAGTAACATCCACTTGGTTGCGAGCGAGGCCTCTTTTTTTTTTTTTTTTATACACACATTCATTGGGTATCTGCGTTGAAAATTGGAGCGTATTCACATGAGTTTTGATGGCGTTGTTGCAACCACCGAGTAAGGTAGGCACCCCCCAAATGGCACCTGATTTTAAAGCGCCAATCTACAGGTTGTGTACATTTCCAAAATCAATAATGTACCTATTTGGATGGAGCGCTTTCAGAAACAAACTTTGACCCTTAATAACTTTGGTCCAAATGCCACGTTCTCTGGTGTGTTGGAACCTCTTTTCACTTGCCAACAAGAACATATGAAAATTTGATCAATCTAATAATAGTAACTAGGCTCAGTAGCAAAAAGTGGCGATTTTGGGTGTACCCACCTTAACCCCTAAAGGACCAAGGCCATTTTTCTGCCAAAAAACACTCAAAACTGCCATTTCTATAGCAAAGAGTAAAAAAAATTGAAAATTGTTGTTTTTTCACATCTAACCGTAGGATCTTATACCTAACTAGTATGAAAATGTGTGGAAAAAATTTCAGAATTTTTGACCGCACAGATTGCAAGATATCTGCATCTAAAGTGAAAAAAACAAGTATTTCAGCACATTGCGGGACTAGATTTTATGACTTTGAACATTTTTAACTTAAATGTTTTGCACTACAGAGTTTTGAGCTTTTAATCTTTATAGTGGAGAATTGAGTTGAGAGTATAGGGGGAAAAAAAAAATTCCAAAAAACTTAATTTTCATTATTAAAAAAATTGTTAAGTAGAAGTAGGTACAAGATAGAAAGAAAATCTAAAATATTAATATCTTTTATATGGAATTAAAAAGCACTAATCCCAATGGTGAGATTTTTCTAGCAAAAAAACTAAACCTTGTGGAACTTTTTGTTTTGAAAATTTATAAAAATTGCATTCAGAAATGAATCCTACAAGTTATTTTTTCAGGAAGATGCTCTAAGTGCCCGAAAAACAAGATTGTCCATAACTTTCTCATAACAAATCCAAATGAAATGAATAAAAGCTTTCCAGATAGAAAAAATATAATCTATAAGAAGAAAAAAATTAGAAAAAAATAAATAAAATTGCAAATTTTTTTTGCTGCCCCTTGACCGCTGTTTTGAGCTTATTTGATCATAACTTTTGTTTCCGGGCACCGATTGTGAAAAAAATTATATTCCCAGAAAGCTAATCAATTTTTCTATCTTCAAAAAAAATTCAAAATATCACAACAAAAATTCAACCTGCAGGTACCTGCCCGAAATCCCGTTTGTCCCCCGAAGGGACAATGGTCCTTTAGGGGGTAACATTTAATGAGTGAGTTAACGATTTCTTCTAACTTGATGCTGCTTGTCTTTCTTATTTTATCATGGGGAGCTCACTTGTGGGTTTTTATTTTTTTGTCAATGTGCATGGGTGTTTCAAAAAGCTTTTGTTTTTCCATGCATGCCTAAACTTAAGTTACAACGAAAATTCTTAAGCCAATTTCCGCATATACTCTAATCTCTTTTTCTTTTTTTATGGTGCTCTTTTTTTTCCCTGACGGCATTCTTTAGAATGACATTCTGGAATATCCTGCACACTTGCAACAGCATCATTGAATGAGAAGTATGATCATTGACTGTAGCACATGTTGGAGAGCGGCGGTGGACGGAATTGTAATGTGGACTGATGACTTGGAAATTGGGACCGATTTGTTTGTGTTTCACAACTTGTCAATCGATGCCGTCCATGCCAAGCGATAGATAAAATATGGAGCTTGTCCCAGTTCTTAAAAAAAAATGTGAATTGATTGATTGCCAAAATGGTTTTTAACTTACAGAAAGAAGAGGATTACAAGTTGGGGCGTTTGATGTGTCATCATGGTGGGTTTCTTCTCTTCTCGGACAAGTCATTTCTTCTCTTCTCGGACAAGCCCCCGCCTACGAACAAGACTATACAGGCCTGCCTACGGGGCCACATCCCTTTGGAATTTGATCATCTATTCCACAATGCTTTAAAAAAATTGAAGTTACAGATTGGGTTGCATGCTCATTGCGTGCGTCTTCTACTGAAATTTCAAAGAAAAATTGTTTTAGCTCCTCATTACAAAAAAATTCAGCCCTCGAAAATGCTGTTTAGAAAGTTTTTTCGGCACCCCCCGCGGTGCAGTTACAGAAAAAAAATTAATTAATTAATTTTTTTTAAATTTTATTATATATATATATATATATATATATATATATATATATATATATATATATATATATATATATATATAAATTCTCTAGTCTGACGTGGCACAAGTATTTCCACGTCAGATCCTCCCAAAAAATTTAATAAAAAAAAAAATTCATTTTTTTCCCTAATTGCACCACAGTCTTGCAAAACTCATGGCACTCCAGAGGGCTGAATTTTTTTGTAATGTCTTCTCCAACGAGTCTCCCATATCATCTTAATCCTAGAAGCACCCCACCCACTCTTGACCAAGGTAGTCACTGAAATACTTTGATTATTGGACAAATAGGTGCATTCTACAATTAATAGTAAAGTCATACATCAAATCTTTCAAAAAAAAATCTAGAAACCACAATTTTTTCTATAAAAAATCTCAAAACAATGTATACTTGATCAAGTGCAAAAATAAAGAATTGTGTTACTTATGCTTGTCACCTACATATGATCCTTCATTGCAATATATTTTAACAGCTGAAATGCCATAATTAACCAGTAGTAGGGAGCACCTTTGAATTAGAATATATGATTTGAATGCATATTGTGATTTGCATAAAATTTAATTTAATGCTACCTTTGTTTCTAAGAAAAGACCCATGTTTCCTTTGTAAAACACAAAGGAAACCTAAGTCTTTTCTAGAAATAGAGGGAATATTTATTGAATCATTTATTTCAGATGTTTTTTTCACCGTGACTTGAATAGGAAAGGACTACTGTAATAAATATAGATGAGGTCATTATTTGTGAGGTACATGTTATTTAGCAGCATTAATGTAAATAGTATTTTGTGACCACATTGAGTAAAGGATGGTTTTGATTTTTAAGTAGCAAAATAAGAGCATCTCTAGCGGTGCATGCTAAAAGCCCCACACTAAAGCAAGTGTAGCATGAAAGAATTGCCAAACATAGCACTTGTGGTTCCTAGGCCCCCACTAGAGGCGTCACGGTCTACGGGCCCCAAGGCACATGGTTGTTGTTTAAAAAAGAATTGGATGGATAATTTTTTGGAGAGTGCGCTTATACCCTCTCTCCACTCTCCTCACTTGATCCACTTTCCCAAGCAACCTAGCCTAGCTAATGCACAAGCCTTGTCCTACAGTCCAGACAATAAATGATCCTTGAAATTAGGACCAACAATTAAGTCTCTGTGCATATAAGGGCACAAATTAAAGGCGACAGACATGGAAACTTGAAGTGTTGAGAGAGATTTTTCAAGTAGCCTATGTTGAATTTTCTTAGAGGCTGCAACTAGTGGGACACATATAACTCCTTGGGCATGCCAAACCATTTGCATAGGTAGTGTGGTGTGCCTTGGTGGAGATGCCTTAATGGTGTTTTAGAACTCCGAGTACTCCAAAAATGCAATCATTAAATGACAAATCACTATTTTGACACTTTGTTCGAGTGTTACATTGGACGTGATTATTGACAAAAAAGCACAAGTTTTTTTTCTCAATGTCACCTAAAATTTGCTTGGAAAATTTACAAAACGCCACCTAAGACGCGGGTTTCTTATAGTGTTAAGGTAAAACAACCCATTATGGTCAAAATTTGGAGTTTGCCCTCATGCCATTGCTGAAATTTTTCAAAAAATTTCCCACACAAAGATAAGTGTGAGAAATAGTGAGAGCAATTGAAATTTTATTTTTCAAACAAAGCGTGAATTAGTTATGTATTTTTGAAGTGATCTTCTTAACATGGTCTACAGGCTGCCCCATAACCAACAAAAAGTATATCCAATATGCTCATCTTAATCACCTAAAGTGGTCGCAAAAATTTCTAATGTAGAATGCATGAAAAGTCACTTCCTACAATGATTTACACTGGAAAAATTGGATGTTCCTAATGAGGTCACTAATCACCCATAGGTGTCAGGTTAGATATTGATTGTGGTTTGAAAAACCATCATGAGGTCATGAGGTGTCTACTATGGGTCATCTAACCATAATGGATTGGTTTACCTTAATATGTGGTGGTTTCAATACCTTCAAGGTTAAAAAAATTTGTTCACTGAAATATGAGCAAATTTTATCACTTTCCTGATTTTTCTAAGTTCTACATCTCTTTTCATAGGCATTCAATTCTTGATTCAATTGAAGATTTGGATTTGCATGGATGCAAAAGTTGTCTTTAACCCCTAAAGGACCAGCATGCGTTTTTTGGCAGTATAGAAATTTTGGGCAAGTACTTGTGACTAGAGATTTTCATATTTGTGGCTGAAATTTTAATAGAAGTTGTGTGCAAGGAATATCTTACATATGCACTAAATTTCATAACATTTGGAAATACGAGTCAAAATTTATGGCTTAATATGTTACTTTTTTTCTCGGCCGGACAATTTGGGCAGATAAAAAAATTCACTTTTTTCAAAAATAAAATTTGAAATTGGTTTTCTAGAGCTATATACATGTAGAAAGCTTTTAATTATTCCATTTGACCAATGAGCCAAAAGTTATGAGGAGTTTTAGTTTGCAGGCAGTTATGGAATCTCTACTATAAAATAAACTTTGAAGTCCTTTGTTTTACTCACTTTTCAATTTTTTTGGAAAAAAAATAAAATTATATGATGTAGATTGTTTATTACAATATTTTGAACACCGGGATTGGCATTTTTCAATTCCGTAAAAAATTCTTAACAATTTTGTACTTTGAATCATTTTCTACTTTGTTCTACTTACTAATTTTTTTCCTATATGTTGTACAATTTCAAATGATGTAAACTTGTCTAGGAAAAAGAATCCAAAGAAGCACTACCATTTTGGACATTTTTTCATAGAAAAGTGAGCTTCTGAAGTGCAGCTGCCCGGTTTTTCACAGGGTCAAAAAAAACAATTTCAGCAATTTTGAATGCTTATATCTTGCAATCCACGCGGTGGAAATTTCTGAAATTTTTACCACATTTTCTCAAGTCAGAATACTACAAGATCCTACGGTTACATGTTTCAAATTTTTTTTTTTTTCAAAAATTTGATACTTGTACTAAAAATGGCAGTTCTTGAGCGTTTTTGGTGAAAGCATAGTCATGGAACTTTAGGGGTTAAGTATGCTTTATTCCATTAACCTACTCTCATATGTCCTCATTAATTTTTGTGACATGAGATGGAACAAAGTGGCATCATTCATGGATAACCCCTGCTTTCACCTTCCACCCTCTATCAATATCTATTGATGTGCACAATCACACAATGCATGATTCGATTAGAAATTCGAGTGCACTTGAAATTTGAAATCATGGTATGCTTTACTCCATTAAAATTATCAACTGAATACATCTATTTCACGGAGGCAAAAGGTGTGAAAACCAAGGCAGAATCTAGAGTGAAACTGATAGTCGAAGCCCATCTAGATCATCCTCAGATATTTACAAGCAACTCATGCTTATGACACTGTAATTCTCTAAATCAGCTCCCCGCTGTCGACCTATAGCGGCAAAACTATTTCAATTAACTCGTACTAGACTTGGAGATCTTAACTTTCCAGTAAAAAAAAATCAGCAGCAGGTGCGTCAACTACCGGAAATGTATAAGCTGACATGGACTGGATCAAAATTTAAGTCGGCGTTTAACGGAACCACCTTATATCTAGATTTCTAGAATCGAACTCATTAACTCTGGATAGATTCTATCAAATGCGACTGTCTGTAAAGGACTTGTAACAACCGGTCACTCTCACGAAGTCACTCTAGCTCTACCAACGTTGCTTACATAGCAAGTCCACGTACCACAATGGAAACCATCAGTGGGATTGGCCGGATCGGAGTTCCAACAGTGGCAGTGATCCAAATGATTCCACGTTGCATTGCAAGAAATTTGTTGTTTCCCTGGAAAAACTCTAAACTAAGTGAAAACAGTAATTCTCACTACAGTAAAGATGCTCTTGCCATCTGATTAGAACTGTATTTGTACGTGGAAGATCCGTTTTCTGACTCACTGGTCGGGCGGGGCTAGCTCTGCAGGCAAACATAGAAAATTAATGAGCGAAATTTAGAGTAGTTATGAAGAGAATCATAGTTGATAAGTGAGTTTTTCGCAATAACATATTCCGATCAATGAAAAGATTGAAGAAGGATCTCAGGGTGAGATTCTGCATAAATTTTGCTGGACCTGCATGCCCGCTTGCACGTGTGCACAAGATGGGTGATACTTCAACTTGGTGTACCGTAACTGTCTTCTCTGTCTGGAATATTGATGCATCATCTGGTTCTTCGGGGGTGTCAGGCCTTGCAATTTCCAGGTTTGTTGTCACATTGGGCACAACATGATCCTCGTTTCTTCAAAGTACTGAGCAGACGCATGCAATGGAGAGAAACTGAAAGGAAACTGCCTTCTTCTGCGGGCGAGCTCTGACAACCTCTTGCCAATCTTACAAATGGTAGAGATAAGCAAGCCTTCCCACCTGCACGCCATTGAAAAAGTGATAATTAAATAAGGATATCTGGAGTTCAACTCAATGTGAAGAGCCTGACCATTTCAACTTGCAGACGCACGCACTTTCTACTTCAATACGATCAAATAGTGCCGTCTGCCGGAGATTGAGATCTCTGATTTCAACAGGGCTACATCAGCTTCTCAGCTGCAATCACGCTTCACTGCAATGAATAAACGAGGCAATTACAGCGTCAATTTAACGTTAAATTGGCGAAATTCCAAGACTTCGGCCTGAAATACAAATCTACACCAGTCCTAGTTGTTAGAGCTTTGCGAAGGGGGAATGCCACAACCTGTGGCGGCCAGAATGGCCAGAATCGAAATTGACAATGAATGCAACTAGCAAGCCGCAGCTTCTGAACGCTTTCGTTCAAACTGTCATGATAACAGAGTGATTGGTGACTTCCAGCCTCCGTCCCTACAAGTGTGCTAATTTTTTTAAAACGTCATACAGTATCACAAAGTGTACGTACGAAAGGAGGAATCGAGATAGCACTCACTCGCTATGGATCTAGGTCCATGTGGCCTACTTGTGTAGCACTCGGTCACTACCTCTTTAACGTACTTACTCCTTGCTCACAGTGACCCATTGATGACATTGCAATCTCAGGAAGAATGTTGAAAGACGAAATGGAATTTAGCCAGCCAGAAGTGGTCCATGCCAGTGGGGTCATGAACTCATGATGTGGCTCCCAACTCCACATGATGCAATAAACAAGCGGCCATGATTTCTATTTTCGTCACCATGTCAGGTTCATGACCTTGGCAAGTCAACTCTTCCATATACAAAAAAATAATAACCCCACATTGACACAACGCAGCTTCTCATCACAGCAACCATCACTCAGAGCAGGCCACAGAAAATCATGCCCCACCCCAAAGCTACTCACAAGTTGTTGCCTGTGTAACAAGTGTAACAACAAGCGCAACAAGTGTACCAAGGGAGCGTTAGGCACTGAATAACTGCAACTAAAGCCTCGTCATCAACGAATTCAAAGGGCGGCCAAAACGTACTATGGCCACTCACAGAATTTTCAATCACCTGCAGGAAATGAGCATCTCCAGTGATTTGCACAGGTCTCCATGCCACTTGATAAACCACGCACCAATTGGAGCATCTCAGTACGCACACAAGTGGAAGAAAATCCAATACCTCCCATGATCACACTCCTTCGTCACGGGCTCGCTAATGACACTAATTTGCAGCATCCCATCAAAGCTCGAGTAAAGAGCATCCAAATCACAAACACATGAGTGACCTGATCACAAAGAAAACGAAGCAAAACCAATCAATAGAGACTTGAGAAGAGAATCGCCATGGATCAACACGACGTGGTAAGAATATGACCATTTGTCCATGGATTTTATGAAGAACTAATGAGTTACAAATTCAAGCCGCAGTGACGGAGATCAACAGGCCGATACTTTCCAAAGAGAATCACAAAGCCTACCAAGCAGGGTTCAAGCATAATGATATATGTCGTACATGGAAAGTCCTGAATCCATTACTGACTTGAACATCCAAATACCAAACACATGACCCTCGGATCACACATGAAACGCAACAAAACCAAATCAGCAGAGTATTGAGAAGAGCACAAACAGACATGGGTCAACATGAGGTGGTAACAATATGGCCGTTTGTCGATGAATTTCATGACGAACTATTGAGGTACAAATTCAAGCCGCAAGTGATCGAAATCAACGTGGGCGATACTGTCTATATGTCCAAAGAGAATCACAAAGCCTACCAAAGCAGGGTTCAAGTATAATGATGATATGCTTACAAGTATGAATACATTGCTACGAGCGTGGATACGAGTACACTGAGAAGCACGAGCAATAGCTGGCTTGAAGGTTTCCCGGATTCTGAGCCTTGATATTCCAAAGCAAGTGCTCAAACGCGGTCACCTCGCAAGCAATGGGCAAGCCGCCCTTATGCTCAAACCCATACTCCTCCGCCGACTTCTCCAGCAACACCTTGAACATGTGGTGCTTGAGGTAATTCGCACTGATGACGAAGCGCTGCCGCTCCTTCCCCACGTACACAGCCAGATAACCTTCGGGTACGTCCAACGGAGCAAGACTCTCGTCACCATCGTCATCATCGTCGTTGTAATCTGACTTCAAGGAATTGCGCTTGCGCAGAGAGCTTCGTGGAGAAGACTCGTCGGAGCTCAGGTTCTGGTATTGCTGCATCTGGTTAGGGTTGCTGATCCGACTCTGCAGCTTGCGCACCGCGCGTTGCATCTTCTCAGAGACTTTGCCCTTCGACATAGGGTCCAAGAGTTTGTGATCAAACGAGAGATGGACTGACGGACGAGCCAAAAAAATCTAAAGAGACTTCTGCTCAAATATGAGTTGAACCATTTGTGTGAGCTTGGTAAAGCTTCAAGAAAGGGAAAACTGGCCCGGCTTCATGAGAAATTGATATCATTCCATGAAGAAGTGATATGAGGTTCACTTTCAAGAATATATATACAGGGCGGAGAAGAGAGGAGCCTCGTGAAGAGATTCTTCACGGACTGTGTTGGATCAAATTAGTTTGTGGATTGGAGGTTGATGGCATTGTCTCTGTAGGTTCGTACTTATGTGAACAGCAACAGAGACGACACCCGGCGTCAGTCTGAGTACAGCACTAACGAGTCAGGGAAAAACAGGAGATAGTTGGCGCGACGTAACATCATGCACAGCGAGCAATTTGGACACCACGTTGCAAGCAAAATCGACTGCCTCACACAACCCTCAACCACGGGTTGGTTTCAATTGCTCACGGTTTCTGAAGACACGCACTCACAGACAAGATGTGAAAGAGACCAATTCGCTGTTAGCACGGAGAGAGAACACGCTGTTTCACACAGCAACTTTTGGACACAGGAGGAGGCGCAAGAGGCAATGTGAGGATATTGATGCCTTCTCCCAACACACTGTAACTCGAAGCTCTCAACACCCAAACGCACTCTCGTCACCCCGAACTCCCGGAAATTACCCCAAATTACTCCAAATTCTCACAAACCTCTCTCACAACACTCTGCCACTGCAACGATCCACCCAAAAAAACACGCACACACAATACACAAACGATTCCTCACCAAGAAAATACAAAAAACAGAAATTCTATTGCAGGGAATGATATATCTGACGGTGGGACTACTACAACCACACCTTGAAACTGAAATGCTACCACACCCACTACCGTATCAAACAACAAGCCTTTCACCACACAAACCTCACAATTGGCCTCAATCGGACGTGAATTGCGGCAATCAGGCCCTGTCGCCCCACAACTGGTGAAACAAATTCCAACCGATAGCTAGTCACTCAGAAACCGCCGTGTCGTGTCAAAGCTTGACACAGAACATGGCCTTAAAAAAGAATATCAGTGAACTTCAGTTACAAACACTGGGACTGAACTGAAAGCAAGAGTCGCGCTAATCCACAAGGTAGCAAAGCAATTCGTGGTGGTGGCCCGGCGAGAGAAGCCAGAGTCCGCAGGCTGGAGCGCCAGTGGGTTCCTAAAGGGGCGCCACGGAGACGCTGGGCCGTCCGATCTTATCATCGAATGGCTGAGATTGAATTACTTCGCGATGGCTGAGGTGACGCGACGCTGGGCCGTCAGATGTGATCATTGAACGGTGAGGATGCGTCCCGTTCTCGAGAAGGCCCTACCTCATAGGCTGCTCTCCAAGCATCTTCAGGCACTCTTGGCTTTATATACCTTCATTGGTGGCACGGTAGGTCCTTTTAAAAGGAATAAAATTAGTTTTTTTTTTTAAATTTATGGACTTGGGACCTTCATGTGGGGTCAAATGCCTTGGCAACAAGCATCTTGCTTGGGAACCTCATTTGTCACTGTCACTGGCGTTGCTGGGTCCCCGTGAGAAATGGACATATGGACCCTTTTTATGGACCCATCGATGGATCCATCAACGGACCCGGGATGACACTTTTTTCGTGCCAAGTCTTTGATGCGTCTGTGCTGATTTGTTATTAGGATTGTTGGATATGCGTGTGTGTTGGGTGGGAACTCTCACACAAATTGTTGAGGGCATCAGTCAGTCAGTGAGTGGTTTTTTTCTGGGTTGGGTGCACGTTCATTTTTCGCCTTTGAAAACCCGGGATATTTTTCTCGTGGCCGGGGGTGTAAGGGTGTCCGTGAAGTGAGTGATCGATACTCCATATGACGGATATGCTTTGATATGGGTGTTTTTTTTGGTACTGAGCAGCTGCTTGGAATGCCTTTGTTGATGCAAGTCACCCTAATGGCCATGCAAATAATATTTGGGCCACTTTATGACCATTATGTACTAGCAATGCACATTTCAAAATTCAAATTGTACATTCTTGGTACACAAGTGGTACAAATTAAAAAGGGTGGCAACTTTTAAATTGTAGTACAGATTGTAGCCTTTATCTTAATATTCCTTTGTGCCACGAGCTTTCGAGATCCAAAATATTCCTGTCCCATGTGTCACAAGTAGATGTTGTCCAATTGCATGTCCACAAACAAAATTCAAAGGTGATTTTTGAGTATGATAATAAGGAGATTTGGGTGTCATTGGCATCAATCTAAAGGTATCAAATTAGATTCTATAGTACACTCAACTTTTTCAAACGGGGACAAAAAAATTTAGGGACAAATGGACTCCTATCATCTATATGTTAGTACAACTTAACATGTGATAGGTTGCCATAACAAATGTAGACATTATCCAATAGATTTCCAAGATATACATAGATTGGGAGCCATTAACAAATTCACAATTAAATAGAGTGGGAATCTACAATTAGAAAGTGAGCAACTAGTGAAGATTAGATGTAACCATGTTAAATTAATATGTACTATCTAATTAATAACATTCACTCAAATACACTTGCAAAGAAAATCAAATTATGATAACAAAAATATATAGGTGTTTCTCTTAAAAACTGAAAGATATCAAATCAAATTTTGTATTACATTCAACCATCTCTACTTGCACGGTCTCAAGAGACAAACAAATTTTTGTCATCCATATATATGACTTGATGTATAAAAGTTGTCATAACAAATGAAGACTCAAAACTTAGTAGACTCTAAAGATGCATTTTAAATATGAGTGGTAAGTTAGAGAACATGCAATTAGTGTGGAAATGACAACAATTAGAAAGCTTGCTTTTAGTGAGGATTGAATGTACACTCGCCATTTATAATGCAATTTGAAATAACAACACATATCCATGTTGAATTTGAAATATGTATATTATTTAATGGCTACTATATTTGTATTCAACCAACCTTAAGTATTTAGGTACATGAAAGCAAAAAGATACAATATTGTTCAGTGTTCACTTATCACATCTTGTGCATGTGATAACATCATATAATAAGAATGTCTTTTATCATGTGTGTGGAGAAACTTTAAAATCTAAGAATAATTTTCTTGCTATATATTGGAAATTGCTTAATTCATATGCACCAGTGCCTAGCATTGGGTCATTCAAGCTAGTATATTCATAACTTGACATGTAAAAGTTGTCCAATTGAATGTTTATAACTCAATAAATATCCTAAAAATGTACTCAAAGATAATGTTAGATTATAATAACAACACATAATTATGAGTGGCATTGTCAATAAATCAAAGATATCAAATTGGTTTCTATAGTACATTTACAATTTGACAGGTGGAAGTTGTAATAACAAATGAATAAATTATTTGATAGATTTTTAGAATGTTGTTGAAATATGTGTAGTTAGAGGGAGTGCAATTAGTGTAAGAATGTATCAATAGAATGTATACAATTAGTAAGGGTTGTATACAGAGGGTTGCTATTATGTGAGCTTAGGAGTATGAGAGCATGAGCACATGAGTCTTAGAAGACTATATACCTATATTATAGGTGTATATTATAGAAACCTTTTATGATTATAGTGAAATTAGGATATAGATACCTATATTATAGGTGTTTACATTATACACACCTTCAATGGTTGTTGTATAACTATTTATATATATATATATATATATATATATGCTCAAAGCTCACATGCTTGCATTTTAATGCTTACAAAATAGCACTGTTGGTTGAGTAAACTCAATCTAATTCTATTAGTGCAATTTTTTGTAACTCACTAATTTGCATTCATTTTCAAAAATTTCAGATTTGAGAGGGAGACTAATATATAAATTAACTAACTTAACACAATTAATAATCAACATAATATAATCTATATTAATTTCATACGAACCTCAATTGGTGTCATTGTCATCCACATTTCATCCACTTTCATTGGCATGTATCCACTTTCATCTTTAATATATCCAAATATGCATACAAATTTTACCTTGGTCATCCAAAGTTTATCTAATTAATGTGAGAGATCATGTGATATTGAAATTCTTGTACAAAAAAGTTTATTTTTGACTTTCTTCAATTGTGTCAATAGAATCAACTATTCATAGAGTGAGATATTTGCACTAAATTTACAATTGATACATCATGTTAGCTATGTAGATGCCAAATTTCAAAATTAGAGGAAGAATTTTGGACATACTATCTAAAGTTTTCCATCTTGATTGAAAAACTTTGAGTTCAAAAGTATAGCTTTTGTACCAAGCATTCAATTGGAATAAAATTTTATATTATTGCAAAGGGGGTACATGTGCATACTTCAATATGCCAAGTTTTAGAAGAATTAATTCAAAATTGATTTTAATAAACCTATAAAAAAACTTCCAATTGCCATTCAATGGCTTGTTTGTCTTTTAGGGGTTAATATCAAATGATAGCTATTTGAAAGTACCTTAACTCTAGACCGCCCAAGAGGACAAAAAGTGTCCTCACATAGTTTTAAGTTAAATTCAAAGTACTGTAACTTTTGTATCCAATGTCCAAATTCAATAAAAAAATTTGGTAAAGTTGCGCCTTTTCTTCTAGTTTGTGTGGTAAAATTTTCAGATCAATCCAAGAGGTATTGATTTTCTGAAAGCCAATCAAAGTTCACAGGCTCAATTTGATTCACCAAAGTGCACTTCATGGCTGCAATTTTGGGGTCTTGTATCTCCTTCATTCAATGTTTGATTTCAATATAATTTGTTGGGTTGTGTTTCCCTTTAATTCTAGTTATTGTGGTGAAATTTTCATGTCAATCCAAGTTGTTTTGAATGTTTGGGAGCAATTCAAAATTCAAAATCCCGCCATTTATGGACTATAGTAAACTTCGGCGGCTTGTATCTTCTTCATAAAATGTCCGTTTTCAATAAATATTTTTGTAACAATTGCGCATACTAGCCTAGTTTATGTGGCTAAATTTTCATATCAATCCAAGAATTTATGAATGAATGAGAAGCATTTTAGTAGAAGGAGGTTCAACCCTAGATGTGTTTTTTGCAACTTTTCTTGCCTATTTTTGACATTTGCAAGCCATTTTGCAAACACATTGAGTCAACTGAATGATATATTTTTTCACCAATGTGTTTGTATCCTGGTTTTGAATCACTTTGTAGTTTGAAGTTTTTTCATTTGATTAGGTTTAGAAATCAAATTTGGCCTCTAAATGTGTTTTTAGGAAAATTTCAGCATTCTTTTTCAACACTAAAACATTATAATCTTGCAATCTACACGGTCAAATGACTTCAAATTTGATCCATGACATCTACAACATGTGTACTACATGATTGTACGGTTAAGATCTTTATTACTTAGTCACATTTAGATTTATAGCACTTCAAAAGCTAGGATGTTTTTTTTATCCAAAACGGCCATGGGCGGTCTAGGGTTAATCCCTACAAGAATTGTTGTCCCTTTGGAGGACAAGCATGATTTTGGGAGGTACCTATGGTCTCATTTTTTGTCTTGATTTTTTGAAATTTTTTAGAGGATAGAAAAATTGATTATCTTTGTGGGAATATAATTATTTTTATTCAATTAGTGCCTGGAAAAAAAAAATTATGTTTAAAACAATAAAGGGGGCAACAAAAATAAAACTCAAAAATTTGAATTTCGAATTTTTTTTCTTAGAGATTATATTTTTGTCTACATGGAAAGCTTTGATTCATTCCATTTGGATTTGTTATGAGGAAGTTATGGACAATCTTTCTTTTGGGGCAATTAGAGCATCTTCTTAAAAAAATAACTTATAAGATTCATTTCTAAATGCAGTTTTATAATTTAAAAAAAAGAAAGTTCCACAAGGTTAAAATCTCTTCCTAGAACAATCTTTCTATTGAGATTAGTGTATTTTAATTCCATCTTAGAGATATTAGTAATTTAGATTTTCCTTCTATCTCATACCTACTTCTACTTAATAATTTCTTAAAGTATGAAAAATAAGATTTTTTGAATTTTTTTTCCTAGATTCTCAATTCAATTCTCCACCATAAAGATTTAAGCCTAAAAACTTTGTAGTGCAAAAAATTAAAGTTAAGAAGGTTCAAAGTTAAATAATCTAGTCCTACAATGTACAAAAAACCGTGTTTTTTTTCACTTTTAATGCATGTATTATGCAATCTGTGCAGTCAAAAAATTCTGAATTTTTTTCCACACTTATTCATACTAGTTAGGTATAAGATCCTACGTTTAGATGTGCAAAAAAAGATCAAAATCTCTTACTCTTTGCTATACAAATGGCAGTTTTGAGTGTTGTGGGGCAAAAAAAAGGTCTTGGTCCTTCAAAGGTTAACCCGCAAAGGACCAAGGCTTTATTTACATCAAAAACTACTCAAAATTGTCATTTCTAATGCAAATAAGTTTTTTTGTAATTTGTAATTTATTTGCTTATATATGTATAATCTTGCACTAAACTAGTATGAAGATGTGTAGAATTTTTTTTAAAACTTTGACCATGTAGATTGCAAGATATCTGCATTCAAAGTGAAATTTTTTTTTGTTGGTTAATATACCTTGTAATTCTGGATTATAAGACTTTGAATCTTTAGAACTTAATCTTTTTGCACTACACATGTTGATTTTATAAACTTTTGTATTATAAAATTGATTTGATAGTCTAAATTATTTATTTTATTTTAATCCCTAAAAAAACAAACATTCAAATTTCAACACAACCGATGAATGAAAATACATCTAGAATTCACAAAAATGCAATTTTTCATCCATCAATTTTTTTGAAGATTCTTGTGTTAGTTCTTTAATATTTGTATAATATAGATTCTAAAGATTTTGCTTTTTAAACATTCTATAATTCAAAGTTTTTATTAGTTTCAAACTCAAAAAGTAAATTTTTGAGTTCTAAAGATGATTCTTCAAAAATGACTTGATATTAAAATTAAAATTAAAATCTTCAAAAATCATTATGATTAAACTTTAACATTTTGAGCTTAAAAAAACCAAATTCTTATAAAATGCCAAATATTCAATTTCCAACTGATTTTAGAAGGGATTATCATTTCCTAGCTTCAAATTTAGAAAAATTGGTTTGTGTTTTAGTATGTTGATCATACCATGTGGATAAGATCCATAGATTATATTTACACTAATTATTGTTTGAGATTCATCATTAAATTATTATTTGAAGTTGAATTGTATAATACATCTTCATAATTTTAGAAATTTGTTGGTCTTTAACCTTTAGGATCACATTGTCTCTTTAGGGAACCAAAAGGATTTTGGGCAGGCTCCTATTGTTCCAATATTTTTCATGATTTTCTGAATTTTTTTTGTGAAGATACAAAAATACATTAGCTTTTCTAATTAGAGCCCAGGAGCAAAAGTTATGGTGCCAAAAGCCCTTTTTAAAATTTGTCAGGCAAAAAAAACCTCAAAAAAACTTCAAAGTGAAAAAATCTAAAATTCTATTTTTTGTAGGTTATATTTTTATGTATATGTGAATCTTTGATATATTCCATTCGGATTTATTATGTGAAAGTTATGGACAATTTTATTTTTCGGGCAATGAAAGCATTTTTTTGAAAAAATAACTTATTGGATTCATTTTTCAACTCAATTTTCACAATTTAAATAAAAAAGTTTCACAAATTTAAAATCTTTTTCTAGAACAATCTTACCATTGAGATTAATGTATTTTAATTTCATCTTAGAGCTATTAATAATTTAGATTTTCCTTCAATTTTGAACCTACTTCTACTGAACATTTTTTTAATGAGTGAAAACTAAGTTTGTTTGTTTTTTAGTTTCTTTTTTCTATACTCTCCAGTCAATTTTTTATTATATAAAATTAAATATAAAAAATAAATACAACAAAAATGATAAGTTATGAAGGTTCAAAACCAAAAAATGTAGTTGAGCAAGGTGCAAATTTTTTTGTTTCCTTCACTTTAAATGCAAATTTCTTGCAGTTTACACAATCAAATTTGTAAAATTTCTTCTACACATTCTTATACTAGTCTAGTACAAGATCCTATGGTTAGATATGTAAAAAATCAATTAAGTTGTTTTTTGTTTTCTGCTATAGAAATGGTAGTTTTGAGTGCTTTTTGATGGAAAAGAGTCCTCATGGCTGTAGGGGTTAAAGAGTTAAAAACACTTGATTTTCATTCTTTAAATTTTTTAAAGGGAAAAAAAATGCTAGTTGCTCAAAGTTGGAATTGAAACACTAACTTCAACAGTGAGATTGTTCTTCCAAGCAAACTAAACCTTGTTGAACTTTTTCTTTTGAAAAGTTGTAAAAATTGAGTTAAAAACTGAACTGAATTTGTTGTTTTCTCTATGGTTGCCTAAAAAACAAGATGCTCCATAACTTTCACATCACTCATCCAAATGGAATGAATCAAAATTTTCCATGTAAACAAAAATACTCACTTTGTTTCTAAATAATACCGGTCTTTCTTTCATAAAATACAAAGGTAATAGTCACTAGTATTAATTAGAAATAGAGGGAGTATATGTGTTTTTTTAATTTATTTCAATTTAAAGATTAGATTTTATTCTACTTGCCAACAAACTCTACTTTGCACTTTAGGATGGTACAACTTCTGTTCCTAAACACTGATTGAGATTATATATACATATATATTACCAGAGAGCTTGTACATTTTTCTATCCTCAAAAAAAAAAAATTTAAATTGCCAAAAAATGAGATCATAGTAACCCAAACTTTTGTTTACCCCTGAGGAGACAAACAATTATCAATTTCAGGTTCATTTTCCCCAATTGACTAAATACTTGAATTCCAAGATTTATCTAATGTATAAGGTAGGAGGCTCAAACTGCAACCGGGCATTTTAAACCGTCCACCTTTAAAATGTACACAATTTGTACATGATGTTTTTTCATAGCCTTGAGTCATTGATGTGCAAATTGTGTACATGTAGAGGAGGGGGTGGGCGGTTTTGGAGCCTTATGCCAATTCAGCTTCAAAATTTTATAATTAATTCCAAAAAGCTTTAAAAAATATGAAACGACTTGGATTAGTTGCCAATTCCACTTCTCTTCCAAGTAAAAAATTTAGTGAAAAATATTTCATGAAGTTTCACTACTCCCAAATTCGATTCCAGCCCTTAGGTGGTCGATTTATGGACCTCCTACCTTAGTGTACAACATGATCATTTTCAAATGTCTTTTTATATTGAAAATTACCACAAAGGGAAACTTCTGCAAAAGGCCAATCTTGGCATAAAAAGGCCAATCTTGGCATAAAAAAGAGCTCATAGATTGCTTCAACTTGGTCACCCAGTAAGTATGCTCTAAAAGCGCCCATGTTCTAAAAGCGATCATGACACAGAGGTACATTTTGCTTTCTTCAATGTTCGAACTGTGTACATTTCAGAAGGTGGTCGCTTTTAGAAACCACTGTGTTTGAACTTCAAAAATTCATAACTAATGCTACAAAGATCTGAAAATATGAAACGACTTGGGTTAGATGCCAATTCCATTTTTCTTCCTATATAAATTTACTGAAAATTGTATCAATAAGTTTAACTCCCCTGAAAAGGTGATCTGCTCTTAAGTGGTCGCTTTAAGAGCATACTACTTTATCTTATTCAAACATGCAATGAAAGTTTTGTTGTTTCTAGATGGGACTGTAGTCTTATAAGGTAAACCAGCCTATGACAGGCCAACTGTCTAATGCAGACATCTACATAACCCCCCATTACAGTCCATTTCAGATTTTTGTTTCTATAATTTAATTAGGTTGGTTAGTGGCCCACATTAGTGCATTAGGTGATTGTGATAGAATTAGTAATGACTGTCATAGGACACTTACACATTGTGAGTGTAAACTCATCATAAAGAGTTTTTTTTTTATTCCTTTGTGTGGTGGCCACATTAAAAATTCTTGTGGTTGTGTTAGGAAATCTGAAGACTGCATTAGGTGGTAAGATGACCATCATGAAGACATATTTTATTGATTTCAGATAGTCTACAGACTGTTTTGGAAAAATATTTAAAAAATTCATAAAAAATTCCTACTTTGTCCAAAAACTAAAATTTTAACTGCTTCTTTCATTTCTCAAAGTTGTCTCTGCTAGAAAAAAATCTGATTTTATTTTGCTAATGGCAACATACCAAATCAGTCATTCTGCCTGTCATAGGCTGGTTTACCTTAAATAGAAACGCCACTTCAAAAGTTGTTTTGATTTTTTTTTACATGCCATTTCCTTGGAAACCAACTGAACAATGGTACAAGTACCATGAATGTGGTACCTCTGTTTTTTGGACAGTTGGGGTGGACTCCTAAAATGTCCAAAATTCAAAACCAATGAGAATGAGAGAATGATTTTTTATTTTTTTCGATAGGACATCAATAACACAACAATTTACCTCCAATTTTTGCAAATGGATAACATGACATGACAATGACATTGAAAAGTTAACTTGTGACATGGAAAATGGTTGGTCTCTGAATTTTTTGGGGGGCTCATGGCATGTGTTGGCAAGGACGAGGATGTACATAACAGGTCAAAAAGGTTTATGAACCAGATGACCTTTGCTCCAGCCCTTTTTCTTCCGGCACCACATTTTAAAAAAAATGTCTACTTTTTGTCAAATAAAAGTAATATTTTTTCTCCATAAATGTCCCATTTTTATTCAAAATGTAGATGAAATTGTCAATTTTGGATGAAAAAGTGCATGAATATGATTGAAAAGTGTTTTTTGGTTCTAAAGATGGATGAATGTAGAAATACAATGCTTCACCAAATTTTTAAGTGATTGACATTCTGGCACTTTGTCAAAAAGTTTTTAAAAAGGGTTGCTTTTCTCTGTTTGAAAGACACCGGCAATCATATACTAGAGAGTACATCTTCACTCTTTATCTGTTGCATGTAATATCTCCCCCCCGAAAAAAGTCAAATTTTTATTCCATTACAAGCTTCTAGGACGGTGGTGATGGACATTGTTGGATGCACAAGGACATTACATAGGATAAAAATAGTTGATTGTTTCTTATGAATGTGTTGAGTAAACCGACCATTTATCGCACACATCCAAGAACCAGACTCACAACAATTGTTGCCAATTATTGCATACTAACCTCACAATTGAACTACCAATTCAATTGTGATGAAAACAAAATTTTGCATCACTGAAGGGTTGCAAGGAATTTTTAACTAGATTTCAAGTGCATAGCCTTTAAATTGCAATAAAATTTGTAGAAAGAAATATTTTTGCATTTTGTTTTTCAAAAGTGAATCTTAACCCCTAAAGGACCAAGGCCATTTTTCGGCCAAAAAACACTCAAAACTACCATTTCTATAGCAAAGAGTTAAAAAATTTGAAAATTGTTTTTTTTCACATCTAACTGTAGGATCTTATACCTAACTAGTATGAAAATGTGTGGAAAAAATTTCAGAATTTTTTACTGCACAAATTGCAAGATTGTCTTGCAAGTTTTTCTATCTTCAAAAAAAGTTTCAAAAAATCACGACAAAAATTCAGACAGTATGTAGGTACCTACCCAAAATCCCATTTGTCCCTCAAAGGGACAATGGTCCTTTAGGGGTTAAAATGAAATCTAATAATTATGCCAAATTTCTAAACATGAAAGTCTCTACATTTATGTGGAGAAGGATTTGAATTTTGTTTCTGCAATGATTGGCAAGTTTACTGTACTATATTTTATATAAATGAAAGAAAATCAGCTGAGGGGGCATTGACGTTTTTCTTTGGTTACAAAATTTAATGTAAACCAAAAAGAGGGGCGCCAGTGAGCCTAGAATCATGAGTCCATGAGCCTAGAATACTATATCCTTATATTATAGGTGTCTATATTAAAAAAATCTTTCATGATTATGGTGTAACTATGTATAGATACTTATATTTTAGGTGTTTATGATATAAGTACCTTCAATGGCTGTAGGATATCTACTTATACGTATATTCTAGATTCACATAATCGCATTTCCATGCTCACACACTAGCATAATTTATACCAGAAGTTGTAATGCTACAGATACTACTAATAAGAAATTTGTGTTCATATCATATCAAGTTGATAACATAAATATTTTAGTCTATCATACCAAATTCAAGTTCCCAAAAATAAAATTGTATTTACTATTAAAAAAATTGTATCCAAATCATCAAAAATTCAACCAAAAAGTGTTGACTTAGTTTGTTGATTAGGACATGTTGACTTTGAAAGTATTGAACAAAAAAGTGGTGATTAGATTGTTGATCTAGTCAAATTAAAAATATAAAAAATTATTTTTAATTTAAAAAATAAAATATTTTAGATGGCCAATCCATAAATTGCTAAGTGCCACCACACTTTGGCAGGAGGACATTAAAAAATGACCATATAAATGGCTTCCTAAGGTGGCTTGTCCACGTGGCGGGCCGGCAATGTAAACACAGCACCTTTGTGAACCACGGGGGCAAGCCACTATGGGCACGTGCCGGATTTGAGAACAAGACCTCGTAGGTGAGAGTCCAAGCCTCCAACCATCACACCACGGTTGTCATTGTATGTACAATATAAATATTTTTTTTAGTATGCATTTGCAATTAGGTATTTTTAAACTCATCAGACTATGATGGACATTTTTGCATAGTATAATTATTTTTTCCAAAAAATTTGAAACAAGAAAATTTGAAAAATTAAGCTAAATTTCATCTCCAAAAAATATGTTTGTCATTTTGAGTCTCTAATCAAAAGTTGTGGATAAAATTCAGAAATGTTATCAAAATCTCTCATGCATTATTCCTAACTTATAGACCAACGGGTAGTCTAGGTTTCTAAATTTTGTGAAATTCTATTTTAAAATGCAAATTAGAATAATAAATTAATGATGACGCTCAAATAATAGTTGTAAAGTATGATCTATAGAACATATCCACATGGTAAGATCAACTTCAATATACAAACAAAAAAATTTCAATAAAATTTGAATCCAAAAATTTAGAATTTATTTCTAAAATTGATTGTAAATTGAATTTTGTTTATTTTTACAAGAATTTGGTTCCTTAGAATTCAAAATGTCAATTTCTAATTATAGAGATTTTGACGATATTTATTTTAATTTTTAACGCAAATCATTTTTAATTGAAAAAAGTTATTTTTTGAGGCTAGGCCTACTAATACACTTTAAATTATAGAATATTACAGGACAAAAGTCTTCATAACCTATCTTATAAAAATATTAAAGAGTTAACATAAGAATCTTAAAGAAATTAATGGATGGAAAAACAAATCTTTGTATGTTTTGGACATGATTTCATGCATTCATTGTTCAAATTTGAAGGTATGTTCCTCAAAGGATTAAGGGCATTTGCAAGCAGCCCCTCTATATGGCCCGATATCGGTATAACTAACTTTTGAACGATAAATAATTAAAACTTGAAAATTGTCTCATTGGAAGCGCATCTGAAAAAACTTGGAGAAGGTTCAAGAAAATTCAAAATTAAACATTGGACAAGTACTTCAAAAGCAAGGTAAAAATCTGAAATTATAGAGGTCTTAGCAAATCACGGTTACCAAAGCAACATTTGGCCATTGATCCTCTAAATATGGCCAAATGTGGAGGG
>OX579634.1:21366611-21762541 GCA_951230915.1 Antitrichia curtipendula | reverse complement strand
AAGAGCTTGCCCCAAAGTGAAAAAAGACTTGAAATAATACCTTAGGGCTTTAGAGATTAACCAACGTTGAGGGAAAGAGGGCTTTTGCTCCCATAGAAAGTGGGAGTTCCCAAAACAACAACTTCCTAGCTTGTTAATGACTCTCAAAATTAAAATCACTCCCAAAGATCCAACAAGGGATTATTTCAATCTCCAAGAGAGAATGGATTATTTTAGGTTGGTTGATATTTAAAGGATGAGGAGGACCAAAACCATTCAATGGATAACTTTACGATTCATTGTTGAAACAAAGAATGCACCTATTGGTTCAATAATAGGAATACTTTAGTGACTACTTTGATTATGGGAGGCAACGTTCTTCAAGCCGGTTAACCTTTAAGCGCTTCGACATCCAATTTATGGATGATGAACAAATTCATATTTTTGTTTCTTTTTCGTTGCTGCTTGGATGAAAATCATTTTAATTTGTGGAAATACTTTATCAAGTTTTTGTCCTATCTATCGGTTGGACTTGGTGTTATTAGAGTACATATTTTTCTAAAATTACAAATGTGGAAGTATGTCAAGTGGTTGACCAAGCCAAAATTGCATTGACTCTAGTTCAAAACTAGCCATTTGCAAAAATGAGGTCATAGATGTAAATAACACAAAAATTCCCAAAAACCACTATGCCAAGAGAACCTCTTTTCAAATCCATTCCCACAAGTTTTACTCCAAAAATGATAATATTTTTCTTGTAATCAGATTTTGTAGGAATTTTAAAATTTTCCTTTCAAAATCCATAAAAAAATTATTGGTGATAGCATTGGTGAATCTAACCTTGACGAAGGAATCTAAAATTCAAAATCTACAACTTTCATTTCCATATCAATTCCAAAATATTCTTCCAAGTAGTGATGATGATTATAATGTTTTTTCCCAAATCATCAATTCTAGAGAAGACTTTAGACGTTTAGGGGTTAACAGTGTTAAGGTAGGAGGCTCTGAAATGGAACGGGCATTAACCCCTCATCGCCGCAGGGGACCAAAAGTGTCCTCACAGAAAATTCAAAGTGCTGTAGCTTTTGCATCCGATGTCCAAATTCAATAAAACTTGTTGGTAAAGTTGCGCTCTCTCTTCTAGTTTATGTGGTACAATTTTCAGATCAATAAAACCTTTACTGATTTCTTGAAAGCCAATCGAAATTCATAGGTTCAATTTGAATTCACCAAACTGCATTTGAAGGCTGCAACTTCGGGGGCTTGTATCTCCTTCATCCAATGTTTGTTTTCAATAAAATTTGTTGTGTTATGTTTCCCTTTAAGTCTAGTTACTGTGGTTAAATTTTCATGTCAACCCAAGTTGTTTTGGATGCTTGGGAGCAATTCGAAGTTCAAAATCCAGACATTTTTGCATTACAGTGAACTTCGGCAGCTTATAACTGCTTCAGAAACGGTTTTTTTTCAATAATTTTTGTTGTAAAAGTTGCGCATACTAATCTAGTTATTGTGGTAAAAATTTCAAATCAATAGAAGAAGTTATGATTCTCTGAGAAGCATTTTAGTAGAGGTAGGTTCAACCATAGATGTGTTTTTTTGCTACTTTTTTCACTGTTTTTGACATTTCAAAACAATTTTGCAAATGCAATGAGTCAATTAAATGTGTTTTTTTTCCACCAAAGTGTTTGTTTTTTGGTTTAGAATCACTTTGTAGTCTAAAGTTTTTTCATTTGAGTAGGTTTAGAAATCGAATTCCACCTCGAAATGTGTTTTTAGGAAAATTTCAGCATCTTTTTTCAACACTAAAACATTATAATCTTTCAATCTATACGGTCAAATGACCCCAAATTTTACTTACACCATCTACAACATGCACAATACAAGATTGTACGGTTGAGATTTTCATAGCTTACTCACATTTATACTTATAACACTTGAAAAGCAAGGCTGTTTTTTGACATGGTTAGAGCTTCGGTGGTGAGGGGTTAAGAACGGACCCTATAAATGGCTGTGGAATGGACATGAGTTGGTTCTGGAACTGACATGATTGTGTAGTCATTGAATGAATCAAGGAAAAAATATTATTAATTGCAAGAACCAATCATTTGCTTTGCTTTCCCCATCTTTCTTTAGAATTGCAAGTGAACTTTCTTTAGAATTGCATGATCATAAATAGGGACCTAAGACCCAACTCATTTGAAAATTCATAAGTAATTCAAAAATGCTTGGAAAAATACGAAACCACTTGGGTTGGATTTCTCATCTATTTCTCTTTGTCTGAAAAATGAGCTAAAATTATTCCCGTCCAATGAAATACACGAAAAAGGCGGACCAGCCCTTAGATGTGCCATTTCTGAGCCTCCTACCTTATGTTACAAATGCTTCAGCGAATCCTGATTCCCAAAAGCAAAATTTGGCCAATTCCATGGTGTTCAGAATCAATTAATAAAATTAAAAACATCAAAATGAATTGCAAGCACTTACTGCAAGCAGAGTAGCAGACTGGGGTAATCAAAATACTCCGTATAAGTTAATTAATATCTGCATGGCTGAAGTAATGTACCATAGAAGTGGTTTCTCAACTGCTTCTTGCAGCAATTATGATATAGTGTTGGATGTATTTACTTTGGGTTTATTGATTTAAACGTGACTTGGGTAGGCCAGTCATGACATGTCCAAGGTTGGGTGGGTAAGGTAGTCTGGTCGGTCTAAAATTCAGTCTCCTTTTTTTTATGTAGATAGTTAAATGCCATTGACCATTTAAAAAATAAATTACGGACAATATTGAAGGCTAATTATTGAAAGCTTTTATTTCTCACTGAAAAAGATAAATATTTGATTTTTGAGAGGTTTTCAAACTTAAGGCATATAATGTACCATTAGTGGAAGAGTAAAGCTTGCCAATTTTATTTGATTCCCTAGGTGTTAGCAAAGCTTGTCAATTTCACTTGATTTGAAATCTAAAAATTGTACTTATCCATTTGCTTTGAAAATGGTCTCAAAGGAAGGATTAGAGTATTTCTATGATTTTCACCATGGGAAATTTGTACATGGAAGTGTTGATTTGGAATTAGTTGCAATTTCTAATTATCCAAAAAATTGCATTTCAACAATTGCAAGGTGGACTATGTAATGAGTTTGATAGCTCAATCTTCATATGAAATTAATTTTTTTAGAAGTGCATTTCACTGACCTAACACAATTTCTATTTGTTCATATCATCTCCAATCTCCAAAAGTCTTATATGCAAATTCCTCAAACATTATTGGGACAAGGGGTCATTGCAAGAAACACTAGTCCTATTCTCTGTCACAATGAGAGTGATTCTCTTATCATTAGGTATAATTTTTGAAGCACAATTCCAATGTACATGAAATTTATATTGAACTTGTCTAATTTGATGGTAATTAAATCCCTTCTTTTTTAGAAATTTTAAAAAATCATTTTTATATTTAAATATCATTTTGGTTGATTTGTCACACTGTGAGGTTTAAGGTTTTTTACTACGTCAGGAGTCCCAAAATTCAAAGATCTAGAGCTAAAATTCTCATGGTCTATTTGCATAGTAGAAAAGCATATATCTACCAAAGAAAATATGAATATATATATATATATAATTTTATGTCCTCCTCATGAGTGCAAACAACACTCCCATTGCGTGCAAGTGTTGAACATTGAAGATGGTTCTAAGATATTCTTTTGGTGAAATCTCATCATCAACTCTTCTCAAATGGCCAATTAAAATCAAGAAGTACCTATTTTCATGAGATTTTGTACTTTTCTAGTTTTCCTACTTAGAAGAAATTTTCTATGCTTTTAAAGGTATGTACATTAAACATATTCTTTTACATTTCAAAAAAAATTCTAATTATAAAGTACTCCAAAAAAAATCAAGAGTATTAAGCAAATCACTACAAAAACCACATGGTGTTTCTTACAATGATTCCAAATAGCATACTAAAAATAGAGTCTATACATTTTTCTTGTTAAAATCTCCCCAAACCATGCAATTTTACACTCAATATTGGTGTGTACGCTAATAAGTAATCTCCTTAAACACCTATACAAATAGATGTTGAAAAAAAACAATTTGCTTCACTGGAGATTATTATAAGCCCGTATTTTTTTTTCATAGAAAACACACAATTGTAATGGCTTGGATTAAGAGCTTATGGCATTTGGGGTGAAGTTAATTCCTTGGAAAAAAATTTGTAAATTTTTAAGGAAAAAAATATGGGAACTGGCATTTAATCTAAGTCATTTCATATTCTTTGGACCTTCATAGAATTTGTTTCAAATTTTTGAAGTTGAAGTGCAAGCACCCCCCTTTTGAAATGTATTCTATTGGAACATTCAAGAAAACAAGTGTTAGAGGTTTCTTTTAAGTGGCACCCTACCTCACCCCTCCAAAACTGCCTCTTTTTATTGTTGTGCCTAGTTAGTATTACTAGACTAGTTAAAATTTCATATCTTCTTGTTGCTAAGTGAAAAGAAGTATCAAAGTATCAAAGAATGCAACATTTGGATCCCATATGCAAAAGTTATGAAGGGCCCAAGTTTTTTCAATAGATATTTTCAAACCGTTTAGGCTTCCACATAGGTACATATTGGTTTTGGAGATGACAACGTTGTGATGATGGTGGTTCTAGGTGGGTCGGTGGGGGCGATTTTGGGTGTACCCCACCTTCAACTAGCTACCATAACGTGGCAGAATGGTCAACAACTTTCCTTATTGGCATTGTTGAAAAATAATTTTAAAATTCCACATAAAGACAAATGTGAGAAATGGGGAGTTAGAGCAATTGGAGATTCCTTTTTTTATTTTATTTTCCTTACAAAGTATGAATGAATTTGTTATGAATTTTTGAAGCCTGCTCTCCGATTGGCTCCAAAGAGTCACCTTCAAACCAACAGAAAGTGTACCCATAAAAAGACATCAGTTACTCACCGAAAGCAGTCACACAACAGACAGTTGATTTGCGCTGTGAGTCTCCTTGAATGCTCTCACGGCTTCCTCGATCTGTCTGCCTTTGCTAGCAAAATCTCTGGTGTCTCCGTGTCGTGTTGCAACTGAACCTCCTCAGACCTTGACAGTCTTTCTGCAAATCCACAATGACTTACGGGAAACAGATAGGAAAGCTCGTGAAGAAGAAGTACATGAAGGTCGAGTCGGTCCCCAGCCGCGACCGTGGGTCGGGAAGGTTGTCTGTTTCATCGAGGTCGTCGAGTCGAGGATCCGGCCGCTCCGACACTAATGACGACTACTGGGAAGACGACAACGGCGACGACGACGACGATGCGCCAGTCGGCGTGCCGGAGGGTTGCTTGGCAGTCTACGTTGGTTCGGACAAGCAGAGGTTCGTCGTCCAGGCCAGCTTCCTATCCAATCCGGTGTTCCGTGAGTTGCTGCGCCGAAGTGAGGAGGAGTACGGATTCGAAACGGAAGGCGGTTTGCGAATTCCGTGCGAGGTGGAGGACTTTGAGAAGCTTTTGTGGCAGATGGAGAATGAGCATGAGAATACCGATGACTGAGATGCATGGTTTCTCAGGAATTTTAATTGATCCGGCTAGCTAGCCTGTGGATGGTGCTACAACTGACCGCCGGTCGGGCGACGGTTTAATGTGTAAATTTGTATTGATAGTGTATCTAGTAGCTAAGTACCCGGTTTTAAAGACTTGGGACTCACCCAGGTTACAATTTTTGTGTCGAAATTTGGTGTGGAATGTGCTCCAGTGTTGGATCAAGACTCTCCGTTGCAAAAGATTGATGCTTCAATTAATGCAACGAAGATGAAGTAATTAGGTCCTGTCCGGAGTTGATACAGACTTAGAATTCGAAATGAATAGGTTTTGTTTCTGTGCTGGGAATACCATGTAATAGCAGGAGCCTCATGGTCTGCACCACATTTGGTCGTAACTTCATCAATAGTGAGAAGCTCCCAATTTTTCATGTATGCACGATGAGAATTAATGGGAATCATCAGACATCCAAACGATTGTACAGAGGATCGTCTGAACGGATGTACCTGCTTCCTTCACTGCAAAAATTTGCAAAAATTTGTAGAATTAGACTGTCAGAAATCAGTGATTGAGCGTGGTTTGCAAAGATACAATACTGTGTTTATGGATATCATGTTTAGCACTGCAAAAGTTTGCAAGAAACTGTAGAAATAAACTGTCAGAAACCAGTGGTCGAGCATGGTTTGCAAGCCAGCCGACACGAGCTGGGCAGCTGGACTGAAATGAAACCCCTTTTGCGGTGTACTGTACAGTACATCTTTGAACACAACTCTGGAATGTTTGCGTACCAGCGTACTTGCGATGTTTCTTTTTGCAGCACACCTTTTGCAAATTTATTGCAGCATGACTCATACTAAGGTCGGACCACCCATAGCCGATCACTTAAGTGATTTGCGGACAGATTATGAGCAGTATGAGGCAATAAGGCAATGCAAATTTTTCCCATGTACTAGGAAGATAGGTAATATGGGGACTGCAACTTTAACCCGTAAAAGCCCAAGGCCTTTTTTCTGCCAGAAAACACTCAAAACTGCCATTTCTATAGCAAAGAGTAAAAAAATTTGAAAAATGATTTTTTTGCACATCTAACCGTAGGATCTTACACCTAACTAGTATAAGAATGTGTGGATTTTTTTAAGAATTTTTGACTGCACAGATTGCAAGATATCTGCATTTAAAGTGAAAAAAACAAGTTTTTCAGCACATTGCGGGACTAGATTTTTTGACTTCAAACATTTTTAACTTAAAATTTTTGCACTACAACATTTTGAGCTTTAAATCTTTATAGTAGAGAATTGAGTTGAGAGTCTATGAAAGAAAGAAAAATTTCAAAAAAACTTAATCATCATTCTTAAAAAAATTATAAAATAGAAGTAGGTATAAGATAGAAGGAAAATCTAAAATATTCATATATTTTAGATGGAATTTAAATGCACTAATCCCAATGGTGAGATTGTTCCAGCAAGTAAACTAAACCACGCAAAACCAAAAAATTTGAAAAATTTGAAAATTTTCATTCAAAAATGAATCCTAGAAGTTAATTTTTTCAAAAAGATGCCCTAACTGCCTGAAAAACAAGAATGTCCATAACTTTTTCATAACAAATCCAAATGAAATGAATTAAAGCTTTCCAGATAGACAAAAATATATTCTATGAGAAAAAAAATATTAAAAAAAAAATTCAAATTTTTGAATTTTCTTTTTTGCTGCCCAGGCATTTCCAACCAGCTTATTTGGTCACAAATAAGCTATTTGGGGGTTTGAGCACATTTACGAATTTTGGGAGCTAAAATGTGCTCAAACCCATAGCCAGTGTCTAGCCTCTTCCAATTCCGATCATTCAAGAACTACTTTTTTGCTTACAACTTCTTACTATCTTGTTCACTACTTCTTGCACACTTTGGGACATATATATGTGTCATGGCCGTATTAGTTCCAATCTTGAAAAGGAGAAAAAAAAACTTCAAGCTTTGGTTGGAAATTTGTTCCAACCTTGATTGGAAATAGCTTCACCCGGGTGGGTATGGATCTCTGGTTGGAAATGGGTGGTTCAACCTTAAACACATCCTTGAACTTCATATATCTTCCAAAATTGAACCTTGGGCTTTTTAAGTTTTGAACATTGTGCAAATTGAAGGAATAAAGCCCAATTTCAAAGGCTTTTAAGTCAAAATCATGTGCTCAAATGCCTTTCAACTTTTGGGATTATATTAACCAACTTCTTTAGAGAATGTATAAAAATTTTAGACCAATTATACCTACCTATTATGCCTGCCTAAAGGCTACCCCTATTTTTTTTAAATGTCTTTTTTAATGTCATTTTGAAGCATAACTTTTTAACTACAACTTGGATTGTTGTAAAAAAATTTAGGCATCAAACTAGTAGTAAAGAACACATTTGATAAAAAAAAATCACAAGATTTCAACAAATAATGCACCGGGAAGTGCCGGCCCCAAAGTGGGAAATGACTTGAAATCATGCCTCCGTCCTTTGGAAATTAATCAACGTGGGGGGGCACCTTTTTGCTCCCCTAGAAAGTGGGAGCCCCTAAGACGACAAACTCAAATTAAATTAAATTCACTCCTAAGGATCCAAGGAGAGATTATTTCAATCTCCAAGAAAGAATGGTTTAAGTACAGGGCAATGCCCAAGGAGGAGGGCATTTTGCGATATAAAGGGCCAACGAGGAAGGGTGGAGCCCAACGAGGAGGTGATTTATATTGCAAAATGCCCAACGACGAGGAACTTTGCCTGACACAAATCACGAGCAGGAAAATTGAAGTTGGATGAAACAAAGTTGGATGAAGAATCCGTAATGCCCGATTACGCGGGTTCGCCCTCGTAATCGAGCTTACGATTGATTGCGCCACAGAACTTTCCCAGGAAATGAACGGCCTCTGTCCTGGGAGTGGTTTACGTTAGGTTGGTTAGGCAATGCTATGTTAGAGAGGCTTCCACAAATCCTGATTTCCAAAGCAAAATTTGACCAATTCCATAAGTGGTATTCTGGATGAGCTAGTAAATTTTTTTTTAAATCATCAAATGAATTGGAAACATGTGGCGATGAAAGCACTTACTGCAAGCAGACTGGAAGTCATGAGTGTTATCAAAATATAAGTTAATTACGGTAGTATCTGCATGTCGGGATGTACCACAGAAGGGGTTTCTAAATTGCTTCTGGCGGCAGCAATTGAGATATAGTGTTTACACTGGATTAATTGATTTGAACTTGACTAGGGCAGTGTTTTTTTTTCTGGCGATATTCGCCGAATCCGTCAGAGCATTTGGCCATTGGGCCCGGCTCCCTCCCGATATCGACCTCTGCTGGGAGGGCACGCAAGGTGGCCTGTCGCCAAAAAAACACACCCTGGACTAGGGTAGTCATGACATGTCTAGGGTAGGGTAAGCTGGGTAAGGAAGTTGACTCTTACAGCGACTTTTTGAGAGGTGATTGCATTTGGGGGAAGCTAAATTCATTGAAACAAGTTTGCAGTATAAAGAAAATTGTAGGAAGAAAAAATGGAATTGGCATCAAACGTAAGTTGTTTCATATTTTGGGGACCTTTGTGGAATTAGTTATGAAGTTTTGAAGTTGAAGCACAGGGGCATTGAAAGTGCCCCTATCCTGAAATGTACACTATTGGTGCATTGAAGAAAACAAATTATACCTTTCGTGTACGATGACGCATTTAGAGCAAGATTGCTTGTAGAGCACCCTATCCCCCAAACCACATCTTTTTGCTATTGTACCTAGTTACTATTATTAGATTGGTCAAATTTTCATATATTTTCTTGTTGGTAAGTGAAAAGAGGTTTCAACACACCAAAGAATGCAACATTTAGATATTGTATGCAAAATTTATGAAGGGTCCAAGTTGTTTTTTATAGGGTTTCTAAAATCGTTTCTTCTACTTAGGTACATATTAATCTAGGAGATGCACACCGAGTGATGATGGTGGTCTTAGGTAGGATGTGATTTTAGGACACCCACCTTAAACTAGCCTATGACATGATAGAATGATTGATTTGCCCTATTGGCATTGTCGAACAATTCTAAAATATTCAACATAAAGATGAATGTGAACGATGGGGAATCAAAGCATTAGGAATTTTATTTTTTTGACAAAGTATGAATGAATTTGTTATGAATTTTTGAGGTGTGCTCCCCAATTGGCCCCAAAGAGTCTCTACATGACTTCCATTTGAACAAACAAAAAGTGCATCCCTCGGGGAGGTCACTTCCCCTTATGTTTTGTAACCACGTGCGTTAACCACCTATTTGTTTGGAGGCTATTTATTTAGTAATCATGATTTTAAAGGACCCTTTTAGTAGAAAAAAAGCTACTTGGTCTTAATTTTAAGCACCCTATAGGTAATTATAAATGAAAATCTAACTTAATTTTTGGCACGCTATAGTATTTATAAACTTTAGGAATTTTGTTTTGTTTGATAATGAAGGATTTTTGGGTGAATGTTGGGCATAAAAATATGCAACATACATAAAAATTAGGATCAAACTTAACCCTTAACTTTCTGAACGACCAGAATGTGGTCAATTTGTTTTTTGAAGTGTTTTTATTATTATTAAAAGTATTTAAATGAAGTTGCAATTGAAGGGATGCTTTGAAGAATCAAGTTGGCCATCTTTATATGCGGTTAGATTTACATAATAAGCTATTGTTTTGTTTTTTTTAAATCCCAAAGCATAGGTGGTTGGGTGCTTGGACAAAAAAGTCAATAGATTGGGGGATTTGGCCAATGTAAGCGTAGCACATGAAAAGATAAGCCTAGCTTGTAAATGGTGTTAATGGTGTATTTGTAATAAAATAGGAACCTCTTGCACAAAGCCCTTGAACTATTTCATGTATAAAAGATATTTAATTCAATTATTTTTTTTCAAATTAAAAAATTACTTTTATTTTTAGTTTATAATAGTTCATATTCATATTAAATTCAAAATGAGCTAAAAATCTGATTTTTTGTCATAGGCATACATTAAAGTGTAGAACGTCATGATGTTAACCAAATTTTAGTGTCATTTTATAATTAAAAAATTAGTATACTATGGTTATATTCATGAAATTCATGTTGCAATAAAACACTCAATTTTAGGAATTTTCCATAATTTCAAATTGCAATAAAACACTCAATTTTAGGAATTTTCCATAATTTCAAAATGGAATAGAAACTAGACTTGGTTTGCTTCATTTTATTAGTTGGGTTCAAATTCAAAAGAGACCATTTTCATGGCTAAATTTGAGATTCAAAACAAGGAGTTAGGAGGTACCAAAATACACTAAGAAAGCATCTTTGATGGTTCATTTTTAACACATCTTCTTGTATAAAGTGTTAAATAGTTAAAACATAATATTTTTCATTCATCCTTTAGAAGGACTAAGGATTATACTCATCCTAAAATTAATTTTTTTTCTTCTATGATTTTATTCACACTAATTTATATCTACTTTTTTTTTAAATCAAAAGATTTTTCAATACCCTATTTTATATATAATGATGTTTCAAGAATTAAATCCAGGCTAAAATATATCTATATCATTTATAAATTTTTGCTCCAATGAATAAAATTCACCCTATAGTTTAACTCACGTGGTTTTCTACCTTTCGTAGAGTGACCTCCCCGAGGTGCATCCATAATGGCATCTTACTCACTTAAAGCAATCACAATATTTTCTAATATGGTCACAATACAAAAGCCTATCAAAATCATTTCATGTGATAAATTTACATTCAAAAGGGTGGAAGCTCCTATTGTAGTTACTAATGACTCCAGCACCATCATCCAAGACATTAATTATGTCCGCTAACTCAACCTAATATAGTCCACATCTCATTTATTGAAAAAAAGTCAGCCATGTCTTGATACAAGATTTGAATAGGTCATTTTCCAAGAGTATGTGATGAATCTTTTGCTTGTCATAGGTTGGTTTACCTCAATGTATCATTCTTGAAGGTGCTTTGAAAAAATTGACACCATCCAAATTTCTTATTTGATGCTCTTTTCTAATTTTGGAATGTCAATATGCCACTTTGAGGAGAAAAAAATGGGTGTTGTTATTAATTGTTATCTTCCCAAAAATAAATTGGGATGTCAAAATTGCTACCTTCTCCAAATTTGGATGTCTAAAGTTCCCACCACCAAGAAAATTATTGTCAAAGTATTAATTCTTACAAACACTTGAGATCATTTCAAAAATTCAGTATTTGTAAACCCAAAACGTCACAATCTATCATAGTTCCCAAGTGTTCAACATCTACAATTGTCTAAAGATATGACAATTCTGCTCTCAGTATGTAACTTGGGCAAAATCAACCAACAAAAAAGACTTATAATTCACTAGCCTAATGTAATGTAATCTTGCATCTATACTTCTTCAAAGTTCATGTATATGAATAAATTTTTTCCATTGGCTGAAAGTTGAGGTCAATTTTAGTTGTAATTGCATTAGTTGTCCAACATTTTATAGCATAGGGTAGTTGCAAGAAAAAGTGGTTGATTTTGTAGCATATTGGCAATTTCCAACCTTTTGGGGGGAATACTATAAAATTAGAAAAATACTTAATGAATATATTAAAAATATGGCCAATGTATTCACAATGTAAGAAGAAGATACTCCAAGAAAGAAAAGCATAGAAACATTCTTGAAGTAGAAAAACTAGAAAAGTGTGAAATCTCAAGAAAATAGGTATTTTGATGTTTCAATTTGTAAAAAATAGAAAAATCAATTTACAAAGAAATTAAAAAATTGGCTATTTGAGAGGACTTCATAGTGAAGAGATTTCACCAAGAGAATGATCTTGAAACCATCTTCAATATTCATAAGTGCAAGTGCAAGGGAACCCTATTTGCACGAAGGTGGTAGACACAAAATTATACATTTTTAGATGCCCCTTGGTAGGGATATGCCCTCTTTGTGTGGTAATAGACTACAAAAATTTCACTTCTAGATCATTAACTTCGGGGACTCCTATATACTGAAAAAAACTAAATCTAAAATATGACAAATTAAAATAATTGACTTTTAAATATAGAATGAGTTTTTGATTTTAAAAAAAAGAAAAGGAATTTGATAAAAACTATCAAAACATCCATCATCAATAAAAGAAAAAACAACCCTCAAGTTCATTGTCTTCATGCTTAAAAAATTATGGCAAAAGACAAATCCATCACACTACGTGTGACGCCAAAACTCAACTACCAATTCCTGCAATCACCCCCGCCACAAAGCCTTCGGAACTTTTTTTTCCATTCACAAATCCCTCACAGACACTAAAATCAAAAGTGCGAAAGTCAACTTCCAGTTCCCAAAAAATCGTCCTCCAACACCTAAAATAATCGTCAAGAAAAACTTTTCCAATCTACGGAAGATCTTCGTGTGGATTGCGCAACTTCTTCTTTTTTTTCACTCCACAATTTGCATGGTACTAGCTGGCACTCGAGACAAGGAGAAGAAAAGCCAATACCTTAATTACACTTGTCTATTCTACACTTAGCTTGAATCGGAGCATCAACGCTTCCAAATTGATACCTATACCAATTCTAGATGAGAGAAAGATCTTCCCACCTACCCACCCTAGAAAAGGTAAAGAAGCACAAAAGCATCTTCGATACCCCGACTCTTCATGTTTACCCCCGACCAATGTGGTTCCAAACTTTCAAGACTATGTGAATGAGATTGAAGCTTATGGCTAGCATGCGTTTGTGGGTGTCATATCAGGTATCAATCCCCTTTGGGAGAAAATGAATGCCTCCAGTACATTTCAGGGGAGACCGGACATAATCGTACGTACAACTCGTGAATGGCGAGGCTTACTTGAGAGAGGCACAAAAAAAAAGTCAGCTACCGTATGATGGGTTTTGGATCTGGGAAGCCTGTCTCTCACCTTGAAAAGCCTCCAGCTCAAAACAAGCTCGCGAGGCGCTTTTGCACTTTTGCGTTTTGTACGCAAAGCTCTGTAGCAAACGGTGTGTGTGTGTGCGTGTGGGGCAGGACGTATGGTAACTGTTGCAAGGTGCAATCATGCTGTAAGACTTGGTAAGATAATATTTATAAAAAATAAAATGTGGAACAGTAATTTATTCCGGCCGGGGTGGATTGACCCCCTCGCTCGGCCCTGTGGGCAACCCCTGTTTTTTGCACATGATTTTTTTTGCAAATTTTGAATTCATATTTGGGATCAGAGACCTCCACTTTAGTGGGTGAAGTTGAGAATATACCCTAGAACAGTGTTTTTTTTTCCGGCGATTTGGTGCAAAATTGCACCAAATTTTTTGACCTAGCACCAAGCCTATAGGAAATTTTTAGTAAAATTTTGGATGAAATCGCCAAAAAACTTCAAGTTCAAGAAAAATCTTGGATGAAATCGCCACATTGTGAATGAAAATAGAATTATAGATACGTAGTATCACATTTTCTATACAGTAATTGGATGAATGTTGAAACTCGGAGCACCACCGTAACATTTAATATCGCCACTTTGCCACTTCATGGAAAATGAGAAAAAAAACACTGCCCTAGAATGGCCCAAAATAGGGGGCTTTTTTTTTTTTTACATGCACCCCTGGTAAGGCTGAGCGAGGGGGGCAATCCACCCTGATCTTTATTCCAAGGCTAGAGGAGGAGTTTTGGACCGAGCTGTAACAGAATTTTGAGCTGACTGCACAATCATTTCTAGAGCGAAATTTCAGGCACCATCAACATGCAGTACATTTTTTTTTTTAATAATTTTTTTCTTCTGTATTTTGACTGTAGATGATGTGGTATCTTGAGTGGTGTTGCTTACGGTAGCTTCAGTGAATTTGCTTACGGTAGCATGAGTGGCTTTGCTTACGTAGATTCAAGTTTGAAAAACAATGAATAGGAGGAGTATCTGACGTATTGATCATGGCAATCAGCCTGTAGAATTCCAGTTCTCGTATGTGTAGGCACCGACCCAAAAAATGCCATCATCACTCTGGGTAAGGTAGTCTGTCCTTAAAGCTACCATTTAAGCGCTGATTGCCTTTTGGGGGGAAGCTAAAGTCCTCGAAACAATTTTCAGTAAATTTGCGTAGGACGAGTGATGGAATTGGCATCTAACCCAAGTCGTTTCGTATTTTTGGGACCTTCTTGGAATTAGTTATGAATTTTCAAAGATTTCTGTCCTAGGCACCTATTTGTGGCTATAGGTCTTCCAAAATCTGTCTACTTCTAACTTGTAAAGAGATATGAAAAAATCAAGGAGAATGATCGGGAAAATGATTGGCTCTCGCAATAAATAATGCTTCTTTCTTGATGCACTCAATGGCTAAAGTGGTTGATTCAAGGACCACCTCAAATCCATTCTAGAGCTAATTATAGGAGCGGTTTGAAGAAGATGGGCACATTTAGAGCAGACTACCTTACATCTCCAAAATTAATATGTACCTATGTGGAAGGAAAAAGTAACGATTCTAGAATTTCGACCAAAATAACTTTGACCCTTTCATGACTTTTGCATTAATCCCTAAAGGACCATCAACATGCATTTTTAGGCAACATAAAATATTTAGGCAGGTATTTGTGACTAGAGGTTTGCATATTTTAGGCTAAAATTTTAATAGAAGGTGGGGACAAGGAATATCTTTTATACGCACTAAATTTCATGACATTTGGAAATATGAGTAAAAAGTTATGGCCTAATATGTTACTTTTTTTCTAGCTAGGCAATCTAGGCAAATTAGGAAAAAATCACTTTTTTCATAGAAAAAAATTGAAATTGGTTTTCTAGAGTTATATATACGTAAAAAGCTTTGAATCATTCCATTTTGATTGATGAGTCAAAAATTATGAGGAGTTCTTTGTTTGCGGGCAATTATGGATTCTCTATTCTAAACTAAACTTTGAAGTCCTTTATTTTACTCAATTTTCAATATTCCTTTGAAAGAAAATTATATTGTAGGATGTAGATTTTTTATTCCACCATGGCAACCATTGGGTTTGTCATTTTCCAATTCCATAAGTAAATTCTTAATAATTTAGTATTTTGAATCATTCTCTACTTCTTTCTATTTATTATTTTTTTCCTATATGTTGTACAATTCCAAATGATCTAAAAATTCTCAAGCATGTAGCCATCTTGCCTTGAAGAATGAATCCAAATAAGCACCACCATTTTGGACATTTTTTCATAAAAAAGTGAGCTTGTAAAGTGCAGCTGCCTTGTTTTTTGCCGTGCCAAAAAAATGATTTAAGTGAATTTGAATGCTTATATCTTGCAATCCATGCGGCGGAAATTTCTAAAAAAAATTCCTCATGTTCTCAAGTCAGCATACTACAAGATCCTACGGTTATATATGTCTGAAAAAGTATTTTTCCCACAAATTTGGTACTTGTACTAGAAATGGCAGTTTTGGAGCGTTTTTGGTGAAAACATAGTCAAGGAACTTAAGGGATTAAGGTAGAAGCACCAGTAGTCAATCATTTAAATGATTTTTGAGAAGATGGTGAGGAGTATGAGGTGATGGAAATTTTTCCCATGTAGTAAGATAGGAAATATGGGGATTGCTAAATTTTCAAAATTGTATTCCCTAAATTGAAATTACTGTAAATTTTGGGAGCCAAAAAGTGCACTTATCCTATAGCTAGTGTCTAGAGTCTTCCAATTCCAATAATTTAAAAACTACTTTCCTCTGCACTACTTCCTACTTATTTATTCACTATTGTTGGGCATGTGTCACAATCATATTAGTCCCAACCTTGAAAAGGACAAAAGAACACATTTCAAGTTTGATTTCTAGCATGAGGTTGGAAATAACTCTCTCTATAGGTTGGATATTGGATGTGGTTGACAATTGGTGCCTCAACCTTAAGGCAAGCGACCCATCTTTGCCATGTAGGCTACTTTATTTTTTATAAGCTATAATTGAGGTGATTGCTTATGTAGAACAGGACTAGCAAGAGCAACATAAATGTCCAATAAGTCTCTTTTGAAAATATAGAATGATCACAACACGTACATTAATTGAAAGCCACAACTATCACTTACATTAATTTGTAACCACCTTATGGTCAGAAATAAAATGACCTATGTAACACAAATAGGTTAAATAAAATCTTCACCAAAATAATTAATGATAATTCTGTTTTTGTAGAAAAAAATGTAAATTTTTTTCAAATATATTTGAACTCTATCTCATTGAATGGAAAAAAATTACCTCACCAAATCCATGTTGTAGATATGCTCTATTCCTTAAGTGGTTGGAAATAAATTGTTAGCTTCTAATATGGTATTCAAATGCTTGGCGTTCTTTGGTGCGTTGGAAACCCGTGTTTCACTTGCTAACATAAAAATCAGTGGAAATATGGCGAATTTGATAATAGTAACTAGGAATAGGATCCCAAAGTGGTGGTTTGGGGGTTGCCCATGTTGTTGGAACATGATTAGAACTTGCATGAAGGAACTACTGATGGAACTGTTTAAGATTTTTTTTGAACTTTCTGGAGTAGTTAACATAACATTGTCTACCAATGAGGTAGGGGGCTCTTTTGCATCCTTAAAAAAAACCCACCCTATAATGAACAAAATGATCTTATTGATGGCTCTTCATTGATGGTGGCTCCTTGATCAATCCAATCAGCTTGAATTAACTGTTAAGTTTTTTTCAAACATCTAGCAAAACAAAATACCTTCCCAACATGGAGAGGACCATTGCCTAGGTATAAAATGTTATGAAGCTCAAACATAAGAAAATGACATTGATAATTTAATTAAAACAAATTTTACTGAATCATGACTTTAATATCCATGATATACAATTGACTCCCTCTATTTCTGAATAATACCAATGTTTTCATTTGTAAAACACAAAGGTAAAAATGGTATTTTTAGAAATAGAGGGAGTATTTGCATTCCAAGCACCCACCTCTAAACTGAAAATGGTCAATCTTTGAGTCAAGATTATGCAATGGAAAAAATCTTTGAAATGAAAATTGTATTGTAGGATCTTAGAGCACGGCCACCGTGGAGCGGCCAAATCCCCACGGCAGGCTACCGTCGGCGAGTCCTTTGCTACCTCCGGGTCAATCTTGCCAAGCTCCCCCATTGTGATGTGGACACGGTGAACCCAATCCCCAACTCCATTAATGAAAAACTTGTCTCATTGTGCATGCAATGATGACATTAGAATTTTTTAATTTAAAAAAATAATTTTATAATAAAACTAATAAGAGCAATGACGTTGTTGTGGTGTGAGCTCTATTTTCAAGGAGCATAAAGTTGGATTGTGTCATCAATTAATGCCAAATTTATTGACCTCGAGACCGGCCTAGAATCTCACTGTGCACGCCAACCTAAGGTACCTTGGGCAAAATTGAGCGTGCCTGGTGCTTGGAAGAGCGTATCCTGAGCCACGATAGGATTTAATTTGTCTACTGGACCTACCCAAACCTACCCCAGCCACTCGGCCAGGTTAGGTGAGTCAAGGTGGCGATGCCTTTAGTCTATTTGTTATGTACACCACACAAAATAAAGTTTTAAATATAAATTTTTTGCACAATCTATGAGATCCATGTGTTCAAAATAAATTATTTGGTTGTAATCCTTTTTCTTTTAAGCCAAAAAATCTATTTTGTTTCATTATGAGTTAGTAGTTGCGGGAGTGACTGTATCTCGACTTCAAATTTCAATGAAAATTAGAGGATGTAGGATTTTGTTTGCATCTTTTAGTATGATGTTCATGCTTTGGGTTGAAAACTAAAGCACAAACAATTAAAACTTGCACCAATTTAGTGGAAGACTTGTATGATTTGAAATACTATGTTCTTTTATCAATGAAGAAATCATTGCAAAAATCAAGAAATTTTCAAAAGTTCAATAATAACTTTTTCTACAATCTAAACAATGAATTGTTGTATTAACCCCTAAAGGTTTTTGACTATGTTTTCACCAAAACCGCTCCAGAACTGCCATTTCTAATACTAGGGCCAAATTTTAGAAAAAAAACATATTTGGACACTTGTAGCCGTAGGATCTTGTACTAAACTTGTTTAAGAAGATGTGGAAAAAAAATTTCCACTAAGTGGATTGCAAGATAATAGCGTTTGAACTGACAAAAATCCTTTTTTTGTCCCTGCGAAAAAATGGGCAGCTGCCCTTCACAAGGTCACATTTGTATGAAAAAATATCCAAAATGATGGTTACTCTTTGGATTTATTTTTCAAGGCAAGTTGGCTACATGCTTGAAAAATTTCAGATCATTTGGAATTGTACAACATATAGGAAAAAAATAGTAAGTAGGAAGAGGTAGAGAATGATTCAAAACACTAAATTGTCAAGAATTTATTTATGAAATTGAAAAATGCCAATCCCAACAATTGTAATGTTGTAATAAACAATCTACACCCAATGTTTTTATTTTTTTTCAAAAATATTGAAAATCGAGTTAAATAAAGGACTTCAAAGTTTATTTTAGAGTAGAGATTCCATAACTACCCTCAAACTAAGAATCCTCATAACTTTTGACTCATTGATCAGAATGGAATGATTCAAAGCCTCCCACGTACATATAAATCTAAGAACCAATTTCAAATTTTAGTTTTTTTTAAAAGTGATTTTTAAAGAAGTTTTTTTTGCTGCCCCGGCTGCCCGCCAAACAATGAAAATGACATATCATGCAATAACTTTTTAACCATGTAGTCAAAAGTTACGAAAATTGATGGACCTTAAAGCTACTCATCGGGCACATCTTATGTGAAAATTTCAAAGAAAAAAAAGAAAAATTCCGGTCATAGTGAGCTGCCCAAAATCGCTATGTTGTCAAAAAACGGTGTTTGGTCCTTTAGGGGTTAAATAATACAAAAATGGGCAAGTTTTTTTTGGAGGGAAAGCAAATAACCACTATTTTGTGGTCCAAAATATTATTTTTTTGGAGGTGACAATTTGAACTACTATTGGCATGAAGTAAAAAACAACTACGAAATGGCATCCTTTCACTAATTCTTCATACATAATTATTAGAAAACTTGCTCATGAGCACACAAATAATATTCTTGCCTTTGTAATGAAATTTGCATCCTCAAACCTATAGTGATTTGCATGTACATACAAAGCAAATGTCAAACTGTAGTAATGTGAGTGTTTTTTACTCCACCCCTAGAGTTAAAACATGCACACAAGTTCTAGTGGTGTAAATGAACAATTCCTATGGAGTGATCTTAAACCTAGTGTTCTTTGGCCTTCCAAGCAATGGACACTTTGTTTATGATGATTGTAACCTAATCTAAGTATTTCAAAACACACTAAATGTTAAAAGGTCTTAGACCTTGATGGGCAAGTAAAAGCAAGTAAAACCTAATCTAAAATAAAAGTCTATCTAAGCTAAACTGTAAAATACAATTTGCCCTTTCCGAAATGATAAGGCAATTTGGATTCCAATATTTATAGTAGAAGATATTAAAGAATAAAATCCGTCCCTAATTCTATCCTAAAAACTTCATCCATCGACTAAAAATAACAAATAAATTCAAAATAAATTTAAATTTTAGGTTAAATTGTTAATTAATTTAATTAATGGATTTTATAGAAAAAACCTAGTTTTGACCTATTTAAAGAAACTTCATCCAAAATTAAGTCAAACTTTATCCACACTTTGCTCCTTTAAAATTAAAATAATTTAAAAATAAAATTAGGTTTTGGAATCTTCAAAAGATTTTCTAAATGGTTATAGTCTCATAAGATTCTTTAATTGTTCTTTAAGAATATTCCTAATTATTTTTCTATCAATCCTACTTCAAATTTTTATTCTAATTTTAGTAAATTTTAGAATTTTATTTGTTTTTTATGAAGAAAGCAATAAGTGACCTTTCTACGAAGGTAAAAATGAAATTACTAGACTTCTAGGTAAAAACTTATGAATATATGAAAATTTCCCTTAATTTGGTTGAAAAACTTTCTTCACTATGTTTTTATAGAATAAAAGAGTAAATTAAGTTTTAATTTTTTTCTAAAGATTCTGATCTATTTTAGATTTCTAAGCTCAAATTAGATTCTTTTTTAGATTCTTTTGGATGAATTAATGTTTTTTGTTCCAACTTAATTCAAAGTTCATCCATTCACTACTTTCACAATTTTTTAATTAAATTTAAAATATAAATGATTTTAGTAACTTTTAGCAAATCTATTTTGAGTGTTGAAACCTATTCTAATTTTAATGACAAACAAAAGAGTTCAAGTTATCATACCTCTGAGTTGAGTATGTCGATAGATCTATTGTTGCAGGATAAAAACATTTTGGTCTCCTCCTGGTCCTTTGGACTGATTCTTGGAAAACTCACAGAATACTCTCACTCTAACCAAATACTAAAACAGACAATTAAACTAAAACAAGGGTTAAACTAAACAAACAATAATTAATTTTTGAGGGATTTGGGGAATAAAACTAAGACTCTAAAAACTATCCTAACATCTAAATAATTTCTAAAGATGATGGTTTTGGAAATTTTTGGGGTATAACTCTCAAACAAACAACTATTTTAATGCTAAATTTAACTCAAACAAAAACAAATTTTAAGAAACCCAAGGTGACTAACTCTCAAGCACTAAACACTTCTACTCAATGGTCTCTATTTCCTCATGAAACAACAAATGGCAAGATGTTTTAGATTGGGTCTTTAAACATCTTTTTGTAAAGATTCTAAAGTCAAAGCTTTGTTGTGCTGGGGCAACCCCAGGCAAAAACTAAAAAGTTAGGAAATTTAAAACTTTAAATACCCATTTCCAAGCTTCAAAGTCAAAGCTTTGTTATGCGGGAGCAATCCCAAGCAAAACTTGTAAAATACGAATTTTGATTTTCTCTAATTCCCAAAAGAGGTACACATGACAGTGTATAACTGAACATTGGGAGTTTTGAGTAGCCAAATCTAGGTTGTTCAAGTTTAATCATTGAATGAGGTATACATGACATTGATTAACAGAAGACAATGATTAATCAAGCCAAACATTTGTTATACAACGAATTTTGGCATGTTGTGATATAAATTTTTTTGGCAAAGTCTAGCTTTGATGCCTTAAAGTTTTTAGATCAAAATTTGTTATCAATTTGCACAATGTTTGTTAGTAGTTTGGAAATCTCAAAAGCAATAGGGTTTGAGGGTCTATCCCTCCCAATATTCTTGAAAATCAAAGTTTTGGGGCTTTAAGCCTCCAAAGTCAAGCAAGAAAGTAAATCAACTTCAAAGGGACCCTCCAGTTCTACAAAGTGCAAAGAAAATAGAATAAAATAGACAATTTTTGGTTTAAAAAGTGCTCTGACAACGTGTCAGAAGCACAATAGAAAACAAAAGCAACAAAACAAAAAATGAAAATAAGAGAAAGAGGGTACCGGAAACCTCGGGGAGGAGGCCTTTTATACTCGCCCCAAGCCCCTCCTCCTTGGTTTATCAGTGGATATTTTTAGTTTCTCACCTAAACTAACCTTAATTAACCTAAAGATACTTGCTAAACTACCCTAAGATATTTCCTAAATAATCTTTGTTTAGTGTAAGAATTTTCTAGAACCATCTCCATTTAGCTAAGAAATCTTGGCCAAATCAAATCCAAGATCTTTTCCCAAAGATATTTTGAATTTAATCGTAATTAACCTACATATTTTGCGAATAACCTCAAGAAATTTTTTAAATAGTCTTTGTTTATTTAGATAGACTTTTTAAGGCAAGATTTGAGATCTTAACCAAATCAAATCTCCAAGTTTTCCAAAGATATTTTGAAAATAACTATAACTTACCACAAATTACTCCTACAAGTCAAGCCTATTGCTGGATCCTCTCTATCTTTTAAGGAAAAACTTGAAATTAGAAACTGAATGTGCCATCGTGTTCAAAAGACCCAAAATAGTCTAGAAGATCCTTCAACTCCTTCTTCCAAGTCATTTATGCTGGCACAAACCACTAATGGTAATTACAAAGAAAAGTCGAAACTTCAACTATTGGAATTTGCACTTTTCAAGGAAACTAACTAACTAGGGTTGTTTCAGAGGTTTGTGGGAGTAAAAAAAGACTCCTTATTTGCAACATTTGGACATTGTAAGCTCCTGGTATGCCGGTCAATTCATTGCCATGTTGTAAATTCTTGTTAAATTCAATGTCGTTGCCAATTATGGTACTTGTGACTATCAAAAAGTCTTCAAACTTGACAAGTTGATTATTTAGCACACAAAATACTATCCGAATTATTAGTGAGATTTTATTATACTCTGGATAATTTCTATGAGTCTTTCATTAGTTTCAAAGGCAATTGACTTTTCATGGAGTCATCATGGAATTTTGTAAAGTTTCAAAACTTTTTGGGCAACCTCTAGGAATTTTCAAACACTACAAGAGAAAGGGGTGTTTTAAGTAGTGTCCTAGACATCACGTCTTTTAAGAAACGTCTTTTAAGTAAGTTTTTAATTAAAATTTTACTAAAAAGATTGTAATTTTACTTAGTAAACTTACTTAAAAGACGTGATGTCTAGGACACTATTTAAAACACCCCTTTCTCTTGTAGTGAAAAACCTAAGGGCAAAACCAAATCCTCAATTGTATTATTCATAAGGAGGTTAAATTAGCAACTCCCTTATAATTTCCACTGGAGGGGGAAATCATTTTGAGACCGGGGTTTGTTGTGGATGATCGGCTCCTATATTGACCTCTTGGCATGCTTTTATTCTAAAATCACCATTCTGTATGCTCCAATCAACTCATCTTCAATCTACTTTGCATTCTGGTTCATATTCAAAGATTACCTACAAGACTAACATAAACTAATCCTAATTCTCTATGAATTGGATCTAGATTCTTCTAAATCTAAAAATAGGCTTTAACATTTAGCCAAGTTTCACATGCACTCTACAAGATTAGTTTTACATAGACAAGACACTAGGTTTGGCTAATTCTAACATTCTCACTTCTCTCGAAAATGCTAATCTAATCTCTCAAATATTTAATCAAGACCTAAATATGGAAAAGCAAGGCATTTTATGCTTTCTAAAATTTTGGGAAGACTCCTCACTGATTTGGTAGGGACTTCTACCAAATCCCTTTCAACTACTTATTTTATGCTATTTGCATAAAATGAGACTATAAACTAACATAAAATCACAAAAAATATACCCAGAGTTCCGAGTGCTAACTTGAGTTTTCACATAGGAGTTGACGAAAACTTCAGAAACCACAATTTGTTTTAAATTTCTAACGGACCAAGGCCTTTTTTTTGCCAAAAAATACTCAAAACTGCCATTTCTATAGCAAAGAATAAAAACATTTGAAAATTATTTTTTTGCACATCTAACCATAGGATCCTACACCTAACTAATATGAAAATATGTGGAAAAAATTTCAAAAGTTTTTTACAGCATAGATTGCAAGCTATTTGCATTTAAAGTGAAAAAAACAAAATTTTCAACACATTGTGGGACAAGATTATTTGACTTTGAACCTTCCTAAATTAAATTTTTGCACTACAAAGTTTTGAGCTTTAAATCTTTATTGTGGGGAACTGAATTGAGGATCTAAAAAAAACGATAAAATTCAAAAAACCTTAATTTATTCTTAAAAACATTATTATATAGAAGTAGGTATAAAATAGAAGAAAAATCTAAATTATTAATTTCTCTAAAATGGAATTAAAATGCACTAATCCCAAAGTGAGACTATTTTAGGAAGCAAACTAAACCATGTGAAGCTTTTATTTAAAGAATTGTAAAAATTGCATTTAGAAATGAATCTTGCAAGCTATTTTTTTTCAAGAAGATGCTCTAATTGCCCAAAAAACAAGATTGTCCATAATTTTTTTTATAACAAATCCAAATGGAATGAATAAAAGATTTCCATATAGACAAAAATATAATCTATGTGAAAAAAAATTCAAAATAAACAATCCAAATTTTGAATCATTTTTTTGTTGCCCCTTCTTCCATCTTTTGAGCATATTTGGGCATAACTTTTGTTCTTGGGCTCCGACTGAAAAAAATTATATTCCCATGAAGCTAATCATAACAAAGATTGAAGCTTATCATGACAAAAATTCAACTTGTAGGTACTTGCCCAAAATCTCATTTGTCCCCCGAAGGAACAATGGTTCTTTAGGAATTAAAGAATTTTCTTAGGACTTAAGTGAGACAAGTTATGAAATATTCATAACGGAATCATAATGCCAATACTGGCTACTAAGTCACTTATTTTATGCATGTTACTTGTAAGGTAGTGTGTTGTAAAATCACCTCTCTCCTTCAAATTGTCCGTCAGGTGGGTCACTTAGTGCATTTTAGAAACAATGTGCGGCATAAAATAGATAGGTTTTGATTCTTTTGGGATAAAATTTATAAGGAATTTACAAATAAAGTAAAGGACTTTCAAAGTGAAAAACCCATTATAAATAATGTAGGTAGCCTACAAATCTACGCCATTCAATTTTTGTAGATCTAATTTAAGGACATAGGATTTGGATCCTCTATATAGTATTTAGTAGGATCAGTGTGTACAACAAGGTGTATTAGAGGTCAAACTTGTGGTGGATGAAAAGTGTGGCAAGTTGTCGAAGCTTCATGGATGAATGTGCGTTGTGTTGGAGGGCTGTGTTGGATTAGGTTTTTGAGGATTTGCCTGTTGTGTTCTTTGACATTTTTTGTTGCGGTCCTTAGTTCTTGCAATTTGTCGCTAGAAGAAACCTGGGTTTTTTTACGTCCACTTTTTTGGACATCAAACATAACATTAAGATGCTAGTTTTGACATCAAAACTAGCATCTTAATATTATATTTGATGTCCAAAAAAGTGGATGTCCAAAAAGTGGATGTCAAAAAAAATACAAGTTTCTTTGAGTGTATAGCACGTGCCTCAGAGTTGGAACTTTGTAACAATTTAATCTAGTAATTGCTAACAACTGAGGATTTAAAGGTACATGAAAGATATTGGATTTGGTGATTTTGAAGAACTCTAATGTTCTATGTTCTTCGTTTGGACTGCAAGTGGGTGATGTAATTTCATTTCAATTTTAAGGATTTTGTATTTCTACACATAGAAGTTCAAAAATGATGGAGCTTGAATTTGTTGCTGCCAAGATTGGTTTAAGATTTTACCTTCTTCTACATTGCATTGTAGGTTTAGGGTTCAATTCACTTAAATTTGTCTTTAGTAATTTAAAATATCAAGGTTAACTTACGACTTTCGAGTGTGCTGGGGATAGGATTTAGGATTAACAAACCATGGTGACTCAAGTGAGAAGATATGAAGATTGGAGATTGATTTTGGTATTTTCACATTCTACAACAAGGTGAAGGTATTTCAAGATGAAACATATGCTTTATTCAGGGTGCATGAGGAGAAAGCAATACTAGATTTTGCATTTGACTTCTGGGACAATGAGGAGCATTGCAGATTTAGGTAAAAGATGGAAGCCTTGAATGATGTGTACATTTTGCCAATGCAGGCTGAGGGTGAAGAAGTGGCCAAACTCTAGTGATTAGACAATGACATGGTATGAAGTCCAACGAGAATAGAAGAAGATGGCCATTTCTCTCTCGTAGATGAATAAGGCGGAATACAAAATGTTGATCCCGTCGGAAGTTATAGAATTATAGGGACATCTGCGGTTACAAAAAATTTGGACCTCCAACTGTATTTTGTGCTTCTTTGCAATGATGTTTGGAAGTGGTACCTCGAACAATTAGAGAAGATAAAGAAGGATTTGAAGTGCTCATCACAAGAAGACAATCGATAGATGCTCAGAACTTTAGATCTCAATGGTAATAGAGTCGTGAAGATCTTCTGCACTGAGTGTTGGAAGGAGATAGGTAGGGATAGTGGCAAACATGATAAAATGAACATTCAAAATCTGCTTAACAATTTTAAATTAAAGCACTTATTGAGTATAAACCATGTCAAGAATTGATGTGCTGACAATGATGTATAATACGCGGATCACCAATAATCCATTGCTTCCAAAAGGAAGGTTGTTCAATTGACTCCTGAGATGTACAAGAACTTGATATAGGAAGAGAAGGCAATTATGGAAGAAGTCAACAACTATACATGGGATTCTCAACAACCCTTCAACGTGTTAGGGTCGTTTAGGGAGTTGATCTCCAAGAGCTTTTGGATGAAGGTGCATTGCTTCTATTGTTGAGACTTGCTTTGCCTTTGCTCGCCTAAGAAAAATTTGGAATGAAATTTGCAACATCACTTGGCCTTGTCAAAGCACTTTTAGGCCATAGAAAAAATGAAAATGCCCCTAAAATAAAAACTTGCGCTTTTTAATGGACGAAGGGGGCGGCCTAATATATTGTCAGGTGTTAGTGTGCATTCTAACCAATGATCTTGGAAGATGGTGGAGGCCACTAGGCCAGGCTTTGTGGCCATTTAAATGAAAAAGATGAGTCTTTGACCCTGGATAGAAATGCATTCTTAGGTTTGTTGTGTTGGGATTTCCGGGGTTGACTTGCACTTATGTCAGTGTTTCATACTCTATTTGGAACATTCTTGATGATCCTCATGTGGGAGGGATATGATATACTGAACCACACGTTAGTGCAAGTTTTTAAAAAATGGTAAAGTGGTGGAAATCAAAGATTAGGTATGTTTAGGCACAAATCATGCAGTAGGATTGATAATTCAAGCAATGGATTTCTAATTTTTTTGTGCTCCAAGTGCTTTGCAATTCAATTGAAAATTAATTTTTGAAAAATAATTGTAAGGAAAGATTGTAGTGTTGAAAAACGGGGGAGCAAAAGCATTGGAGTAGGAAGGCGATTAGATTATTTGTCCATTTTTGAACTTGCTAAACATGGTTGGAAAATAATAGGAAGCTGAAAGCAGAAAATTGCTACACATTTTGGCTCAGGCTAGGATTTGTCAATTGAAAGTCAAGCGTCCTAATTTGCATGAATTGGCTACAGAGGCTTCCAATGGTCATAATATAATGAAATTTGTCACAGTATCGTCAACGCTCATAGATCAAGGGCCTTTGGAGGGAAGTTTGCATTGTCGGACTTCCTCAGTGATGTTGCATAGAACATGAACCGAGATTCTAAAGGAAACCATTACAATGACAACACGAAGTGTCTAAGAGAAGTTATAAAGGTCTACGGTGGTCGTAGAATGGTTGATTTATTTGCTTTGAACTTTGCAAGTGCAAACTACAACCAAGTGAAACGAGAAGTAAGAAAAGGAATTCAATTTATATCTGGTGAGCATTCAGAATTTTTTGCAGTAGTGGCGTAGATCTATAAAGATGATAAGGTAGCACACAATATTGTAGGTCCAGTACCAATAATACTAGCTGAGGATGAAACAAAGTAAAAGGAAGAGTGGTATGGGAGACAAAGTGGGATACTCTTGTTGGATTTTGTAGACCATTTAAAAACCATGTGTATGAATCTTGTTTCAGGCCAATTGTTGGGAGTGGGGTAGAGGAATATTGGCAATTGCTAGATTTGTTTTTGAAGAGTAGAACATGTAGTTTTGCTCACATAGTGGTTGTAAATCCTTTGCACAAAAAACTTCCTTGTCTTGTTCTAGTTGCATGTTGTATATGTAATTGTTTCTATTCAGCTTGGGTTAGAAATCAATGAGAGACCATTGACAAGCTGTGGAAAAAATATTATCTTGGTGTGGTAGGTCCCATCATTAGACACACCAATGACGAGGATTCATATAGGAGACTATTAATGTTGGCGGATTATAAGAATGACATCAAGATTTGTCTTGACATAGGGTGGGATGGATGGGTATTTAGGGCGTCATTAGATAAAGACGGGGATGCTAATGGATTACACAACCAAGATTATCTTCACAATGGAAAGAAATTAATTAACCTTTTGCTTTTAGTTGCAAGAACATTGCAGCTAGGAAGAGATTTGTGTTTGCAACTTCACATAGAGCAAATATTTCATCAATTCATAATTAAGGGTCATAGCTTGAAAATAGTGGATACTGAGAGAAGAGACCTGCAGAAGTGGGCGGCAACACAAAGGTTGTGTCAGTCAAGGGTTCGTTCATGTTTGGCCTAGATGCGTGCTCTGTATTATCCACATCTAGAGAGAACCCTTGGAATTGAGTTCTACTTAGAAATATGTGCATTGTACATTGACATTTTTTGTTCTCTAAGATTAGACTTCCATTTCAGAATAGTGTTGTGTGGCAGAATGTCTTTTTTTTTTTAAATTTGGAGGCTATGGTTGCAAAAGGGCGATCACGGAGTACTAGGAAATTCACAAAAATTAGTAGAGGCCAAGAACTTTGTAAGTCTACAATGCTTCCTTGGCATCCAGATGTCATGTCATTTTGTTGTTCTACTTATTTGCTGTTTTAAAGATAAGTTTCCCCAATTACCTGTTTCGCTCCATTTGATTGGGAGTGATTCTTGTGAAATATTTTTTTCACAAATTGGTGGCATGAACGGCCATGAGCGTACATATGGCTTCCATAAATTGTTGAATATTGCAAATACCTTGAATCACATGTCAGCTACAAAGTATGGAGAGAATGGATTAGCATTCAAGAAGCAACACAAGAAGATGAAAAATGCTTGGGAATCACTTTACAAGCTTCAAGCATGTAAAAAGCGGTACAATCTAGGTGACTACAACCTCATTTCTATAATTTCTTACAATGCTTCTATAATAGTTGCACTACAAGAGGGGTTGAAAGAAGCCCAATAGACGTAGAAGACAACATTATAGATGATGGGTTGAATCACTTGGCAATTCTACAAGAAGAGACTTGTGATACAATAACAAATGTGATGAATTGTAGAGAGGCGCAAGTGACGTTGAACCAAGATGATACCAATAAGAAGATTCAACCGACAGTGGAAGTTGATGGTCACTGCATTTATAAGTCAACACTTGTCTCGCAGCTCAACGATAATAAAGTATTCAATTCAATAATCATGACAATTGTATCCAAGTAGGTTTGTCAACAAGGACATGTTTGTTATGTATGGGATCAAATTGCGGTGTCCACTTTGTTCAAAGAATCACGACTCCATTATCTTCTATTGTGAGATATGATGTAGAGCGGAAAAGGGGGTGTCCACCTATAGCTTCTAGATTAGAAAGTGCTACTAACATTTTGCATACCGTAGATGAGGGTGCTTGGTGGGTGGAGAGAGTTCAGGCCATGAGGCGTTGCAATGGGTGTTAATTTGGTGTACTCCGGCAGCCTGTGGACCTACTATCTAGAATGGAAGAAAATGAGAAAATGAAACCATAAAATAATATTGAAGTTATGCTCTAGTATTGTAGAAAATACCTTGGACAAGATAAATTTAAATATGACCACATCGACAGCAAATGGATTGATGTAGACTACATAATTAATTTTGTACTGTGAGCATGATGTATAATTTGGTAAATGAAACATACAACCTAAACCAAAATGATGCAAAGCAATTGTGCAAGTTCGTGAATGATAAGAAATCCATGAATCCAACATGCATAGATATGAACCTGCTACCAAGCTCTGCTATAGTGTTCATTTTTGCAGGTAACATCAAACGTGTTTTTTTGGTTAAATTCATTAGATGATTTTATACTCAATTGTTTAGTGATTTTGATAGAATTTGAGTATCCTATGCATTGTTACAAGGCAGTTTAATAATGGACTACTTACTTTCTAGATCTGGCACCCAGGTAATGCCCAAGCAAGCAATATTTTAACAAAGAATATGTAGGTGGGTGTATAGGTCTCTATTACGGCTCGTAGAGAAGTTGTACAAATTTGTCAACCGTTAGTTTGTCTCTTAAAAGTTGCATATGTTGTTCAATTGATGAGTACTTTAATTGCATCCCTATTTCAATTGCATATTTTTTATAATACAAAGCCTACGAGTAGTCACTTGAAAATTCAAATTGCATTAGAAATTGAGTCCATATAGCCATCCATAAAGGCACTTTAGAAGTTGAGATTAGTTTCTTGATGTTTTGTTGATATAATTTTTAAGGAATTTTGAATTGTTCTAGAACTAAAACTAACCTTCAGATCTAATGTGGTAGGCGGTATGAACCACCCTAAACGTGCGGTTTTCTGGTTGTGTGAGAAAGGTAAGGAAGTTTGCTACATTCATGTTGCTCCCACTTTAGGCCAGGTTCCCTATTATTTGGTGAGATTTGTAAGTTTATTATTATATCTTAAATCCCAACACTTTGAAAGTAACTCCAACATTCTTAACTAATCCATCTTAAAACCATAACTAATGATTAGTGAATTTCTTTTTCCCTCTTTAGTATTTAAGGGTTTAGGATCAATTTTTGCAAGGGTGCTTTCCTACTTCTTTGTTCTTTGGTTCTGGGTTGATTTTTGACTCTGAATTATAGTGGCCTAGTTTATCAATTTGTAAAGTTGCAAGTTTAGAATTTGGAAGTTGCAGAATTTTGATCATTTCTAGGCCATCTCCTCACCGTTGTTGATTGAACCATGGTAAGAAGTCTAATTCCTGCTATTTGTCAGTTCCATTGCTTGAAATGTCTGTGGAAAGTGCAATTTGCAAGATTTCAGAAGATTTTAGGACGGTTCATTGAGATTTCAGGGAATTTGTGATTTGGTAGTAGTGTCCATTGTGAATGATTATTGCTAGTCACTTGATTAATTGCCATTTTTTGCCACAAAATCCAACGCATTAACATGAAGTATGTTTTTGATGTCTTTTTTAATGAAGACAATTGTTGTTGCAAAAATTGCTGTAAAATGCATGGTCCATGTTGACGGAATTTTGCATTGTGCTTCTATAGGAATCCCTATGGTGGAGCATTCATGCGTAAGGTGGGTTATTTTTCCGTTGTTTTCTTCTGCGTCTCTGTGGTTGATTTGCTCGGGAAGTGTTGCAATTTGCTTCGCGCTTACATTTAGAAGTTCAATTGTTCGGCAACGCTTTGATTCAGAAAATTTGGACACTGAAACGTGCTCTTGTTGGATGCATCTTGTGGTGGACGTATATATTGATTCGGTGCGCTCTTGCAGAATTCTAGGAAGCATCAAATGTGGATGCTTGAATTGTGAACGTGTTTTCTCTTTCAACGTGTTGGGTACGTGATTCCTCTGCAATTGTGTCATTTTGCTTTCTTGTGGCTTTGGGATTCTCTTAAGCATTGTCTAATTTCTACTTTGTCTTCTCTTTCCACTAGTAGAAAAATCTGCGACCAAAACAACCTAAAACTGTTGTTTGCACTTGTTGTTTTGGTCGTGTTGTTCTGAACAAAAATCAACTAAAATCTGTTGATTTCTTTTGTAGTTTTGGACAAATCCAATGTTTTTTTCAAATTATTATAATTTTTCAAATTGATTTTTTTAAATTAAAACTAAATTAAATAATAATAATTTTTGACTGCCCGAATTTTTAGGGCAGCCAATTTTTTTTTAATAAAAATACCCACTTCTTGCCATACAGACAAGGCCACATAGGCAACCGCCATGCAAGTAGGGCCACGTAGGCAGCCGCTATGCAAGCAAGGCTACGTAGGTAGCCGCCATGCAAGTAAGGGCCACCTAGGTAGCCCGTGCGGGTTGATGACGTCCAAAGGAGTCGAACCTTTGACCTCATACAACAACTTCAAGAAATGAGTCTATGTAGGTATTTGATTTACAAAAGTGACAATGTAATGAGTATGAAGAATCAAAGCAAGAAATTTTGAACATCAAAGTTTGAGAGCATAAAGTAATATACAACCTCAAAAAAATTGAAATGAGATTGCCATTAGAATTTAAAAAAATACATAATGCTCAAGTTGACTATGTACATAGACTCATTTTTTGAAGTATCATGTACAAAGTGGTCAAAATCTTGTCCACTTGCTCCAAGAAGCCAAAACAGCTGTAATTCGATCTAGCATGCTAGCATACAATCTCTCACACTACTTTGTAGTGATGGCTGTAAAACTCTCCTCCACACGTTCTTATAATTGTAAAAGACCTAAAGGAGGAGTTGGATAGGAATTCAAACGATGTTTGAGAATTGCTCAAACATGTTTGATGGGATTCAGGTTTGGAGATTGGGTTGGCCACTCTAAAACAATGAATGGTTGCTCCGAAAATCATTTATGAACAATCTTTGCTTAATGTATAGGAGCATTACCATGCTCAAAAATGACTTCATCAAGGTTGAAGTATCCTATTAATCTCTCCAAATTCAAGTACAAATCTCCATGTAAAAGTGAAATATAGTCCTGTACATTTAAACGCCCATCCACCTTTTGTAAATCACCTACACCTTTTGCTATTATACAACTCTATAGCATCAAAGACCCTCCACCATGCTTCACTATTTGCTTCACTACACGATTAGGCAAGCTCTTGCTGTCATTGGCCCAACACCAAGTCTTTCCATTTGAATTGAAATGATTTATCTTTGTCTCATTGCTAAATACAACTCTCTTCCAATCCTCTTTTGTCCAATCTTTGTGAATTGTTGCAAAAGGTAGCCTCTCTTGTACATTTTTTGTAACAAGGAAGGCTTTGGCACCTTTTCACAAGTACTCAATCCAGCATCTCTCAAAACATAATGTAGTGTGTTATCACATAATCCTACTTTTCAATTCACTCTCAACACTTTTGCTATCTGTACTGTTGTTTCCAGCCTTCCAACAATGATCAAACGCACTGCACGTCGTCTTTCTAAAGCGATAAGAATCTTTGGAGCACCTTGTTGTGGCAATTATAAGCTACTGCAATGTTTCTTCTTCACTATATTCACTGTACTCTGTGAGAAACCAAGAGACTTTGCAACCTCTCTTGTACTCTTACCTTTCATGAAAAGAGCAACAATATCTCTTACTTTCTCTTGTGAAATTGACTTCATCATGCCAATTCTACTTTTCACACTATACAATATGTTCTAGAAGATAAGAGAAAAGAAAAACCACAAAAAAATCACCACAAAACACAAATTCTCAAAGTCTAACACTCATCTGAAGTTGCTTGAAACACTGCCTCAGAAAATGAGTCTATGGGGATACATGCACATTTGTGATCCCAATTCTCAATGAAGATATTATTTTACTAAACTGCAATGTAGAATATGTTGATAGTGCATTAGGCACTGTTCAAACCAAATTTGGATTGCAACAACTTTTTTCTTCCCCAGCTGGCCTTCATTAACCCCTAAAGTTCCATGTCTATTTTTTCATTGAAAACGCTCAAGAACTGCAATTTTTAGTACAAGTACCAAATTTTTGAATTTTTTTTTTGACACATGTAACAATAGGATCTTGTAGCATGCTCACTTGAGAACATGTGATAAAAATTTCAGAAATTTCCACATCGTGAATTGCAAGATATAAGCATTCAAATTCATTAAAATCATTTTTTTGGCCCTACATAAAACCGGGCAGCTGCACTTCACAAGCTCACTTTTCTATGAAAAAATGTCCAAAATGGTGGTGCTTCTTAGGATACATTTTCCTAGAGAAGTTGTCTATATGCCTGAAAAATTTCACATCATTTGGAGTTGTACAACATATAGGAAAAAAATAGTAAGTAGAAAGAAGTAGAGAATGATTCAAAATACTAAATTATTAAGAATTTGGTTATGGGAATTGAAAAATTCCAATTCCAATGGTTGAAATGTTTTAATAAACAATCTACATCTTATGATTTTATTTTTTTCAAAAAATATTGAAAATTGAGTAAGATAAAGGATTTCAAAATTTATTTTAGAGTAGAGAATCCTTAACTACCTACAAACTAAAATTCCTCATAATTTTTGACTCATTGGTCAAAATGAAATGATCCAAAGCTTTCCTCATATATATAACTGTAGAAAACCAATTATAAATTTTTGTTTCTGAAAAAAGTGATTTTTTCTAATTTGCCCGGATTGCCTGTCTAGGGAAAAAAGTAACATATTAGGCCATAATTTTTTACTCGTATTACCAAATGTCATGAAATTTAGTGCATATGAAAGATACTCCTTGTGCACAACTTTTATTAAATTTCAGTCCAAAACATGAAAATCTCTAGTCACAAGTACTTGCCCAAAATTTCTATATTGCCAAAAAACACATACTGGTCCTTTAGGGGCTAATGCTTGCTGACAAGGGCATTGACTCAAATATTAAGGTCATTCTAGTTGAGGTCTAAATGTATTGCCATTGCACCACTCAAAGTATTACATGTCTATGAAGGGAGTAAAATTTTATTTATCTAGTTATTCTAATTATTTTTTGTTTGCTTTGTAAAACCAGCAGACTTTGGGGGCCATTTTGACATAGTAGAACAACTTTTTTCAAGAAACTTTTGTCTTTGAAAAGTTGTAAAATCAAGCTAAATCTCATTAAAAAAATTTTGTTAGAGATTTGAGACTCCCATCAAAAGTTATGGACAAAAATCAGAGAGGATGTTTGAAAATGTCAATAAAAATGTTCCTTGCTGCCCCTCTCTGATTTTCATTCATAAATTTTGACTGGAGTCTTAAAGTCACAAACCTATTTTTGGAGGTGAAAATTAGCTTGATTTGACAACTTTTCTTAGTCCAAAGTTTTCTGAAAAAAGTTACTTTATTATGACAAAATGGCCGCCAGAGTCTGTTGAGTTTAAAAAATACCAAATTGAGAATGATTTGGTTTAACAAAATTAATTCCATTGTATATTATCCTCCAAGAAGTCTTTCAAGATGTTAAACCCATTATAAGTCTAATAAAAAATTTGTACATCAAATTTCTCAAAATTACAATTAGGTTTGACAAATCAATTGAACTAATTGAGTTTTTCTTAGGTAATGTGAATTTTTTCACAAAATGAGATGAGCACATCGATGTTTCTTAAATGTCTCTACAATAGAATTTGAAAAAACCATCACCAATATTTTTCTATCTATTGTTGTGTAATTCAATGAAATGCACATAGAACAATTTATCAAAAATTAAAATTTTGTTTTTAGAAATTAAAATTTGGTGTGTTGATTAAGATTGCATACAATAATAATTTTAATAGGATAGTTTTGAAAGTACATTCTTAAATTGATAGCACATTCTTTGTGCTATCCAACAATCTTTATAAGGGGTCAAAAAGGACAAATGGTAGTAAAGAAAATGAATAATTGAAGGGCAAATTTTGGGCAATTGTGATCTTCATATTTTAAAATTTCTACAAAATTTTGAAAATTACACTAGTAATGTATCATTTGATGATTGGTCTGAGTCCAAATTTCAAACTGTTCCTCATAAAACCCTTAACATCTGAACACCCAAGACCTTTTTTGAGTTTGTTTAAATTTGCTCTATATTGAACAAAAAGCCATCATTTTGATAAGTTCCAATAATATTTTTTTCAATATAACTGTACAAATTCAAACCATACATATTAAAGATTACATGTGAAAAGAAAACATAATAATACCACTTATGATTTGAAAGATTATAATGTTTGATAGAACATTATTTAACAAAATTAGATACCAAAAGATTCTAAAAAGATTCCAAAAGATTCCAAAAGATTCCTAAAAGATTCTAAAAAAGGTTCTAAAAGATTCCTAAAAGATTCTAAAAAAGGTTCTAAAAGATTTCTAAAGGATTCTTAAAGATTTCTAAAAGATTTTAAAAAATCCTTAAAAGATTCCAAAAAAATTCCAAAAAGATTCTTAAAGATTCTATATTCCATAAAAAATTGTTGTTTCAGTCATTGCACTACTCAAACCAATAGAAAATAGGCGCCATTTTGTTGATTCACATAAACTTCAAAAATGAGTGAAAACGGTCATTCCAGTGCCCCAAATAACAAAAAATAATTGATTTTCTATTGCTTTGGTCATGGTTTAATAGGCGGATCCGTTGTTTGGATTATAATTGTTCATGTCATTGAGATTTGTTGCTGGGGTTTACCCTAACAAATGTTGGTTGTAATGATTTCTGATTTCATTTCTTTCCGTTTTGTCTATTGTTCGTATGATCTTTTGTTAGTTTCCTCACCAAAAATAAGTATCCAGGGATTCTTGACGTTGGTGGTTTGATTTTCCGTTGTTCCTTGTAATGTTTTTGAATTATTTGTCCTTGCGCCATCTTTATCGTTGATGCAAGTTTGTATGAGAGTGTAAATTGAGCAAGCTTCATGATTCATAAAGTTAGTTGATTACTACTACTAAAGGTACACTTTTCTTGTAGAAACGTGTGTTCATAGTTTTTTCTTATTCTTCCTCTATCAGATACTGTGTTCTATCCAAATAGTGGTCATGAATTCAAATTTTTCTCTCAATGTGTTGCCTAAACTCCAAACCTTTAGTCCCTCAAGCAATGCTTTTTAGATTTCAGTTTGGAAAGGGCGGAGGAGAGTGCAACCAATGCTGAAACTAAGATGCATACGATGGCGGTGTTGGGGCTCTAGGCACTTTTTAAATTTGACTTCAAGACTGATTGGGCAGTGGTAGACATCTCCGATGCATAACATGCATAAGCAATCAAAATTATGGTTTATTGTGCAGGCATGAACCAACGCATCCATTGTCTCATGATGGACACATGAGAATTTGTTGCTTGCAGGTTCGCAGGTCATGACGTTTATACCACCCCTTACCAACAAAAGGTGACAATTTGTTGTATTGAGGAAAACCTTGCTTTGATGCGCTGTTTGTTCTTGCTTTGCAAATGCCAATGACTGCTCGCCTAAGATCTTCCCCACTTGGCGAGTTGAGCATCTCTAATCTCATAGAAGTTTGTAGGTGCTTGAAGTCAGGTTGGGTTATGGAGTTCCATGTCCCTGGTGGTATTGGAAATCTCTCCTTAATCCTTTGGTTTGGATAACCCTAGGTTTAAGAGTATCATGTTAGTTTTTTGGCATTCCTAAGTTCTGTGAATGCATGTTTGTGCCTACACTTTGGCAATAGTGCAAGCTAATTTTGATGTGCTCTTACAATGTAGGCCAATTTTGACAGAAATCAGAGTTCTTGAGCGGCTTTACTTTGTCATATACATTGAGACCTTTGTTAGAACTACCTTATTTTCTAGAACAATTGAATGATACTTTGTCCTACACACTGAGGTGTTTGTATGACCTACATTATATTTTTCAACACATAAATGACAACTTTGCCGAAGAGCATGTTCTATTTTTGGGCTAGCAAACCATGTTTTTTTATAGTGTGTTTCATGCTTATGGTAAGAGGTGGTCAAATTGTAAATTGAATGTTGAATTTCCAACTTAAAATTGAGACTGGATGTTGAGAAATGTTCCTTGAAATGTTGTTCATGCGAAATCACATGGAATTAATTTGTACAAGCAATTGATTCACATTTTTTGGTGCTTCGTAAAATTAGCTATGAATTGTTGGCATTGAAATGGCATGTTATGTCCTTGTATGTTTGAATTTGGGATATCTTGTCAAATTTTGTGGCCTCCATATGATTGATGAATTTTAATCACTTGTATATTATAAACAAGGTTCTAAAGGTTTTATTCAAGACCAAAATCTCCCCCAAAATAGGGTGTGAAAACGAAACAAAACATTAATGCTTAACAAAGTGCCTTGACAAAAAAAGAGGGTGTGAAAAACAAACAAATTATTAACACCAAAGAAGGTGACTTGACCAAAAGAATAGGGTGTCAAAAACAAACAAAACATTTACACCAAACAAAGTAACTTACAAAAAAAATTAGAATGTGAAAAAAATTAAAAAAACATTAACATCAACCAAAGTGATTCAACAAAAAAAAATAGGATGTGAAAAAACAGAAACATTAATACCAAGAAAAGTGACTCAACAAAAAGAAAGGGTGTGAAAAAGAAAGCTGCAAATTCACTATACTTTTCAATTCATTTTTTTCACTTATAAAAAAAATAGCCTAGAAAAAATTGTATGCTCGTGGCTAGTGTGAGTAATGATAGGGTGCAATAATATATGCTATTTTGGCAAATTATGTAATTATAGAGGCCCTTTTATTGAGGCCTTGGAGGTAAATAGCCCCCCAAAAAATACCCCCTCGCCGCATGGGGGGTATAAAACATACCTAAAGTAACCCACCTGAAAATTGTCCCTATTATTAGCTACAGAATGGAGATGAAGTGATTCTTAAATGGACAACTTTAGCAATTGAATGAATTTAGAAAAAACCATTTTTCTATTGCAAGAGCTAATCATTGTCTTTGATTTCCCCACATCTCTTTACAAGTTGCAAGTGGATAAATTTTGAAAGACCTATAGTCACAAATAGGTGCCTATGCCCCAAATCTTTGAAAATTTATTAGTAGTTTAAAAATGATTGAAAAAAATACAAAACCACTTGTATTAGATTCTACATCTATTTGTCTTTCTCTAAAAAATGATCTAGAAACATTTTTGTTCACAAAAACCTAGGAAAAAGGCGGACCGACCCTTAAATGGTCATTTTTAGAGCATACCACCTTGACACTATTACATTCCAACAATGCTTATTACTTCACTTATTCAAACAACAAATTTTGTCTTTTTGAATGCATATAATATTTAATAATTTAATGGGTACACTAGGGTCTGCACTAAGGTTGCTTGCCTTGCATAGAGTAGTTTGTTCACTTTTTCCTTAGCTGTTTTTTTAAGGATGTGGCCCCAAAATGGCAATTATAGATTTATAGCAAGTCATTGGCCAAATAAAAACCTTGTTTTCATCAAAAAAATCTACTTCTACAATAAAATAAAAGAAGTTTGATTAGGTTGCTATTTGAAAAGCAAGCAATTGCTACAGTCCACTCTTAGTTAGCAAATGTTCTATAAAAATGTCATGCTACTACTATTTAAGAATTATTTAATTTAAAAGAAAGGAAAATTATTCAATAATAAGATAATTGGAATTAGGGCACAAATTAGAAAAATCTATCCATAAACTTATAATTCATTTACAACATTTCTATTCCATCATAACTAAACTCCAAAGGACCATGGCCTTTTTTTCATCAAAAAACTTTCAAAATTCCATTTCTATTGCAAAGAGTAAAAAACTTTGAATTTTTTTTGCACATTTAACTTTAAGATCATATACCTAACTAATATGAAAATGCGTGGAATAAACTTCAGAAATTTTGATCACATAGATTGCAAGATACTTGTGTTTAAGGGAGACTAGGTAATGATCAAATTCAAAATCATATTCTTCAAAAGCTAAAGTATTTGTACATCTTAAAAAAAACTTCAAAAAATCATAACAAAAATTGAGAGTTTTTCTTTACCTATCCAAAATCTAAAGGGGACAATGGTCTTTGGGTGATTAAACTTCACCTAAATTCAACCCCTAAAGTCCATTGCTCCTATGAGGGACAAAATGGATTTGGAGCAAGTTCCTACGAGTACAATTTTTGGTGAATTTTTTTGAAACCTTTTTGTAAGATAAAAAACTTACTAGCTTCCTAAGTACATAATTTTTATTCAATTAATGACCAAAAAAGAAAGTCATACCACAATAAGTCCAAATTTCAACTTGGTAGGCAACAAAAGAAATCCATAAAAATTTGGTCTCTGACATGCTCACGGCTGTATCATAAAAACTTGCTCGGAAATAGGGTAATTGGTTACCTCATATCCTTCCTTGGACTCAACGTTATCATGAAATCACAGTGGCAGAGACCTTGTGGAACATAGCAGATGAAGGCAAAGAAAATAAGTGAATTGAACAAGGACATCTCCAACACAGCATTATCATGAGTGTTCTGGACAACATAGAAGTGAAAATTGCTATTCAAACCCAAACATTCCTATGTGAGACCACAGCTGAATAGTGCCAACATGTCCTGAAACAAATGCACATAACTAGCCATAACTTGTACACATTTGAGAGACAATTCAGTGTACAGTACAACTTTCATGTGGATGAGGACAAACAGATGTCTTTGCAAAAATTCTGTCACTAACACAAATGAGCAGGGCCAGGGCAAGAAAGGACTCAACAGATTCCTCATGTTCCTTGGTGCAAAAGTCCTGTAATAAAAATTCTTATTGAAGCAGAAATTTACATCACAATCCATTGCATGAGCCTTATCACAAACCAGCAATCAAATTAGTATTCCCTCAACAGTACAGCAATGCGATATATGGCAAGGATGGTGGAAGAAAGCATAGACAAAAAGGAGAAAAAGCTCATGGTTACAGCAGCATCTGCCCTGGCGCAGAAGGAACCCAAATCGTAGCGTGAGCACAGCCGGACTCCCATCTCTCCTGTGTACGACAAATTTGCAACCGTTGCTGCTGAGGTACTTGCCGATAGTAAGAGATAGGAGAACAACTGCACAAACATCCACCAGCATCTCCAAATTAAACTTGGAACCACAAATGAGTGAGATGCTAAGGGACCTGATAATGTCCTCAGCACAACCTGTTTTTGATAGTTTATATTTATGAAAAATTATTTTTGCAGTCTGATTTTAGCATCAAAAATCTGATTTTGAAAATGAATGATTATGATTCTTCTATTCAAGATTTCGTGCAAGGTGCCCATTGCAAATCTTGATTTTTTAGTGTTAAGGGCTCTTGGAAATGAGCCTCAAAATACACTAGATCTTGGAAAAAATATCACACTAAAAATTCATTAAAAAAATTTGTAGAGTAGATTTTGAGAAGCTCTAAATTGATTGGGGTTATGCTTGTTATGCCCTTTAACCTCATATTATTTTGGTGACCAATTTTTCAGATTTGACATGTGAAAAGAGGATTGAAAGACTTCAAATCACTTTCACAGTTTTAGTGCCTCATGATCAAACATTATAATCTTTCAATCCATAAGTGATGTTGTTGTGTTTTCTTTTCTCATGCAATCTCTAACATGTCTAGTTTGAATTTGCACACTTACAATTCAAAAAATAATAATAGAACTTATCAAAATGTTGGATTTTTGTTCAATTTAGAGCAATTTCCAAGAAGCTCAAAAAAGGCCCTGGGCATTTAGGGGTTAAGAGTGGACGGAATCAAGGAATGGGGAAAAAGGCCGTGAAGATACTAACCTGATCAAAGCCGAAGGTCAGCCAAGTGCTGAGAATAATGGAGGGAATGAAGGAAATGCCTAGAATTACAGTATACGCCAGTTGTATAAATTGCAGCGTGGAGTAGACAAATACAATAATGTTTACAGCCACCAAGTACCTGCATTCAAAAACATCTGTTTTAGATTGGAATGCAGCATTAGACTACATCGTATGCATTTAAAAATGTTACTGCCAGACATGGGTAACAAATCTGAAATAATATGTCTGCTTGCATCAGGACAGCAATTACCATAGAACAATACACACCCAATTTGATCTCTCCATAAAACCAAAAGCCCATCAAACTATTGGTACTTGAACCACGAAATACTCCTAGCTACCGGCCAGAATCTACGGACTTCATGCGGTTGTTAATTGAACTGCACGGTGTCCACTTAGACAATAGAGAATAGACGTCGCAGTGCATGAACCAGCCCCTACTTTCAAGGACCCTAATTAGCATTGCATTCACTATGCTTACAATCAACAGAGTAGAGCCGATTAGCTAACTGGGATATTCAAGTCGATTAGCTTGGTGGAAAGAAGACTAAACCTACTGTATGCCCACACTTGCAACATAAATAATGGGGAGTTAGGCTTTCAAGTTAACTAATTGCTGCTACTTGTTTGGAGCACGCGGGTTTAGAACTTCAAATTGTTGGAATACGCACAGTTAATTTACTTGTCCAAAATCAAGGAGTTCACTGAAATAGTAGGAATGCATGAAAATTCATTGCACGATAGTCAGTGAGACTTGGCACCAATTCGCGAAGTGACACAACTCGGGCAGTGCGGTAGTTTAGTAATTAATTCTAGTTAGCTAAAATTGGTGTGGGCGGGACCTTACTCAGTAACCAAATGACGAGCAATATGAACGTCGAAGCAAACAATTTGTATCAATTAAAGTCACAACACTCTAGATAAATGCTCACTCTTTCAAACAAATGGCAATATAATAAACTCAAAAGAATTCTTTTTATTTAACAAGAATGTGTTCTGTGATATATTATGCTTATTTAAACGCCTTAAGCTAAGATTGCTACTGGATTGGTGAGGCATGGACTTACCGAGTAAGCAAATGATAAGTAATACGCACGCCTAAGCAAATAAGTCGAATCAATGAGAAGACACAACACTTTAGATGCAGGCTACATCCTCTCAAACATTTGACAAAGTGATCAATGAATTCTAAACGACATGGGTGTGTATAAATTCAGTAAGCTGATTGGCACTACTTGGTTGGTGCGGGCGGGGCCAAGTAAGCAGACGATTAGCAATATGCAGGTCTAAGTCTCATCAATGAGAAGAGAAAACGCTTTAGAAGCATGCTACATCCTTTCAACGTTATAATAAAATGAAAAATTCAAACGCATTCATTCAAAATGAGATGAATGTGACTCATTCCAGCTAGCTTGGTACTACTTAGTTTGTGCCTGCGGGGTCAAAGTAAGCAAACGATAAGCAATATGCTGGTCTAAGTCGCATCCATAAGAAGAAAACACTTTACATGCATGCTACATCCTTTCAAACATTTAACAAAACGATCAATTCAAAGGGATTCATACGAACGAAGGACGTTACGCTCACTTGTAAGCCTGAAAATGGTTGAACTTCAAGTTGCCGACGTCCACCCCCCTGTACTGCGAATTGGCGCACATAACGATAAACGAAATCAGCGAGAGCACGCATTCAGCGAGTCGGAATCCAAAGCTGCAGGCTCCAATAGCCGTCAAGTGTTTCCTCATCCGGTTCACGGGTCTGTTTGGTGCGGCATCTTCGTCAGTAGCAAACGGAGACTCCGGCAAGGTCTCCACCTCCTTCGTCTCAGTCAAATGCATCTGCAGCCCTGCGTCCTCTTCAGGAAGCCTCGACATGGCGAACGTGAGGCTCGCCAGGCTCGGCAGGTGCACGCCGCTTCGACCTCTGTAGATTCCACCCACACCTCCACTGCCATGGCGAGGGATACCCCCACTACCCCCACGAAGAGGACCGCCCGTTCCATTGCCGCTCAGAAACGAAAACAAACCAACCCCTGCGCTGTGGCGACGGGTGTGAGCCGGAGCTGGCGAGAATTCAATCCCAGGTTTTGTTCCTGGATCGCCATGTGCTTGAACTCCATCATTCTCATGCAATGGAACTTCCGATTCATCCACTGTGGGATCCGTCCGAGTCCCAGGGCTCACTCTATGCACACCGTTGCTCCCACTGGCGTGATTAGGGCTTGGTGGATTCTCATGCAAACGACCGGACTCTTCCTCCCTAGTCTCGATTCTCTCCTCCTGCTCACTCACATCAGTAGAAGTAGGATCCGTCACAGTCGCCATTCTAATCTCCCCGTCGATAACCACAAACGCCCTAACATACGAAAGCACACAAACAATCACGAATAATCCCTCGCAGGCTCCCACCGTCTGCTTCGTCCATTTTTAGGTCATCGTGAAACCCGCCTCCTGCTCTGTTTCAGAATCGCTACACGCTCAAATCGGAAAACGTTGATAATAAGCACCTTCTCCCCCTCATCGCTTGTATTCGCAGCTTCCATGGCTTATTAACGCCGCTCAAATCTGAACAAATCCGCTCAAATTCCTCCGCTCAAATCTTGAAGTCGGTAGATGCAAATTTCAAAGCGACGCCATCAATCGAGACTTTCCAGTTCCACCTCGTACAAGATCCAAGCACACATCACCCTAAAAATGACTACACTACCCTAATCTTGATACAGTAAGATGATATTTCCACACCACAAATCAAAACAGATGTTTCCCAAATTTATCGCGCCCCCCCACTTTCCCCCCCACCCACCCCCCAAAAAGTAAACAGCCCGATTCCACAAGCAAAATTCTGAACTAGGAATTGGTCAAGTTCAGAATATCCTGGATCCCGCTGATTGAAGTCTCTTGAATCGAGCTCTTAGTACGTACTGCGAAGCCGTGCCGTGCAACTGAATATTGTACAGCAAAACGACGGATTCACGGAGGAGCACAAACAGATCCACGGACGAGTACGTCAGTGCCACAGAACCCGCATTCTTAGTAAGTTAGTCGGCTCCTGTACATTGTTAACAGGGGAGCGGGAGACGGAGACGGAGACGGAGACGGAGACGGAGACGGGGGAATCTTGTAAGGACGGAGCCCCGCGAAGGAAGCCTACCAGAATGGACCGAAAAATATCCCTTTGCATGGACAGGGATAGACGATGAATGAACGTGACTTATTTACTGTATCAATGATTTGAGTTGGTATGGATGAAGTGTACAGTATGATTCGGAAGGATGATTTACTGTAGGTTTGGTAGGGAGCTAAGGATGATTTATTGTGTGCTTGATAGGGATGATTCATTGTGGCTTGGTACAGCAGGGGTGATTTATTGTGAGCTCGATAGGGATGATTTATTGTGTGCTTTGGTAGGGATTCCAAAGAAGTGTAGAGGAATAACATGCAAAGAGGGGATTAAGGGAGAAAATTTTATATAGGAGGATAATGCATGATGAAGAAGGTCATTTTTTTCAAGAGTTTCCAATGAAATATTGATTTCTTGACGTCGTTGTGATGTGAGTCATCTACTAGTTGAAATTGACATCATCATTTCACTACAAGAAAACAGATATTTTATAACTGCAAAAATATGACTGAAGATGACTGACAACTAGTTGCAGCCATATTTTTGAAGATCAACACCTTGGGGAGAAATATGACTGCCAGTCATTTTTGGGCCTTACACTTTACATGTGTATACTATACGACCATTGGGAACATCAAAGTACTTCATAGGGAACGTAGGGAACGTGTTTGGGGAACATTGAATCATATTCCCAATTGTATTTCCATGGTAGTGACATTTTTTTTGTTGTGAGCAATCCAAGAAAATTACGGGCAATTCCAAAAAAATATGGACAAACCATTGTTTAGGATTTTGAAATCCTACTCACCTATTTTTTAGGATTTTGAAACCTAGTCACCACTTTTTAGGGTTTTGAAACCCTAGTCGCCATTTTTTAGGGTCTTGAAATCCTAGCCGCCACTTCTTTTGGCCCTTCTTCCTTGCCTTTTGTTGTCTCTTAGCTCATACTTTTGCTTCTTAGTTGCCTTTTGTTGCATCTTAACTCTTGCTTCTTGCCCTTTTAAATTATAATCATGCTTCTTGTTTCTTGTTGTTGTATCTAAGTTCTTTCTTTCTCTAGCATTTTAACTCTTTCTTCTTCTTAGTTCTTGTTTTTAGTGTTCTCTTGTTGCTTTTAAATTTTTGCTTTTTGTTTTTTCTTGTTGCATCTTAACTCTTGTTTCTTGTTGTTTCTTGTTGTGTCTTAGTTGTTGCTTCTTGTTTCTTGTTGCATATTATTCTTGCTTGTTGTTTATCTCTAAGTACTTGTTCCTTTTTTCTTCTTGTTTTTTCCATCACCATTCTTATTCTTCCTATCATAAACTTGAGCTACATATTTTGTGTTGTTGTAAGCCTTTGAAGGTTGAACTTTGTTATTCATTCACTAAAAATTAACCTCCTATTTCTTTAATTATATATGCAGACACCAAAAGTTGAAACAAAATCATTGGAGAACACTTGCAACCCAATAGAGCCATCTTCACATTATTGTAAGGAATATAGGCCTTATTGGATTTTGTGAATGATTCATTGTGGTATATATGTTTTGTATTGGTGACTAATAAATGTCAACAAAGAGAGTTGCTTTCCTTCTTACATTTTCCCTTTCCAGTATGATTATCTCTTGTATATCTCTAAAATCATATGTATTTATTTTTAACTACATAGAGTCCTTTTCAAAATATGACTTTGTATTTTTCAAAATATGACTACAAATAGTCATAAACTACTAATGACATCCATATGAACTACCACATCAACCAAAATATGACTCATAAGAGTCATATTTTACATTAGTAAAATATAACTCGCAAGAGTCATATTCTACATCATTCAAAAATATGACTAACAAGAGTCATATTCCACATCTACAAAAAATATGACTATACAAAGTCATATGCCACATTAGCCAAAATATGACTAACCGCAGTCATATTCCACGTCAGCCAAAATATGACTGACCGCAGTCATATACCACATTAGCCAAAATATGACTGACCGCAGTCATATTCTACGTCAGCCAAAAATATGACTGACTGCAGTCATATTCCATGTCAACCAAAAATATGACTACATGGAGTCACATGCCACATAAGATTTATTTTCATTTGCTCGGGCAACTCAAAAAAAAACCAAGCCCTCAAAGATAGTCAAAGTATATGCTTTGTTGGCAAAATACGGCAAATTATAGATAATTATACCCCCTAAAAAATATGACTCCCAAAATGACTGATGTCCGAAGCAATTCATTGGTAATGACTCATGTCAATCATGTTGCAGTCATCTACAATGATTTCTACGGCTAGTCATATTTTTCGATTTTACTACTCATTGCAGTCATATTTTGTAGTCATAAAACACTGGTTTTGTTGTAGTGTTTGTTAGAAGGGAGTGTTTTATTAGTATTGAGAATTTTGTTGTTACTTGTTCTTGTTGGTTGCTAGTTGATACTAGGGTTAGAGGGTTTAGGGTTAGCTAGTAGCTAGCTGCCTTGGGTTGTGGTAGCTACTTAGAGGCAAGGGTTGGTCCCTTGTTTTTCTCTTTGCTATATCTTGGTGATTTGGAGGTGTGGGATGAACTTGGGTGCAAAGTTGTATATTTGTTGGTGAATGTATATTGAAGAAAGCATTGATGTCACGTTTTTGTGGCTTGTTTTGCAAAAGTATTGGATCATTATAAACTTTTGGATATGAGATTTTGGATAGTTGATCTACTATGCTGCCAAATTTTGGATCTAAATCTATTTTAGAGGAGTTATGAGGCTTCAAAGTGGAGGTGTTTGGATTCTAAGGCAACCAAGAAGGACATATTGAGGAGCTTCAATATTATTTATTTTTTATGTTGTAGCAATGAAATTTAGAAAATATTTTTCTTAACTTATCAACTATTTTGATCCAAAAATTTGGCTACAATGGACTTAGAATCAACAAATTATACATAAAATACAATCGGAGACAATGAAGGATAAGAAAGTCAAAAATGAAAAAATGTCCATCAAAGTTGATTAATACCTTAGATTGGAATGAAAATTGGTATGTGAGTAGTTCATCTATATTGTGGTGAAGTTTTAAGTCATTTGAAAATATTGTTCATCATTTATGCTAGATCAAAGCTAGGTATGGCAATTTCTAGTTAAGGTATTGTCAGAATTATAATATAGGGATTTGGGAAAAAATATGACTTTGAAAACAGGTTTAGGGTTATTTATATTATTTAGGGATATAAAAGATTATATGCAAAGAATTTGCATAGAAAAGGCCTTTTGATATTCCGAACCTATTTTCAAATCTTGATAACAACATAAAAGTAGTAGTATGAGATTTTTAATGAATGAATTTTTTTGAAGGATGAAGTTTGCATAATTTTATCTAAACCTTTAAGCGTTCAAGGCTTTTTGGCCAAAATCAGAATTTACAGAGAAACTCATCTTTAAAGCATCATCTTTGAGTCATTTGATTGATATAAAAAATGACTGTTGAAAATAGTGCCACAACTACTTAGAAAGTAGCTAGCAAAACTTGGAGACAATTCATTGTGGAATATAAAAGATCAAAGCTTTTGATATTTTGACAATATGTAATGGCACTTGCTCATTTTTGGGCCACTAGTTGCTATTCACTGATTTCTATAAAATTTACTAGGCAATTATTTGACTTCAAATTTCAGGAGTAGTATGTCTATGTATAGAACTTAATACTTTCTAATTAGTCAATGTCATAATCTGTTGGCTGCAAAGAATTGGAGGGTTCAAACTTTTATTGCAATTTATATTATAGAAAACTTTGACTAGTTTTGTAGGTGATGACTGCCATACATGACATCTCCCAGTTGTAACTACCTATTCTTGCCACAAAAAGCCTTCCATAGAAAGTGCGCTATAGGAAACATTACTTGCATTGCATCACATAAAATGCCACTCATGCCACACTATAGGAAGTGCCATAAAATAGAATACAAAAATGATCAAGAGTGATGTTTGAAACATATGCAAAGACACAAGAAATTCTCGTGCAATATTCAATAGACATTCAAACTTTTCAAAATCAATTTTTATTTAAAAAAATTTGAAGTGGTAAATGAAAAGACAAGAGAATCCTAAGATAGGAATATGAGTACTATTGAAAATTTAGAGCACCCAAAAGTGCACTAAATCTATGCTTTTAGTATAGTATCTACTTCTTCCTATTCTAAAATGCTACTACCTACTACACTCAAGAATGGTATTGAAAATATGCCATGATAAAAACTACAATATAGGTCTTCAGTTTAAAGATCTGTAAAAGGAAATTGTACCTTGCACCAAGAACATACAAACCTCTCATAGCGTCATGCATTAGCTCTCCTCACCACACGACACTACAACAATCTTCAGTATATAGAAGTTAAGCTAGGAGAACAATGTTGAATCTGCGAAAAAAGCCTAGCAACAAATTTGAAAGATTAGTGCCTCTACACTAAGAGCCCACTTTTGGTACTAGGTATGTATTTTTACAAAACAATCTCCCAAGTACATTGGTACATCCCCACACGTCTTATATCAGAACCATTGCTTCTTCCACACATTATACACTTTCTACAAACCCGTTTGCTACCCTAGAACTTAGAAGTAAAATGAATAGCGCCTTGTCAAAGTGCAATCAAACTTTGCAAGTCTCCTTCTCATCTAATCAATGTTGTATGAAGTATTCAATCACTACAAATCTTCACTCCTTGATCTTCTCTGTCAAATTTGTACAATACCTAAACATTCATCATAGACAAATCCAAGACAAAAAAAGAGTTTATACCACCGCTTGTGGTTGTGAAATTTCACGGTGTATTAACCTTTAAAGGACCATTGTCCCTTCTTGGGACAAATGAAATTTTGGGCAAGTACCTACAAGCTGAATTTTTATCTTGATTTTTTGAATATTTTTTTTAAGATAGAAAAATTGATTAGTTTTGTGGGAATATAATTTTTTTTTCAATTGGTGCCTGGGAACAAAAGTTATGCCCAAATAAGCTCAAAACAAGGGAAAGTGGGCAACAAAAAAATTTGCAAAAAACTGAATTTTTTTCTTAAATTTTTATTTTTTCATAGATTGTATTTTTATCTATCTAGTAAGCTTTGATTCATTTCATTTAGATTTGTTATGAGAAAGTTATGGACAATCTTGTTTTTCGGGCAATTAGAGCATCTTCTTGAAAAAAATAACTTGTACGATTCATTTTTGAATGCAATTTTTACAATTTTTCAAAAATAAAAGTTCCACACAATTTATTTTGCTTGTTAAAACAATCTCACCATTGGAATTAGGCCATTTTGATCCCATCTAAAAGATATTAATATTTTAGATTTTCCTTCTATCTTGTACCTACTTCTACTTAACATCTTTTTAAATAAGTTTTTTTGAATTTACTTATTTTTCCTAGATTCTCAACTCAATTCTCCACTATAGAGATTTAAAGCTCAAAACTTTGTAGAGCAAAAAAATTACGCTTAAAATGTTCAAAGTCTTAAAATCTAGTCCCGCAATGTGCTGAAAAACTTGTTTTTTTCACTTTAAACGCAGATGTCTTGCAATCTGTGTGGTCAAGAATTCTGAAATTTTTTCCACACATTTTCATATTATGTAGGTGTAAGATCATATGGTTAGATTAGAAGAAAAAAAAAATTCAAGTTTTTTTACTCTTTGCTATAGAAATGGCAGTTTTGAGTGTTTTTTGGCAAAAAAAAAGGCCTTGGTCCTTTAGGGGTTAATGTTGCATGTGATCTACAACATCTACCTCCACATGTGCGTTTGGTACTCCACTTGCTAAGGGTTGGATGGCACTAGACTCCAAACTCCATTCTTTCACTGCATCACAAACAAATTATCCTCAATATGATTAGTTGATGTGCTAAGAAAATAACACAATTTAAACTCACACCGAACACAAATTGCCATATGCCTTTGGCAATGGAATTTCTAAAACAAGGTGCTCAAAGGTGTTACCTTTCTTATAAACAAACAAAGATGATTGTATCTCCACTCTTTTGTCTTTCACTGTCTATGTAGTCTGTATCTCTTGATTATATAGGGATTCAAATAAGGTTGGTGAAGTAAGAGAGTTATCCATCACACAAACGTATCTTAATTTATCTAAGCTACTAACAAGCTTGTTTACTACCTGCTTCCATTTATCCTTTTCATGGACACCCCACTACCAAGATATGAGATCAAATTGAAAATGTAATGCGATGAGTTGAATATTAAAGCCCACAACTTTAACCCATGCTTTGTAGATTTTGGATTCATATACAAATTAATGGAAGAAAATGCCTTAAATAAGCTATCATAATCTTATGAGCTATCACATACTTATCTAAGTTCTAAGGCTCATGAGAGCAAGTTAAAAAGTAATCTACTATCTAACACATCTTCCTTATTTGATTGTACTTTGGATCAACTTTATTAGTCATGAATCCTTCATTGTTCACAAAATACAAATAATAAAGCAAGATCTCAAAGTGATTCCTACTAAAGACTCTAAGAATCACATCACAATGTAAGAAAATCTTTTTGCTTCTAATAGTCTCAAATAGTGGGAAGGAATTTGATGGCCATTAGAATCACCATACCAAATAAGTTTGGCAGCTCTTTTTTTTATTGTATCTATCCAAGTACCTAGTAACAATTATCATTTTTCCCTTTAATATTCAATGTATGGTCCCTTCCGATTTGCATGGACTATTCTTATGAAAACAACATATTGAAGCAACAATAGAAAAAATGAAACACTTCAAATTGTGTGGCATAATCAAAGGTTACAATCTTTGAGGAGGCTTGCAAAGCAAATGGAAGGCTTAGAAAACCACAAGGAATCAATTGACACAACATTGAAAAAGGTTTGCATTCTGAATTTCAAGATAAAAGTGTAGTCATGCTAATTAAATATGACTTAAAATCTTATAATTTTTTTAGGATTAAGCATGTTTTTAACTATAGACTTTTTATTTTCTAGTTTCTCATTTTTTTTAAAACAACTTTGATTAAATGTGGCATATGTAGGCTTAGAAGTCAGATCAAAATGTTATGTCACCCATCTACTTGAATCTTCATTGCATTTGGTTGCATAGAACAAGAGACAAGTTTCGTTAAATAGCATAGGCTAATATTGAAGACCTTTGTATAGAAAGAGGATATGGATTAGCTCAAGTTCCTGTTGTAATCCAAAAATTATTAGTGGATCAACCTAAAATTCTCCAAGAGTTCTTTCAAGCTCTATGAATTTAGGAATTAGGATTGAATGTCACTTTATTACAAGTTCTTGGTTTGTCTCAATATTTAGCAGTTTTCTTTGGAGCTGATGACAAATATAGAGATTGGCCTATTATGCTCGGCATCAACCAATTTTTACGGCAATCCATACTTCAGCAATGTGGCATTTGAAGTAGAAGAAGATGGCATTCAACAAATGTATTACGAACAAATATGGCTTCTATTTCAGGCAAGTAGCCAATTAAATATTGGTGGTGAAAAAAGTCAAAGACAACTTGTCTTTATGAAGTTGTACATAAAAATTGAAAATGATGATTGGAGTGCATTAACAAAATGTAAATATTTATGGTGGAGCATGTTGTCTAGCTAGTGAGATGTTCAAAACAACATGCGAGGAAACTGTCAAGTACAATTGAGAGCACATTATGTTGTAACAAACATCCCAAGCATTCTAAAAGTGGTATACATCATTCCACATTTTGTTACACAAGGTAGATTTTTCATCAACTGTTAGAGGTTCAAGTGATGTATCCTAAATTCCAACTATTATATTATAAAGTGTTATATTTTGTTTTAGATGATTGGGCAATTATTATTGTTGTTGATAATGAAGAATGGCCTATTGTTCCCTTCAATGATCTATGCAACTAGTTTTTTTGTAAGGACTAGATAGGAAAATATCAATGTTACAATTGTTTGGCTTAGACACTCTTTAATTATTAGCTACCATCAATTTGTGTGGGTGTTTTTACAATAAACTAAGATTCATTTTACTCAATGATTGAGTTTCAAGTATCACTATAGAAAAGATGATATAAGCTTGTGTGTAGTAGTAGCACAATAAGCTACTATTAGCACATTCATAGAAAGTACATTGAAATATTGTATACTATTATGGCATTACTATAATAAACCTGCATCATAGGTGGTATTTTGTAATTTATTCATACAGATTGTAGATGACGTTGAAACTACAATTTTGTGAAGTAATTATGGAATCATGGGTATGCGTTTGTGTTTCTTGAATATGGTCCATTTTGCTTATATATTGTTCCAGCCACGTATTTTTAGCTAGTACATGTTGGACTTCTTGTAGAATCTCTTATAATTGGTGGCTCATATGTTAATTTTGAGGTGGTCATGCTTTTTTGAAAGCAAGTTTAAAAAAAAAAATCTTGTAACAGTAAGATGTATAGAAATTTGTAGTGATTGACGATTTCCATTCTAAGCTTCACACAAGACGGGGATAAATATCCAAATTGGCGCTTAGACTTGAACACATAGCCAACTGATGCAACTTTTTAGGAGGTAGCACTTGATTCTGCCGATGGCCATAGCAATGAATATTTTAAGGTGATTACAAAGCTTTATTATTCTAATATGAATTTGGTTATCATGTCTTTAGCATTTCTTGAGTAGCATCTTCAGTTCCATCCTCTAAGCATTCTTTTCTTGTTGTTGGAGATTGTGTTTTTGTGGGTGTCTTTGAAGCATTGGTAATTTTGTGTGCATCTTTCCAAACAAAAAGGAGAGTAAAAGACTACACTAAAGAAGTATAAAATGGTTTTATGGTACCTAGATGTACGTCGGGAGAAAGAGGAGATTGTTAAAGGTAAGTTGTTGATGTTTTGTAGAGATGACATTTCTTAAGTTTCCTATTGTAAGTCCTCTTAGAAGACCTGTGACTTGGTTTTAGTCTCCTAGTTGACACTAAAAAGTTTGTGGTTTTTGCAACAAGAAGCAATTCACTATACAAGATGAATTCATTGATATTGACCAATAGTGATGTGAGAATACCATCAGACTTTTCATCTTAAATAATTGACAATACTACTTCCAGAATTTATTAAACCAATAGCTTTTTAATGCTGCAAATGGTGTGACGGCAAGATGTAGTAATTGTTTGTTTTCACAACCAAAATTTAGGGTATGCTTTTGCGGTTCTTGAGGTGGTTTATGGTTTTGGCGACAGGCTTGCAAATTAAAACTTAAAGATACTCAAGGTGCTTTGACTGACTGTCAAAATGCCATGCAAACCGGAGTTGATAATGTGAGCATTTTTTTGTCGTTGCCAAATCTTCTCTGTAGAAAACCGTTATTTAGAAGTCATGGGCTCCCTTTAGAATTCTTGGAAGTCGTATTACCATTCCAATCAAAATCAGATCAATTATATTATTATGGTAAAGAATATATATTTCTTGAAATAGCATTCAATTTTCTCTAAATTGCAGGCTCATTTAGCAATGAGTGACATTAATTCAGCACTGATGAGCTTTACTAAAGCCTCAAACATTGAACTCAACGATTGTAAGTGAATCCTCTACTCTCTGAAGTACAATATTTTAACATCTACGGGGACATAATTTTGTTGAGTATCTTTATTGTATTCAGTCTTTACGGTACCTAGATGAAATTTGAAAGCTTGAATTTAATTTTGATATTGTTGGAGTGCAGAGCAAGTGAAGCATACATCAGAACAGTTGGGCCAAATTGTTTTGGTGCTATTTTGACACCAAAGGCCACATTTTGACAATATAGGTGCCATTTTATCCATACTGAGTTGGTATGGAGGTTGGCACCAAATTCACTTGATTGCATTCCAATGCACCATCATGACACCATATTCACATGCTTTGAAGTTCATGATGTAAGATTGAAAGATGTAGAAGGGCAAAATATAGTATGCGTAGACAATGCATCTTATAGGAGGAAGGATAGCCTAGCAAGGAGTTGAAGAGAGAAACTCTGGTAGTCATAAATAGGCGTGGCATTTCAGTTTTTGTGACTTGCATTAAAAGTCATGAAATTATGTATTGAAAGGACGATATCTAGTTGTTAAAAAAGTATATTAATACAAATCCACACCTTTTCAGTATGCATTTTTAAACTTAAATTTGCATTTAAAGGACACCCTTTTTCTTTACTGAAAATGGTAAATTTAAAAAACATAATAGAAAGTGTTTAAAAGACAAGTCCGTGACTTTCAATATTGTCCTTTTAGGCGTGTCCTAGACACAACATTTTTAAATAAAAAAATACTTAAAAAAACTGCATTTGACTAAAAAATGCTTTTAAAACGCCTCTTCCTCTAATAGTGGTAATATTTAAAAAATGCAATTAATATGGCACATGAATGGTATTATAATTGCACTAAAATGGCATCTATAAGACATTAAAAATTTGCATGCTCTGATAGTGCTAGCTCAATATTAGAGTAGTTCATGTGAAATTGGCCTCAAAACAATATAAAAATAGTGCATGTCTAAAATACCATCATTTTTACTATCCCACTAATGCCAACTTGATATTAAATTAATGTACACTTTTTCGATGCTAAAATGGCACTACAATAATGTAAGTCTGACAATGCTAGCTTTGTATTGAAATGCTACTAAGATAATTTAGTGCCAATCCAGTATGAAAGTGATCAACAAAATGACACAAGCTTGACCTCTATGTAAGATTGCTATCAAAAAGGCATCCATCTAATCTCGCCCAACTTTTCTACTAGTAGGCATAGTAGAATATTTTTTTCCAATAAACTTTGAACTAAAGAAAAATGGAAGATTAAGTGAAATTTCATATTTAATTTTTTTTTTAATATTTTAGGCCTCCAATCAAAAGTTATGGACAAATTTCAGAGAGGGGTTGGAAGGGACATTTTCTATTATATTTTCAAACATTCTCTTTGCATATTGTCCATAACTTCTGATTGAAGGCTTGAAATCTCAATCCTATTTCTTGAAATGAAATTTAGACTAATTTACCAATTTTTTTTAAGTTCAAAGTTTTTTGAAAAAAAATATTCTACTATGACTAAATGAGGTTTGAAATTCTACATCAAACAAAAATTTTACATTTTGACAATGAGTAGTCAAGCTTTCATTTTCAAATTATTTCATATCCTTTGAGGATTCATGGTAGATAATTGATTTCAATACAAAAATAACATCTCCAACACTCATTTCCACAAATGTCATTGAAGCAATTTTTTTATTGGGCCATCAAAATTATTTTTTACTGGCAAAAGGTTAAATGACATTGGGATTTTGATCCAAAGTGTTCTTAAGATTTTTGGCAAATCATCTTAACATTTCTTTGATGATATGTCATATGTTTGGCTAGTTCAAGATCATCAATCTCCAAATTGGCTAAATTGCACCATTTTTTTTCAAAATTTGAACATGCGCTAAATCTACATTGTGGAAATGCCTTGGGAAAAAAGATTTTGTAAATTTTTTTGTGGAAGTGCCTAGAGAATGTCGCATTTATGGTTAATCATCCAAGTCCCTACTAACGGCATCTAGTTTGTATTATTTTTCATCTAAGAGTTAGGTGCAACCTGGACTGTTGATGCTTTTGCGTGCTCCATTGTTGGGTCTACATCAATGAAGGTTAGGGTTTGGGGGGCATATTATGCTCCAAGTCGATTAGCTTCTTCTGCTTGTTTTGAAATCACTCTCTCCCATTAATTCAATCTTGCATTGCTTTGGTTTAGCATTAATTGGGATTTAGGATGCAGTGCCATCATGGCCTTTGTTCTTTCTTGGGATTAGTGCCTTGGATTCACGTAATCATGCCGTGTTTTTGAAAATTATTCCTCCTTTTGCAAGCTTTGAATGCTGGAGCGACATCTTGTGAATGCGCTATGCCACTTCCTTGTTGTGGTCGAATTTTGCAAGATTTGGAGGTTCACGGTCTCTTGACTTTTGATTTCATTGCAATTTGGGAATGAAAGCAACGTTTGAGCAATTCATTTAAGCTTTTGTCATGCCAAAAATTATTGGTCCTAGACTCCTAATTCTGCACTTTTGCTTGCACTTGCTTTGAACTTGGATAGTTCTCACTTGCGGTTGTTGGCATTGTAGATCAACTTATAGTTCGTCTTTGCTCCAATTGCTTTCATTGATCATGCTTTTGTTTTGTGTAAAATTGTTGTTTCTATCTGCTTGGTTGCTTGTAGTGCTATTGGCATGGATCGGTTGTGGTGTAGGCATGTGCGGTGATCCAATGGTGCCCAAATTGAAATTTTAGGAGAATTTTTGTGTCTGCACCTTCGAGTCCAACTAGAATACCAACAGTTTAGAAAAATATGTGATGCCTAGCTTCACTCATGTTTGTGAAACGTGCCTAAAAGAGTACGTTTTGCATCCTATGCAGCATGATTATCCAACTTTGAAGGTGACCATGGTGTCTCTAATTTCTTTGAGTGTGAGTGACAGCGAGGGTTCTATGTCGAGGAAGAAGACCAAATCGATGGCAACGACAAAGAGAAAAAAGTCTAAGATCGCCCTTAGTATGAACACCCACCTCTGGCAAAAAATGTGGGGCCTTGTACAAGCTAAAGGCAAATTCAACTCTAATGACAATGTTGTTGGGATTGTTTCCCACAACTATACAACAATTGTGGGGAGGCGCAAAATCATGGTTCCAAAACTGGATAATTTGGAAAAACACAAGGGTAATCGCTTTTGTAAAGAAGACAACATCCCAAAAGCTCACTTAAAGAAGGGCAACATCATCATTAAGTGTAATTGTAGGCACTTGCAAATGTACAAGCTATAGACAGGGCAAAAGCACGCAGGCATTGTGGCTAAGCAGCTAATGGAAGTTTTTTGGGGCGACATGAAAAAAAGAGTCCATTTCTCAACTCTTTTCCATATTTTGGCTCATAGTCGTCCTATATGCGATTATAAGCATTGACAACAATTGCTTTAGCAGCTTAAGGTAAGAAATCTCTTGAAAAAGCATTGGTCGAAGACTACGGGCTGGGAAATGAGTGAACACTTACATGAATTTGTGCTTGTTGCCCTTAAGGTTGTTGTTCAAGCTGCCAATATAATTTCAATTAGTGTTGATGAAGTCATGGCCGTGAATAATAGCTTTAGGATGTGTGTCTACGTTTAAGTGATAGAGAGTTGGAGAGTGGTATTGTGAACCATTTGATAATGCATGCTCTAATGGGGGAGGGGGCTTGTCTTGTAAAGAAATTGCTTCTAAATTGGTTTGCTTTGGCGTTGATGGAGTCAACACATTTCAAAGACCGAGGATGGGAGTGACAACCTAGATTTGTAAGAAATGGGCTCCATTATTGGTTTCAGTTGTATTGGTCATTGTCTCAACTTCGTCGTTGAGACAATTTCAAAATTCTCAATGGTTGTAAGGCTTGAAGGCCTCTTCCAATCCATTTACATTTACTTTTGCTGCAGCAACAAGTGTCATGTTGAGTTGCAGAGGCTAGTTGATCTCATGGAAACTAAAGGAAACAAGATGATAAGAAACGTAGACACTTCACTAGAAGAACCCCGTGCTTTTTCTGATGTCCAAAAATTGGACGTCAGAAAAAACATGAGTTTCTTCTAGTGCTTGTTGGATTTCTATGAGAAATCCATCTAAGAGAATAATGTTCAAGTACTAGACCCTTTTGGTCAAAATTGGGGTCAATATGACTACCATCCCAAATCACAAACTGTAGGTTGGAGCTGCCAACAACTTTGATCTGTTGGCCGATGTTGAGTCTCTCCTTTCCCTGGCTTGTTTCATTCCGTTTGTCAATGTTGTCCATTGCTAGATAAAGTTGTTGCAGGCCCGTAATATATTCATATGCTAATTTATACAAGCTATCAAGCTATGGCAAGGTGAACTTGTCCGAATGTTCTCTAATGCCACCACAACACACAACAAGGCCAATTTCTATAGTGAATTGGTTTCATTGTTGTGTGATGAGATTCCTTTATAGTGGCCCATCTTTAAACTTCTTGAAGACAAAGGTATTGCCCACTTGTTGTTTGATTTTGAACACATACACAATTTTGCAAGATGCCACAAGCAAATGGGAAACCACTTGTTTGTTATGCAAGAGGAATATAATCAACTCTTGCTAAACATAGAGTGCCAATTTTCAGATAAAGATTTGTACTTCCAATTTTTTTGGTTCCAAGTGTTGCGCTTCCAATTGCTTTCTTATTAGCTTTGCATTTGTGGTTTAGTGTATTGCTTGCTTTACATATTGTAGTCACTTGTGTATTACATTTTTTTTTGCAGCTATTGACAATTGGGCTTTTGTATTCTAATTTTTGGAGGTTACTTGTGACGGTGGCTATGTAGGAGCTGCTACTTGCAAAATTGTGGGTTTTTTTGTCTATTGTTTTGTTATTGCTTGTGACATTAGTTAGGCATGAGGTTTTGGTTGGACGTTGCTTTTGTGCTTCCAATTATTTTTACTGGTTACAACAACTTAGTAGGAGCTTGGAGACTTTGGGGTTCTTTTGTGCTTCCAATTTTTTTGCTAGTTATGGATTTATGGTGGCTTAGTAGGAGCTTGGAGAGTCTGTTTTTTTTCTTGTGTTCTCAATTTTTTTCGTTCTCATGATGGTCATACAAAGGTTTTGTGGGATTTTTGTATCCTGTTGTTTTGTGTTTGTCATGGTGGCTTGGAAGGAGTTGAATTATTTTGTGTTCCATTTTTTTGTGCTTTTAGTGCGGCTTTGCAAGAGCTGGGTTATTTTGTATTCCATTCTTTTTTTGGCTTTCAATGTAGCTTTGAAAAAGTTGCATTTGATTAACGAAACCTTCATTGTGGGTTTGATTAGCGTTCATTTCGATTAGCAAAGACGTTCAATTTAAAGTTTGGATGATCATTTCATGAGCTGTTCCTTTTTAATACGGCTTCTAATTTAACATGACTTGTTTCCAAATTACACAGAGATTGTTCAGAATTTGTGCAATGAACTAGATTGGAGGTTTCTACAACACGACTTTCTTTGATGCTTTTGGGATAATCTACTTGTAGTATTGGTGGCGGAATGGGGCGGGGGAGAGTTTGCACACCACCTTGCAGCACTCAATAAATTCTATGCAACAGCAAAGGCCCTCAATAAAAGACATCATTTTTTTGATGGAGGAAGCATTATACCATCTCGAAGATGCTATTAACGTCCAATTTAGACAACTAGGTTGGACTATTCAAAGTTACAATGAGGGCATATTCAAATGCAACTGGTGGTCCACCATTCTACATTAATCATGTCATTAAGCTCTGGCGTATAATTTCCTAGTCACGGCATTTGAGTAAGCTGATCTCAAAATACTTTAAAGTTGCTAAAATTGATTGTTGTTTGATTCTTGGTTCAGCTGAGGATAAGAGGTGTTTCTCTACTCTGAAATTTCTCAAGCCTTGCTAAAGAAATAGGTTAGGGAAACATTTACTCCTTGTTGTGCACATGTTTGGCCATAAATATTTATTTTTTAACAATTTTTCTTACAAGGATGCAATTGAATCATGGAAAAGTGTTGTTAAGGTTGTCCAGAAAGGGGATGTGTAAGATAGAAGCAATAGCAAACTAGGAATAGTATCCTCAAAATACCATTTGATTCCCTTAGTTTTCATGAAGTTAAGCTCGCTCTTCTACTCAAATTAACCTTGACTTAAAGTTCCAACGCTTCATCATGTTGCTTGCAACAATATTGTGGGAGTTTTTGAACATGGTTGGAGTTGGGGGAGTGCAATACAACCTTAGGGACTTGGCGGGGATCACTATTGTTCATTTGTGTTTTTTTACTAATCTTTTTAATGTGTCTTGTGTGTTTTGTAATATGCAAAACATTGATACTGCAAATTGGGTAGTCTTAAGGGGTTCAAATCCCTTGTCAATGAAATGTTTCCTATTCATTTGTGACTCACTTGTATTCATTTGTATTTTTTCATTTTGATTCAATTTTGACTTACATTCTCAAAAGAGAATGATGTAAATGATTTGAATATATATGCATTCATGAAAATTTCTTAAATTTACTTTTGGCTTCACCTTGCACAAAGAATCGCAAGTATGTAACATGTTGTGAGAATACTTAGCACTTCCAGCCATAAGCAAGATGAAAAATAGCTTCCTGTCTTTCACTAAAGTGTCCCACATTTTGCAACTTTCACTTTACCACCTGGCAAAAAAAAAGTATACAAAATTCGACATTTGCCATTCCAAATTATTTCCTTGTTTCCACACAAGAAATTTTGAGTTGCAAAAATAGCTCCACACTATGGCACGATCATAGCCTTCCGGCAAAAAAGCAAAAATAGCTTTTGGGATTCCTGTCCGAGATTTAGCAAAAAGAGTAGTGTACACCATAAATCTATTGCCACAATCTTGGTACCCGGTACTGAAATGGTTCATTTTAATTCCCCATGTGCATGTTTTTTGTGGATGAGGCCTCCAAAGAGGGAAAAGGCAGCCTCTCTGAGGCTACTGAATGTTGTGTTATGCAATTCAACTTTGACCTCTTATAACTTTCACATAATTATGAGAGTATAAGACAAAGTCTCCATGTAGGTTTTCAGCTGTGTAAATTTTTTAGGGTTGTCGTGCTCTGTATTCTGTTCTCTTGAGCATTGCACGACATTGCGAGGTCTCATGGAAGGATCGTTTTGCCATTGCAGAATTTAGAATTAGCGGATCGCTATAGCTGAAACATCGCATGAGTGGGACGACTGATGGTTTAAGAGATGATTGAAGTATAGTTCGTTTGTTTTGTTCCGTTTTTTTCAGGGCTTCGGTATCAATTTTGATTGCGAACTATGGCTTCTTGGCAATTTTTCGTGATCTTGCTGGTTCTAGCGGGTATGTTCATCTTTAGTGTGGAACAAGCAGAGGCTGCGGGTAAACCGGTGACGACAGCCAGAAAGGAAGACGTCCCGTTCATCAAGTGTAGAGTGTGTGAGGCCATTGCGAAGCAATTGATACGGCAAGTGAATCGAGAGCGTGATAGAGTCGCTCCCAAGAAGGTGAACCAATACCCTCAAGGTTTTGTTGATTGCTAACCGACAACCGAATTGGAAGAACTTATTTGCATCATTTTAAATGATGGAAATGAGTCCTGGATGAACACAATTGATGTTGTTCTCATGATGTGGCTGTGTCGAAAATCGTTAAACCTTGCTAAGTCCTCTGATGCTCGACTTTGTTTATCCACTAAATGACTAAAATTTAATGGTTTTAAAATGATCAATTATGAAAAGTATAATACAGATGGGACCAAATTTTATATCAGCAGAATCAGGCAAAAAGTTGCATGTGTCGGTCAAAATATGAAAAAAATTGGACAACCTAATGTCCCGGTATGATTTACTCAAAAGTACTGAAACCGTGAGCCTCTCGGTCCTGTAAGGGTTAAGCTGCTTCACCCCATCGTTTGTAACCCTGTCTAAGTTGTTATGAGATTCATTTTGGCCTTGTTCGCAGATTACTGAGCTGCACATTATTGATATCGCGGAGAATATATGCAACATGAAGAAAGAGGGAAGCGACTGGATTTTGAAGCTTGACATTGTTGAGAATGGGGGTAAACTTCAGGTAGGGTCAAGTAGGGGATTAATTTGTTGCCTGTGACACTACAGATGGTACGCGTATGTGGATCGCTAGAGGGGAATTACAGTGACTGATTGCGTCTCATGCATCGCTTGTTTATATTTCATAACATTTGTATAAACCCTAAACTTTCCACCTGCGAACAACACTGCCATGTGAGCACCACTACACATATCCTTTCCTGAGAATACAACTTAGGAAATGTAATTGAAGGGGCGAGTCTTGGTGATAAGGTGGCAAATTTGCCACAGGAATGGTCTCTGATGTGAACTGATTCCCAATAGAGATTTCACCTGCGGGGTGCTAATTATCTGAGAGGCAAAAGGTTGGTTGCTGGATGTGGTATAGAATGTTACAGATTGTTATGAGGTTTTCGCCTGAGAAGGTCCAGATTTCCTTGGATGTAAAAGGAAGATTTATGTTATCATATGCCTGCGGTGACAGCAGCTTGGTTTGTTTTCCACTAATGTTGATTTTGGCTGGCTTCGAGCTGAAGCTTGTAGAGCAACCGCTGGAAGGCGTTTGCAAGACGGACTGTAAAACTATAGAACGAGCCTGTCAAGAGGTACTTGCATTGACTTCGTCTCGTCCTCCCACTCACCTTGATATTCCTACTAATGTGCTATGTTTTGTCTCGTACGGATCCGCCTGAAACGCATCTGAGTACAGAATGCAACCGGACATAAAGAATGAGATAGTGACCGCTTGTACATGTTTTTTTTAGGAATGGCATCAATTAAGTGGCCCTAAGTTTTTTTGCAATCCAACATATGACTCATTGACACAGGTTATGGGCGAGTATGACACTGATGTTGCAGAATATCTATTCAAGGCTGGGGCAAACCGAGGTGGCTTGTTGAAGCTTCTTTGCAAAGATTTGAGTCAAGCCTGCGTGGGTCAACCAACTCGTTTGTCCAAGGTAGTATAAGTTACTCAAAACGTATTCGAACTACGTTTCATTTTCATTTTCAGGAAATTTTCCTTTCAGTCAATTCCGAAGAGGAGGACCCGTGGGAGCTCCAGATTGCGAAGCTCGCTGCTCACAGAGCTTTGTTCATGAACGTCAGGGCTGATACTGCTAAAGGTGTGGCATTAATGAACAGGATAGAGGACCGGATGAAGCATTCACTCCCAAAGTAGGCAAACAAGCTGAAATGGACAAGCTCATGCGCACCCTCAAGGCTAGTTAATTGATTTTGTAAATTTTTCGATTCTCAATTTTTGAGTGCAATTCAAGTTTCTTGTGTGCTGATCTCTTCGTCATGCCGGTTTCGAAGTAGCTCTTAATCATAGCAGTCCATTTGTACATGCAGAACGAAGCACCCGGATTGAAATACTACTCAAGAGAGGATATTCAAAACAATCCTGGGATAGCGTACAGTGGAGGCCGTAGTCCTCGTGATCCCGACGACGACGACGACGACGATGAGGAATTCGATGCCGACGAGGATGATGCCGACGAGTGGAAGGTATCTGCTACACTGTGGTTGGAATACCAATATACAGATGTGCACTTTTGTTTTGTTCATGTTCTTCGTTTAGTTATGTTCAGAAAGCGAGGTTAGAAACAATTCTTGAAACACGGTTGAGGGATGGTAAAGCCTTTCTATTGATTGAATTTCCATGAATTTGTAGTAAGCTGGAAAAACCAGAGTTTTCCCTTAGTATCGTCATCATAACTTCCAACTCCACGTTTTCATCCTCTCTTCGTCGATGCTGGTTTTCTATTTAGGTCTGAGGAGGGACTGCTCCGTGATTGCGGATGAATCTAAGTCCTGTCTGGAGGTGTTTCAGTCCAGCAATAAGTATATTGCTGGACTAGGTCACATATCTAATTGGCGACCTGAATTCTGTAGGTTAAACCAGGTGCGAAAACATGGGGAGACAATATAGCTAAACTCGGTGACAATGTGGCCGAACTTGGAGCTAAAGTGGGGGCACATACTCAGAGAGCAATTCGGAATGCATCGAAAAGAGTAAGCAAAGCAACAAGACGCATTAGTAGGTGGTGGTCTGCTAATAAGCCAGGCGCAAAACCCTCCACTCCATCTCGTTCAAAACGGAAGTCAAGTTCAGACGTTGGTTCAGAAGAGTTATAATTTGAAATTCCTTCTTTTCTCCAGCTCTTAAAGGAAGAACTTAAAACCAGCTTGGAGATTACACTAATAAGCCCCGCATCTCAACATGCCTGCGAATTGCTACTCTTAGAATAAAGCTCCTCTTACACGGCCAACATTCTCCAAGGACATGAGGATCTCAAAGATGTCTCCAAAGCAGCTGGAGCATCGTCCTCAAAGCTCGTTTATAGTTGAAGCCGTAAACCAGTTTTCCTTCTTTGTCCTTGAACCTCAAGTTTTCCAGTGCCATAACCCTAATCCCTAAAAACACAATTCCAACCCCCCCACAACCTTAACCCTAAAACTTCAGTGAAATTCACCCGTTCTGCATCAGCCTCGTTCTGCAGAGCAATTCCTTCAGTAATCCTCAGCCTGGATAACAGCTCCAAATAGTCCTAGACCGCAAGAAGCATCTGATCCCGGTAATCAATTACAGATTACTCGTTGTCTAACTATGTAGAATGTCCAAATGCTAAAGCAAAACCTGATCATGATGTTTTAACTTCATAACTTCATCAGAATTATTAGCAATTCGAAGTTTTCTTATCCTGTTTGTTTTTAATTGGGTCCCTCCGGAGAGGGGGAGAGGGCTGCGCCAGCCAAGGAGGTAGTGCAAGACCAAGGCGACGCGCGCGGGGCCGGGCAGCAAGCTACCGGATGGCCCCGCTCCCAAGAAAAATTAGATTAATATCATGGGGATCGATGACCCCCGTATCAGATATTAAACTGATAAGAACAGATACTACACTTGATCTTAGCCAAAAGGCCGAGAAAGGTATGCCTCTCCCGTCAAACCCCGAACACTATGTACCCGAAGACTCCCTCGCGATGACGCAAACCTTAGGGGACAACTCCAGGAACGCGGGCTCGCACTCCCCAGGGTCAAGAAATCACAACACTCCAAAAGGCAATTCAATCAGCTTGTGAAACATTGCTGAATTAGTGGGACTATTGAAGTTAACAGATGTGCTTCCTTAAATCATATGTACTCCGTATAATAGAAGATGATCCATCAAAGTTTTTAGCATCTAACACAGGGTTTGTCTGCTTCTCTCGCAATTCCAGAAAGCGTGTGTCAAACTAGTGCAGTGAGAAACCATGAATTCATTCTCCGACCCTGCATTAGATTGGTAGAAATTCAGTACGTGATTGAAGAATTTAGTGCAAACATCAGTGCAAAGAGATCCTGAAGAAGTACCCCGCAATGCTCGACTGTTCAGCAGAGCCAGAAATAAATCCTAAACGAGCTGCGTGGCCAAAGCGAATTCAAACAGTAGTGCAAGAAACAATCGACAGATAGAGAGACAAGAAAAAAAGAGGATAAACCCGAACTTGCTAAACTTTCAAGGTTCAAATCCAACTTCAGAAAATATCATGTTCTCGAATTTGTGAGTCATAGCTGTGTTTACGGTTGAAGGCGCTTCCACATGGCGACCGATGTACAGGAAGGGTTTGGAGAGACTCTGCAGTCATCATCTTTTGTTGTGGTAGGGTTATGCTCTCTCTTGTTGTGAGTAGCGGTAAGTAGACAGTGCGCAGTGGAGCTCGTGAAGAATAGTGGTGATGACGTGAATCGGTAGAAGAGATTTTTTGAACAAGGCATATCTTAGGGTTTGGATGACCTAACAGTAATGCGCATAGGGCTCCGCAATCTCGGCTTCGACCAGGTGCTCGTCACCACTTCGATCAGGTGAATGCTAGACGAGTAAGGAAAGATGTTCCGGCGACATGAACTGAAGCGATCCGGTCGATAATGAAACAGTTGGAACTTAGGAAACGGCACGCAAGGTAGAGACACAGTACCATGGGTCAAAGGCTGTGTTGAGATAGATCTCTCCGCGCACAGTGCAAGGATCTGAAAGGCCACTAGAGCAATAGTGGATGCGTCTAGCTTACAGTGCCGTTGTCGATGCGGCCCCACGCGCTTCAAAAAGTTCGGTCCTGTTGATGTGGCTGTTTATCTTTTTCTTCCGTCTTGCAGTTGATTTTCCGAGCTGTGCGAAAAAGAAAGAAGAAGCTCACTCATCAATCACGCCCCTCACTAAGTACTCCATATGAATTAGGTTCTACCCGCAGTGACTGATCGGCTACACACGTACAACCTACTGTATTAGTCCACTCACGCTACCTACTGCAAAGTTGACCAGCACAGAAAGTAGGTCGTGCGCAACCTTCGCAGCTTGGCTTGCACATGTGCTTACATCCCGGGCTCTTCTTTCAAGAACCTTTGCTTTTCCAGTGACGTAAGCTTAAGTCTCCTTTTGAAGCAGTTGTGGTCTTGTACCATAATTAACTTAGATGGTTGTTGACCTTTGTGTCCAGAAAAATCGGGACGCGGAGATCGAAGTGGAGGAAGTGGAGTGGTGTGCCTAAGTGCTACCCGCCATCGCCCACAGTTGTCTGTCCAGCCAGCGTTTTGTTTGCACACTGTCGTACTTTCTGGAGGTAAGCTGGACGTAGTTGGTCAAGCAATCCCACCAAATGCGTCTCTCGAGTAGTATATATCAACCTAGTTAGTGGCTTTCGTGTCTCCTTCCGCTTCGCTCGTGGTCAATCTAACGAGGATTGAGTCGAGGTTTCCTTGACGCGTTTTTGGGTTCAGTTTATTTTTTTGCTTCTTTGCGTCATAATCTACCTACTCAACGGGCGTCAAAAGCTTAAACAGTTCTGTGAAATTCAGTTAGTAGAAGAAGAAGAACACTATTCCAGCAGCGTCGTGGAGAACTGTTAGCTAAATCCCCTTCGAGATGTGAACGTCCTCTATTAGATTTCTCACGCCGCAAGCTTTGGTTGCAGTACTTTGACTAGTTTGGTGCGACGACAGTTCTGCGGGTGTGGAATTTTGAACACTGCTTTCACAATTGATTGCGTTTTCTGGAAACGAGACAATAGGTAAGCACACGCGTGCGAGAGAATCCCTTTCTGCTTTCTACCAGTGGTGAGATTTAGCGAACTCTCATGCAGGGTCCAACGTTGGTGGACTTGCTCTACACTTAAACCTCTTTAATCTCACCACTTGATTTCCCAGCTTTTTCATAGTTTGAATCTGTAACAAGAGTGCTACTTGTGTCGCAATGTCATTGTCGGGAATTGCAGGATAATAGGTTTTGATTGCATTCCCTTTCGGAAATTTCTTCAGCGGTTTGTAGATAATAAAGAAGATTGTGAGCCATGGCGTCCGAGGTCTTTTCGCATTGCCTCCCGCCCAACGTTGCCCCCTTCCACGCGGTGTGCACACCGCCAAACCTAGTTGTGGAAGCGTTTGAGAAGTGCTCAGGGAGGAAGGGCGTCATGAATGCCGCGGATTTGGCTACTTTTTTTAGAACCGTGCAGGGCGAGAGAGACGTGACGGAGGAGGAGGCGGGCTTGTTGATTGCGAATTTCTACTTGTCCACGAAGACGAAGAGCAGTGGTCGCCATCTGCGGATTCCAGGGTTGAGCCAAAGGAGCCAAAGGAGCCAACGCTCCAAACATCACTCGAGGCGTGATCTTTCGCTGTCGAAGCATGAACCGCCTGCTACTCTTGAGCTTCCTGCATTTCTTAAGCTTCTGCTGAGCCCGGAGCATAATGGACATCGAGAGGCGCCTGCTAACTCGGTCGGTACCGAATTCTCACAATCTGTTTTCTCTTTTCTAAGCTTGTTATGTTTCTTATTTTCACTTCTCGGGGATACTGAGTGTTTGGAATGTGTGGCAATAGGGTTTGAAACAGCGGCCTACGGAGGATATGACGGCGCCGCTACCGCACTACTTCATCTTTTCGAGCCACAATTCATATTTAACGGGAAACCAGTTGACATCCAAGTGCAGCACTCGCCCCATTGTGGAAGCGCTCCGCAATGGATGTCGTGTCATCGAGCTGGATTGCTGGGATGGGAAACACGGCAAAATCAAGGTTCTACATGGCAAGTACGAATTCAATCCGTGACTATTTTTTATAATATTTCCTGGGATTGTTTTGGGGTTTACTTCGTTAATTTTTTTAAGGCTTGCAACTGAAGCAAATGTGACTATTCTTAGGCTTTTTGATAGTTTGAGTAGGTCATATTGGGACTTCTCTTTTCTTCAATTTATTTATTTGTTGACCAACGCATGCAATGTTGTTTGCTGATTCCGCTGAATTGAAATTTGGTCCGATTTGCATTATATTTTCCTCAGAATTCCATCAATGGAATTGGTTATTTTATAACCGTGAATCTTTGGTCATTGAGGGGTTAAGCTGTTTTGGATTCACTAACTTGGGTCAAGTTGGAAAATCTTTGTGCTGTATTACTGACTATACAGACCGACTTGGCAGTACTTTGACAAAGGCAGTTGCGTTCGAGGACTGCATTAGGGACATCAAAGAGAATGCTTTTATAGCGTCTGATTATCCCGTGATTCTCACTATTGAAAGTCACTTATCGGCAGAGCACCAGAAGAATGCAGCTGTGGTAATTTTTCTTGTTGGTAGTCGCCTAATTATGCACTGCTCACTGCTTTCTTTCTTGAAGTTCGTGCTGGTGCAGACACGGTTATAAAATCCTTTTAATTTGTTTATCCCTTCGTTACTATGAGTGCAGGTGTTGAAAGAAATATTAGGTGACTTGATGTTCATTCCTGGTGCCGGTCATCGACCGCCCGTTTCCTTCAAATCACCTGAGGAGCTAAAGCATAAAATTATCATCTCTGATAAACCTCCGGGTGAATCAGTCGCTGACCAGGTACCGATTTCATCACTAGTTGACCCCACACCCACCCCGAATAACCTATCTACATTAAACCCTGCCAATTGTAACGCGGCAAAATCTTCTAGAATAACTCTGGAGAATCAATTCTCTACTATTGATCTTCCTTGGGGTAGAGTAGGTGTTAGCAAAGTGTACTCTGCAATCGATATTGTGCTAAGTTATTCCTTGTCCAACTGCCTCTTCTCTGCAACGCCTTCATATTGTGATGTTTTAGGATAGGAACACGCTCATCTTGGCAAGTTGCTGATTGCCGTCATTATTATTATTGTTCTTTTGCAGGTTGCAGAAGAACCCGACGTTGCCAACAAGTTACCACTTAAAAACGACAGCTCGGACGATGACAGCGTTTCCTCAATGAATGCGCATTCTCGGAGCAAGAGGAGGATGCACAGACGTCCAAGTAAAGTTGCTGAGAGAATGGTGCAGCAAGTGGCCTCAATGAAATTTGGCGACGATGGCAATCAGGTCATACCCAAAGTTCACGAGTTTGAGGAGTTGCTGTACATCTATTGTCAGAAGCCTTCGGAGATGGCGGAACGGCATGTGAAAGGCGGCCCACTGATTGCTGGTGAACGTGCTGTGATGGCGAATTTGAGTGAATCTCAACTCGATCATCTTATTGAGAAACACCCGCAATCTTTGATAGAGTAAGAATTCTTATTTCACTCTATTGGTTCAGTTGACCCCTAACACTAAAAATGAACAGTTCACTTTGAAAGCTCATTTTGTAATACAGTAAATTTCAAACATATTTATATCTTTCAAGAATGTGAGGTTTGATGTCTTCTTTTACTGGTTAATTTCTTTTATCCTCCGGGAAGCTTTCCAAATGATTTATCTCAATTCCTATGGATATGGAAGTGGCCACTTTGGAGAATTTGAGCACTTAGTTAAAGCAATTTTGGCTGCTCTGCGATTGTAATGATGCAGTTGTATTACCCGATATTAGCCACTACCTTCTGTTGTTTAGTAAAAGAATTCAATCTGAATGACAGAGGGCATGGTGCCTTCAATTCTAACATTATGGGATATGGAAATGGTTGAGCAGGTTCACAAAGACCAATATGGGTAGAATGTATCCATTTGGACTTCGGTTCGACTCTTCAAACGCAGATCCTATGGATGCATGGAAACACGGACTTCAAGTTGCAGCCGTGAATACGCAAGGTCGTGATCGGCCTGTATGGATTTCCAAAGCCTTCTTCAGTAGGAATAATGGTTGCGGGTACGTCAAGAAGCCTGCTTTTCTCCTTCCTGGATCCAACGTGGACCCTGCAAGTTTGGAACCGCAGCTAGAATTGAAGGTTAGCCTTCACACCTCGTTTTGTGGATAGCTCCAACTTGTAGTCCAATTCTCAGGTTTTATTCTTTGGCGTGCAGCGTTCCATTTTCTATGATGGAACTTCTCTCTTAATTGTAATTTTAAGAGTGAGTTACATCAGTATGGCGCTCCTTTCGTTTTAAGTATGATAAATGCCGAGGTGTCTGAGTGAATTTTCTGGTCGAGTGTCTCCATTTTGCCGCATTATGTTAACCTCTATTCGTTGTACTTTTCCAGGTGAAAGTGTTGCTTGGAACTGACTGGCATAGAAACTATGATGTTTTCAAGAAGCCGGACTATTTTGTGAAGGTACTGTATTTTTGCTCCGCCGGTTGCACCTTCTGGTTACTGTCAGTTGTGGCAAATATATGCTTAATCCGTATGTTTTAGGATTGACCATGATGGAAAATGATCTAACTAAAGGATTTTCGGTAAAGTAAACTGTTTCAGGAACTCTTGGACAACATCATAAAACAAACCTTCTCCATGATACGCAGAATGGCCTCTGTATGGTCCGTAATTAAAGGGAATTACAACCAAATGATGTCTAAAAGTCTTCGAAACAATCTAATTTTGCTGAAAACCTCGTTTAATGTTTTAGTAGTCCTGAGTGGTTTATCAGGCATACATACACCCTGGTGGTTTGTTGGTCGTGGAGTTTACACTTGTTTACCAGTAGCTTTGAGTCGCCCAGGAATCATACCGAATTCCTTAATTTATGAGAACATTGAAAATACTGTTGCAAGTTGATTTACACTTGTGGATATTTGGGCTATCAGGTTGCAATTCATGGCGTGAATGGTGATGAAGTGAAGAAACATACCAAGGTGATAAAACGGTCTCGGGAACCTCATTGGGAGCAGGAGTTTGTATTTCCACTTCGAGGTGAGCGTGCAGTTGTTTTCTACTTGACCACTTGAAATCTTGCTGGACTGACAATCGTTGCTTCTGTAGAATTGGGTATAATAACTTATGCTCGTCTATTTTAGGTTGCATTTCATAACATCCTTGAGGAGTTGCTTGAGCACCCCTGAAATCAAGGAAATGCAAAGGAATCCAGATTCTTTGTGTGCCCAATTTTGAACTCATATTATTTTTGCAAAGATGGCAGTGACTCACGTTAGATTAATTTATTGGCTCTGAATCCGAAGGGGTGGCCTCACATTGACAATAGCTACGCTACGTGAGACTGTGCCCCTGTAAATTTAGAAATGACAGCATTTTAGCATTGTTTTACTTTTGGAGTAGCAACCTTAAAAACGTCCTTCTGCATTCACTGTAGATCTAGCTTTTGCCAATGTAAAGCCTCCTCCCTCTAGGGCCAATGAAATACTCAATAGTGGGTCAAGTCTTCAATGATTTAGTGTTCCACACCCTTTTTGTGCAAAATGGTAAGGGTGCAAGTTGTATATGGCGAATCCACTGTATGCTAGAGATCCAGTGAATTGATTTGAGTTCTGTGTTTTTTCAGCTCCGGAGCTTGCAATTCTGAGGTTGGAAGTGAGAGAGCATGACAAGTTTTTACGAGATGACATGGTCGGCCAATCTTGCATACCCGTGACGGAACTCAGGCAAGGAATCCGTGCTGTCATGTTGGAGTCCAAGAAGGGACAGCACCGGAATTCGAAGCTCTTGTGTCATTTCAGTATACGGACGTTGGAATTTAAAGGGAAAGGAATTGCTTAAATTGACTGTCTTGTAAGCTCATGAGCTTATGATAGATTTTTATATTTTTCTGTATATTTTTCTGGTACGACATAGATCGTATGTTAGTGTAGGCAGTCGCATGATTGTTTGGAAAAATGATAGGTATGCCCTTGAAGGTGGGGGCCGAAACGATCTCTTTTTCGTGTTGTAAGTTAGTCACTGTGATTTTTTCTCTTTTCCTTAACAGGCATCAAATTCAGTGGGGGAGGGTGTTTTGGGGATTCGTTAGCTCCTAATGTAGGTAGGAAACTAGAATTGATTGTGTGTCTCGAATCTAAAGTTGAAAGGCCACTTGTGCGCTGAGAATTTGAATCTCAAATACTTAGGTTGAAATGCTTGCCTGAGTTGTACTGTACCGTACTATACAATGAAGTTTTTTGGGTGGGCAGCTTGTGCTTGTTTAGTTTTAACCCTGAAGCGCTCTGACGTGCAATTATTGGACGACAAACAGATTGAAAATCACTTTTCTTTCTCATTACTGTTTGGATGAAAGTCATCCTAATTTGTGGAGATACTTTTATGAACTTGTTGCCCTATCTAATGGTTGGATTTGGTGTTACTAGAGTACATATTTTTCTAAAATTACAAATTTGGAAGTGTGTCAAGTGGTTTTGACCAAGCCAAAATTGCATTGATTCTAATTCAAAATTGGATTTGCAAAAATGAGATTATAGAATTAAAGAATAGAAATCTTCAAAAAATCACCATACCAAGAGAACCTCATTTCAAATTTATTCCAACAAATTTTACTCAAAAATGACAATATTTTGCTTGTAATTGAATTTCAAAGGAATTGTGAAATTTCCCTTTCAAAATTTATAGAAAAATATTGGTGTTAGCATTGGTAAGTCTAACCATATGGATTGAATCTAAAACTCAAAATCTACATCTTTTATTTGTCAATGAATTTCAAAATACGCTTCCAAAGAATACTTTATGATGTTTTTTCTCAAATCACCAATTCTGGAGAAGATTAGGGATTAACTCCAAAATCTTTCATTGAAGTTGTAAGGGCAAAACAATCATAAGAAAGTAAGACAAGGTAACTACACCTAAAATTGCACACACAAACAATTCAACATGGTTGCCATTATTATATTGAAAAACTTTTGGTGGGATCTTGGTGGAAGCCAAAAGGAGAATTTAGATTCTCTAAGAATTCGTTTTTTTATTTTTTTTGAACAAATGGAAGAACCATTGCATTAAAAAAATTTAGGGAACAAAAGCAACCAAGCCACAAATGGATGGACATTGAAGAGATAAGAAAAAAAGAAACAGAGTGACAACAAGACTAGAAGCACAACCCTTTTTGGTCTAGATGATGTAAGGCTCGTTTCACCAAGACTTGAATCCAAATACAGTCAAATTTTGACCAAATATTGGAAGCCTGATGGGGACGTTGGTGAGTTCTAATTTGAACTTTAACCCATAAATGCTTTTGTAGAGGTTTTTCCGCTGATGAATGACAAAGAATCTTTTCATGTGGGATAGAAGTGCAACTATTCATCCTCTAAATTTTGTGTGAAAAGTAGAAGTCTTCTATAGTGGTTTGACTTCCAATGGGTTCTTTGGGACTTTTTCCTAAACCCCTAAAGGTCAAAGACTATGTTTTCACCAAAAATGCTCCCAAATTGTCAATTCTAGTACAAGTACTAAATTTTAGAAAAAAAACATTTTTGGAAAAATGTAACTATAGGATCTTGTATTGAACCAACACAAGACATACTAAGATACATATTAACCCTTACTACTTATCCTTCCTCATAATCTCCACAACAATTTGATCGTATTGTTAGATAGTTTGCAAGTAACATAGGAAGACATAGAAATTTTGTTGGAATATTAAAAGAACTTGAACATCTAAAAACTCTCACGTGAAAATGTGACAAACCCTAGCCAAAACATTAAACCACAACCAAGAAGTAGGATCTCAACATGGGAGGGAAATCTTGAATGATAGTAGTTAGAAGGCATGAAGACTTTAACTTCTTCTAGTGCCTTCATTCTACTCCACATTCTAAGCCAAAGTTTGAACCAAAGTCAAAGTTTGAGTCAAAGACAAAAAAAAAATAAGAACACTTAGGCGCAATAAACATGGAATGGGGAAGGCCCCAACCAATCCATCTAACTGGTCAATACACCCCAAACCAACAATACATCTATAAGCAATATTATGTAGTGCAGTTGTACATTTGACGCACCTAAATGTACGCCAATACTACATAGTGTTATTTTCCTTCCTAGTGTGTTGGTTTTGGGTGTACCTGTGCCCAACACGGTGACAGGGTACGCAACCAAGCCAATCATGCAAAGGCGTGTTGACCCTTCCGTCCTGCAGACAAGCCAGAACTTCCAACGCCCGAAGTTCACCGCAATTTCATCAAACGATCGATTTCACCATTTTTCAAACACTTGCAAAATCTATTTCTTCCCATCCGCCATCGCTCAATCTCGTTCCTTCACAAACTTTGGTAACCTGAAGAGTGCACTCTTGCCTTTAGTTGCTGGAGCAGTCACATTCTTAACTTAGTCGACGCGATCAATCGACATCCAACTCTAGAGTTGACACGATTTTTTCACAATGCTGCTGCTTGGAATCGCCAAATTCGGGACTCACTCGCATCATTCTTTCAGATTTTTTTCCTTAATGAAAGGTGGGATTTATCAACGCAAAATCCAGTTTTTTGTCAAGAATTCGATAGTACCGGTACAGTCGAAGGTTCTGTAGTTGGTGTTTTAAATTGGTGTTGTGATCGATTGCGAGGGAGAGAGAATGATGAAAACTGAAGTTGTAGTCAAATTTTCTTAATTTTTGATTGATCAGGTTTTGCAATGCTAGCGAGATCGAGTTTATTGTAGGTCGTTGATTGAGCTCTGAAGAGAGAGAGAGAGAGAGATGTTTGTTGTTGTGTGTATTTGTGGATACATGATTTTGCTGTGGTGTATTAGGGCTTTGAAGTGACAATGCGCAACAATTTTAGGAGTTGTGGAAGCTTCTTTGTGATAATGGACTTGAATGCTGCAGAGTTTTTGAAGTAATTTTAGTGTCGACGCTGGGGAAGAAGCGATATTATGAGTGGTTCTTGGAAATGCTGGGGTACGTATATATTGTAAAATTATTATTGGAGGAACGGTAGCTATGGCGTGATCGGGGAAAAATGCAGCCGAGGCGATTTGCGAGAGTGCGTCGACGCGAAGGCGGGCGCACTGCGGCATCTTTTTTCAAAGCTCTCAACCGCAATGCCTTATGGCTTGTGCTGCTCGTTGTTTTTCTCATCATCTCCACGCAGATGTATTTTCACAGCAAGGTGTTCGTGAATCAGGTACGAATTACATTAATTTGATGTCTCGTCTTCAACCAAAGTCAGACGGTAGGGAAGAGATCCGTGGACATTGACTATCTTGTCAGTTTCTCTGAAGGAATTATGGTTCTTCCTCTTGGAATTAGGGTTTCAATCCTTCTCTGTAATCTTTCTCTAAAAATCTTAGTAGTGATATTCTGGCTCTTTCATACCGTTTGTGAACCCACAATCACCTTGCGATGTAATGCTCAGTTGCTGATACATTCGTTTAGGACTTTGAAATGGAGGTATAGCTATGATGTAAATGTCGTCATACGTTGCTTGCGGTAGTTCTTAGGAGTATATGGAAGAGGATACTATTTGCGTCACTTTAAAAATCTTAACCATATGTAGGTGAGTGCTTTCATTGGTTACTCAATACAGAGCTGTGGAGAGATCTTTGGGTACATGAGCCCAATATGTTGAGAATTTTTCTTTTATCACGTTGTACGAATTTCTTATTTCAAATGGGGTGGTTGTGTCAGGCCACTATAAGTGACAGTAGGCAACACCACTCCCATTTGAAGACAGTGGCCATACACATTTAGCCAAGTCATGCTTACACGACTTGCTAATTGAAGGCCGACCAAGTGTATTGGAAGAGCTGAGTTGCTGTTTGTAACAGGGGTCAGTCAATAGGTGACTTGATCAGGCTTCCTAATGATTTAGAAGTCTCTGCCTTACTTATAGCTGACATGAATTTGTTCAATCGTTCCAACTCAGACCCCAAGTATCGTCATTGGTTTGCATAGGAAAGATAATGCACGCTTATGAATTGTGGCTGTGGGAATCTGCAGAGTAGAGAGAGGGATTGCAAGTGGTTAAGTAATCCACCCCTTGTTTGCGCTCATGGAGGAGATTCGTCGAAAGCTCCTCCTAACACTGTCAGTGGTTTCTCAACATTTTTGCTTCTCGATCGGAACATGCATTGATTCAGCTTCTCCCAAAATAGTTTTGGGCAACACATGTTGCATTGTGAGGATCAATAAACAATTTCCCTTGTTTGGACTCAAACCGTGTGGTTCACTCTGATTTCTTTTGGGCAGGAGGCGTCATATCGTTTAGCTCTTGATCTGCAAGTTGATTGCATAGAGATCGATGCTTCGAGGACTCAAGATGGTGTACTAGTTGCTCTCCATGATCGGTATAATTTCACCTCACGTCTTTAGTTATGACATTATGCAAGAATTTTGCAACACTTAGACTGTGTGCTGTTTGTCACCTTGGGGATTCACGATGTTCATTCTCTCTTTCTTAATAAAGGTACAATAGGTTTGTTAGTCCTTGCGATTCTTGCTCCACAATATCCTGTTTTTTCACCAAGCTGGTTGCGACGCAGTTCTTCTTTCTCGAATTACTAACTTCCATTTAGAGTTTTGGAATTCGATTTTAAAATTGCCTTCTTTTTCAGCTAGCGCTTGTCACTCCTGACGAGAGAAAGGTTGGGGATGCCCGAAAAATAATATGACCTAAGCATAGATGCACATGGTTCCATATGAGTGACTGCAAACCAAGAAGGAATAGTACTTTGTCAGTCCAGTATCTTAGCGTATGTAAATATACAGGGTGCAGTGCTTCAATGGCTAAAGAATCTTATGATGTTTGTGGAGTGTAATACTTCAATTCTGAAATCAAAGAAAAAGGTTTCTGGGGCCATCGCTTATGTTTCTTGAGGGCAGGGACCTGCAGGCTCTCTCTGATAACGAGTATATGCACGTGGGTGACCTTAATTTTTCTCAGGTAATCTGTTTGCTAACTACCATTCCACTTTTACAGTTTGTCTGCGGGTGCATGGTTCACCCGTTTGTCTCCCAGCTAAATTGTATTCAAGTCTTAAGCAGATCCCTCTGAATTGATACACAACCATGCCCAATATGGTGGACTGCTGTTGAAGGCCAGAGTGAAGGTGTCGCGTGCAAGGTTCTGAATTGTTCAATTATTTTCTCGAAGATGGTCTTGAAGTGGAGATTAAAAGAATTGTTCTTTTTGGCAGATTAAAGAACTCAAACCTGGAGCAAGATTTGCTGAAAAGTTTCATGAGCAGCATGTTCCCACGTTAGAATCTGCAATCCAGGTAATCAACTGAGTTTTCTGCAGCACATCTTTCCGAATCAATAGTTGGCCATGTGTTTATTTGGACGTTAGACTAATAGAGACACGATGGAGACATTTAGTAGTTAGAAGTGGTGGTCTTGTTTTCATTCTATGGACTACATAATTGAAAGCTGGGAGTCATGAGACGGTTATCGGACATAACCTTGACATGCATGCAAATTGTAGAGGTTGACATCTCACTTTTTGAGTGATCGTAGGGTCCACAACAAGTAGCTAGGTTATGTCATATAACCCTCTCCTACTTGGAAAACGTAAGTGACACCTCTGCTGAGCGTGCAAAACAATTGATTATGATGTACAATAGATATATCATGTATAGTGCTGTATAGCCCACATGTTACAGGTATTAACTTGACTGAATCCTGGTTTCTAACCACTCACTCTTTACTTGAGAATCTAGAGCTGGATAAATGCATCTTTTTCCAGACAGGATTTTAAGATCTGACATTGTGTTTGTTTCTGGTTTCTTGTCTCAGTACGTGATGCCATATGTACAGAAAATAATCATCGATGCAAAAGAGGGGCCTCCCAAATACGAGGAGGGCATGGCCATCGACATGTTCTCTGTGGTAAGATTTTGTAAATCAGGACACAAATCATTTGTAAGACTGTTGTCTTTTACTCTAGATGATTATGAGGACGATGTTTCTAGCAACCACTTGTCACTTCTCAGAGCCCTGATGCTTGCAGACTTAATTCATATCAATTTTAAGCAAGTGGGAAGGCCGTCCTTTATGGGTACAACCATTTGTATATGGAGCTATTAGAATGGAGAGAATAGTGAAGTAGATGGTAGTATAATGAAATGGCTACGAGGGAATGTTGGAGAGTTTGTAAGATCCGAAATAGCATCTTTGTTCGCAAAATAAGGGGTATCAAATTGTGAGTTTTTCAAGTACTGGATTTCAGTTCTTTCTGAACATTTTATCAGACCTCTGAGTTAATGAAGGAAACTCAAAATATCACCCCGAATACGTAGCTTTGTGTGCAAAGCGATTCCCCTAGAGGATGATCTATAGGCAATTCATGATTGCTAGGTGATTTATGTGGAAATTGCACGAGCTTAGCTCAGTACTCTTGAGTATGAAGTTAGACTTTTATGAAATCCATTTCTCGTACAGGACTAATGAATCTAATATGTTATCTATTCTGGTATATGTGAGAAACTGTCTGTTAACTGCAGGCAATTGAATTTAATCACATTATTACCTCTAAACACTTAACGCCTGGAATCAAAGAGGATTAGGTCTACTTTGGCTGAGAGTGCTGAAACTCTTGTTGCCAGATGAAGAGTGTTGACTGTCGGAACTGCGTGCTGTGGGCTAAATCAGACAGCATTGTTGAAGATTTCGCGCTCTTGTCTTCACATCCTGAGGTGAGATGTCATCACCTTCACTTTTTGGTTGTGATGATTTAATAGTCCTGACAAATGCTTCAAATTTTGGATTGTCCTTCTCCGATATCATGGTTTGAAAAACAGGCAGTAGCCGCAATTGTTTAGAATTCTGGTTCATTAAGATTGTGTTGATTCAACTCGTCTGAAGATGCCTGTGGAGAGAATGTGTTTGAGCAGTCCCTAGGCTACATTGTGATGAGAGACAAGGCGACTGGAAAAGTGACCGATCCTTTGCGGATGAAAGGACCTGGGATTATTGGCGCCTTTCACGGAATTGTGACGAGTAAACTCGTCAAATCTGCTCACAGGTAACAGCTTATCCCTGATACTTTCGTATGGAAATGTGACGGGAAAGAAACTGTTCTGGAAAGGGTTTGGTCACATAGATACTTACGTAGGCCCTGTGACGAATAATTTAGTTACTTCGATGTTGTGTCATCAGCATTAACGATATTCTAAGGTAGAGGGTACGCTTTACGCTTTGTAATCAATACGTAGGAGTGTGGTATTTTGGTGATCACTATAGAGCTGTGGAGAGATCACTTTGGGTACAAGAGCCAAATCTTGTTGAGACCCAATTTTTTATCACATGTAAGAATTTCTCTTGCATTTTCATAGTGGGAGTTTTTTGACATCAATTAGTGACAGTAAACTACCCCATTTTCCATCCACTCATCAGTGGCCATAGACATTTACCCTAGTCATGCATACACCACTTGCTAATTGAAAACCAAACAAGTGTATGAACAGATGAGTTTCTGTTGGTAATAACAGGAGACAGGATCATGTGCCTAACGGTTTTAGTATCCTCTTCCTTACTAATGTTTCTCAAGCAAAATAAATATCTGTGTTTAGTGTCACAACAGAGAGTGCTCAGCTTGAGCGTGATTTTCCACTGATAGAAAAACGGCCTGTTGTTGTTTGGCCTTCCAGAGCGGGGAAGAAATTACATGTTTGGACGGTGGATGAAGAATCCGTCATGATTCACATGCTCAAGACCGGAGTAGATGGCATAGTTACAAGCATCCCTGGGTTGCTTCAACGGGTGATGGGATCTGAAAGGCAACAATGTGCACAACATGGATTCTCCTAGGCTTCTTCTCCTTCGCACTATACGAGTTCTGAATCATTATTCTTGCACAGCACAGGATTGAACGTGTTGATGTGTAGACTCTGAAAGGCTTACTAAAGTTCTACGCAGAGGTCATTAATTACTTGTACACACAAATTGCAGGCTAGCGTTGCAAGCTTGATTTATACCCACATTTATGTAGCTCACAAGAAATTTATTTGTCAATCCCTAAATGCCCGAGGTACCAAATTCTGGTTTCGACAATACTTTGAAGTTAAATAAAACCTTATCAAGTTAGTACTTTTAGAAGAATTCTCTTAGAAGTCTAGTTTTAGTATTGATCAAAAATCCAATTTTGAAATGAATGATTATAATTTTTCTATTGAAGATGTTTTGCAAAGGTATCCATTGCTAATCTGGAATTTCTAATGTTAAGGGCTCTTGGAAATAAGCCTCAAATGTACTTGAACTTGGAGAAAAAATCACATTAGAAATTCATTTAAAAAAAAATTAGAGTAGAATTTGAGAATTCATAAGTTAATTGGGGTTATGTATGTTATGTCCTTTAACCTCATATTGTTTTGGTGACCTCAATTTTAGATTTGACATGTGAAAAGAGGATTGAAATACTTCAAATTACTTTCATAGGTTTAACAGCCTTCATGATCAAACATTATAATCTTTCAAATTAAAAGTGATATTGTTGTGCTTTCTTTTCCCATGTGATTTCTAACATATCTAGTTTGAATTTGTCTGGTTATAATTTTTTTAAATTGATAAAACTTATCTAAACGTTGGGTTTTATTGTTCAATTTATAGCAAATTCCAAGAAGCTCAAAAAAGGACTTGCACATTTAGGGGTTAATTCTAAAGCGCTCCGGCATTCAATTTTAGGATGACTAATAGATTAAAATTGAAGTTTTATTTTCATTACTATGTGGATGAAAATCATCCTAATTTGTGGAGATATTTTGTCAAGTTATTTGGTGTTATTAGAGTACATATTTTTCTAAAATCACAAATGTGGAAGTATGTCAAGATAGTGGTTGACCAAGCCAAAATTGCATTTTTGCAAAAATGAGGTCAGAGATGTAAAGAACACAAAAATTTCAAAAAATCACCGTGTGAAGAGAACCTCTTTTCAAATCCATTCCAACAAATTGTACTAAAATAATAATAATACTTTGCTTGTAATCGAATTTAGAAGGAATTCTGAAAATTTTGCTTTCAAAATTTATATAAAAATATTGGTGATAGTAGTGGTGAATCTAACTGTATGGATGGAATCTAAAACTCAAAATTTGGTAGATATTTATATAGTGTGTAAAAGGTTTAGGTACCTTCACACGCTAAAACTCAGGTTTTAGCAAGCAAAGGTAGATATTTATATAGTGTGTAATGTTGATTAATTAGTATGGGTCCCCTTAATACCACTATTCAGTGTAGAATAGCTCATCACGAGCAAAATTTGGAGATTGTCCTCATGTCATTGTTTAAATTTTTAAATTTTTTTACCACATATAGACAAGTGTGAAAAGTTGTGATTATATTTTTTCGGCAAAGGTTTAATTTTTTATGAATTTTTGAAGTGTGTTGCCTAACATGGCCCCAATACCCCCAAACCAACAAAAAGTGTATCCATAATGGTCATCTTACTCACCTAAGTAGTTACAAATATTTCCTAACATGGCTACAACTTAAAAGCCTAAAAAATTCACTTCATCAGTTCATGCAATGAATTTACATTCAAAAGGTGGAAGTTCCTACTGAAGTCACTAATCATTCTATTACAGTTATCTATGACATTGATTGTGGTCACTAACTCAATCCAATGTTAGCCCAAATCTCATTTATTGAAAAAACATTGGAATAAGTCATTTCCTAGGTGTCTAGAATTGGTCTTTTGTCCATGATGGTGTATTCTACCTTATACCCAATTGCTACCTAGTTGCTTAAACCAATCCCTCTTGCGTGAAATGAGCTTTATTTAAAATGTTACATTTGATATTATTGTTAAAATGAAAACAAGAGGTGTCCATAAAATGCATCCAAAAAAACACGAGGGTCTTATAGTACAATAACAAGGATCATATGTAGATGCATATTTGGACGTTTTTTTCAATACCTTTATCTTTTAGTGAATATAGAGAATTAAGAAAACAAACTCAATTTTCTCTAATGACATTGCAACATAGGCTTCTATCATCATTCTCATGCATATTCAACAACTTGGCATGTGAAAGTTGTGCAATTAGATTTTGGTAGGTAATATGCAATTTAAAAGTATATAATTTCATGAGTCTTTATCGCTACTAGACCTTTCTGATCCCTCGAGCATTCTTGCATTGGAATAATCAAAATTGTCAATATAATAGGCAGTGGTTCCTTATTGGGTGGGCTTGTTATATTTGTACTTATTTACATCTGTTGCAATGGTGCATCACAATTCAAAAATGAATTTCTTGATTTTTATAAGGGAGATTATTTGATCCAAATGTTGAATCATTTGAAGCCTAGAGACACTTCTATACAAAGAATAGTAGTCAATAAAACATGAACAAAAACTCCCCTTGTTTCCTTGCCTTACTATCTACATATGGTTCTTGTTATTTCATTGTAAGAAATGATATGGCTTCAAATTAGATTTTGGTTTAAGCAAGGGTTTAAGTTTTCAATGTTAATTTAGACCCGTGTTTCCCAAGGATGACTTATCCAATTTGAAGCCATGATGCCCTAGTTAGAACGCTTAATTCTAAGAGCCACAAGAAAAAAGGCCGCAACCTACTTTTGTAGTGGCGTCCAATTTAAAGTCTCTAGTTTCAATATGAATTTTACCATTTTTTCCCTTGACATAAGTGAAAAGCTTTACAAGCACTGCAAAAAAGGCACAACTTTCAAGTGAGGCAAGCCTACTAAATAAACAAAGTAGTATTAGGGTGGAAATCCCAAAAATTGCCATGCTTGCTACTATGCCTAATTACTATTATTAGACTAAACAAATTTTCATATTTTCTTGTTGACAAGTAAAAGGAGGTTCCTATGCACCAAAAAAACCAGATTTGGATCTCATTTGTAAAAATTATGAAGCATATAAGGTTTTTTGATAGATGTTCTGAAATTGTTTCTTCCACATAGGTACATATTGTTTTTGAAGATGCACTCAAAGATATGATAGATATTTTGAGTCAAAATCACATTTGGAAGTACCCACTGCTAATCACAAAGTAAAATGAATTTTTCAAATTTGATCACTTGTGGTAAATAATAAAAATGATGTGACTATGAGGCTTTGTCCTAGGTAAACAACAATATCAATTTATTCATAGTGGATAGTAGGAAAATTAAACAAAGAAAACGTTTAAATCAATGATATGCAAGAAAAATTAAAAGTTAAAAATTAAATTAAGAAAAAATCAATCTCCCATTCAACCAATTGGACAGGGAGAGGGGATCCAACTAGTTGACTCCCTCCTCCAACCAAACCCTAAACACATTGTGATGAATGAATGTGGTTGTAGATAGGATTTCAAAACTCAGATTCAAAATCCATAGTCAATGCTAGAAGTCAATGCTATATGGTGAAAGCACCCAATATTGTCAATATAAGCAATTCAACATAGTTAGAGGCATGTTTTTCCTAAAAATAATATTTTTATAATATTAGCAATAGAAAATAATAAATTAAAAAAAAAATAGATTTTTGAAAGATGGCATGTAATTTCTATGAATTTTCAAAGTGGAAGCTTCCTGGACCACTGACACCATCATATAGGTGGATCTATAACCAAAATCTCAAAAAATCTGCAATCAATTAATTATAGTTAAACATGGGAACAATTTAATGATGCTCTTCAAAGACATTGGAAATTAACCCTTAAAGGACTAATGGATGACCTTGGAAATCATCCCTTTTCATTATCATGTGAATCATTGGCTTAAAAAAATAGCAAAAGCACTCATTGGAAGTCAAACTATTGTAGAACAACTTCCTTTTTTCACAACAAAATTCCAAGGATGAATAGTTGCACTTTTTTGTCCTACCAGTACAATTCCGTATCATCCATCAGATGCCAAATGTCTTCCTTGACGTTTAAAGGTTAATGGAAATCTAGAGTACAAGGATGAGAATGGGTATATTCACCTTATTTTTTGCCCTAAGGATAGAGCCAATAAATTCTTGCATTTCCAAAAATTGGGAGAAAAAAAAGCTTCAGAACACTCCACCTCTAGTACACATGTACCACAAAGTGATCCAATTTTTTCCTTCGCCTGCATGCATTCCAAGTAGCCTTTTCCTTCTCCCACCTGAAAAAGAATTAATAAATTGCCAGCTCCTCATTTGGGATATTTCATGATTGTCAGCAGACTGAGGGGGAATCTCTGAGACCAATTGTGGGACCAATTGTGGGACCAAGTGTGCGAACCAATTCCAGTGGAGGCAAGCCCTCGTTCATTCCCTTCGTCGGGCCCTCGGCCCCTGCGAACGGGACGGACCCTCCGTCCAAGCGCGTTTAGGGTTTCAGATTTGCTAGTAACCAGCAGCTTTTCTTCTTCTCTTACGGGGGTGGATTGTTACTTTAGTTGAGAGGATTGTCACTGTTTAGAGGTTATGGTTTAGAGGATTGTGAGGTGGCTCGGAGAGCGTGAAGCTCGTGGACGTTGCCGTGAATTCGAAGCTTTGTTTCTAACGCCGGATTGGGGGCTCTGAGGGGAGCGCGAGCTCACAGGGATTGCGCGGCTTTCTGCGTGGAAATCGAGACGGTTTGGAGGAGGAAGCGGGGGTGGGAAATTGTGTTCGATCGGAAGGTTGTGAGGGAGTGCTTGTGGAATGATCGTTTAAATATATATATATATTTTTTGGGGTGTGTGTGTGGAGGAGAATGGGAATGTGTGATTGAAGGATTGGAAGACTGGAATGAGAGTAGTAGTAGCGGACAAGGATGTATGGAAAGTTGAGCACCCGGAGTGGGACGACGGAGCAGCATGTTGTGAGGCTGGAACAGGTGCCGCGATGGATCGAGCAGGAGCCGCTGTCGCCGTCCGCGAGTCATAGTGAAAGCGAAACTTCGGATAGGGGGTTCGTGGATCCTCTGACATCACTCGCAGGTACGATACATTTAAAATAATTAAATTCCCGTTGGTTTTGTTGAGGGATGTTATTTTAGCTTGGAGCGATTACTTCAGTACTTTAGAATCAGAGTTATGGATGAGCTTAGAGAGATCTTTAGCGCTGTGAATGGGGAGCTAAATTAGGTCAACGATGTGTGCCTGCTTGACTCCACAATTCGTAATGGTGACGATTCAGAATCGCGTGATCTCGCACGACCTTGCACGCGGCCGGGCCTGCAGGTTGTTATTGTACCTGAAGCAAATGGTTGTTAGTATTCAACCTTGAGACTAGTGCGGTCGTCTCAGAAAAGTTTTTTTTTGCTCTAGACACCAGCGTTTGAGGAAGAATTCAGAGTGTGTTATCGGAGCTTGGATGATTGAACTGGGACCTTTGCCCACGTGGATCAAGTCATTTTTCGACGTGTTTTAACCTTTCGTCTTGACCCTTGATCCATTGTAAGATGGAGTTCTTAGAAACTCAAGAATAGTGTTCTGTTTTTTTAGGTTCTCTGGATTCGCCCAAGCTGTCCCATTACCGTCAGTATGGTAGACCTTGTAGTGTCCAGCAGTGACTTAAATACTAGAAGCTGCTGTTCTTGAAGGCTTTTGTAAATTGCGCATCATATTGAGCCGAGAAGCAGATGTTTGTGGGTTAAGGTTGCCCCGTCAAAGTGGCCCTGGAGTCGCTATTGTGGGTGACCTCCATATTGGAATGTATCGTTTTGGGTTGGAGCCCCGGACAGCCTTGTGTAGGAGCTCTGGTGGTGAGCTTAATTCTTAATGCCCATGAGTGTCAGCATTTTGTTTCTGCATCAAGCTTCCTGGCGGAGCTTCTTCACGGCCACACAGGGACTTGAACCTAAAATAGTACGCTACAATTCCTACAATGTTGGCAGTCACCTGCCAAATATTTGCCCTAAGCCTACAACAACATTGAAATCTTAATGCTTATACACCTGTACCTTCAGAGGGGGGAACGTACTTTGTTCCTATTTCCGCTGTGCCTAGCAAGGGGTATACAAATACCAGACACTGTTCTGAGAGTCAGTTGTGCTTCTAAGTCGAGGAGGGAAGTCGATCAAGGTGATCCTTGCGGCAGTATTCAAGCTAATACTCGTTGATTTTTTCAGGGTCTGAAAATGGGGGAGCTGCTTATGGGACGTCTTCCAAGTTTCATGTCGACCATGACATCAATGCGAAGCTCTATCTTTGGCGTGGTTCCCCATGGGCTTTGGAAGTTGACGCTGTTGTCAATTCTTCAAATGAGGTAAACTGCTCTGTTTTCGCTCAAAGTGAAATGACTGTGCAAAGCTTGAGTAGCCAAGTCTAAATAGAATTACATACCTTTCCTACCTCTTTCCTCATATCTGTTCCTCTGTTTAAACTCTTCAATATGCTGTACAGAATTTGGATGAAGCTCATAGCAGTCCGGGCTTGCATCCAGCAGCTGGACCTGGGCTTGCAGAGGAGTGTGCAACTCTGGTAAGCTTTTACAACCTCTAGCTAGAATTCCTTATTTGTTTGGACAAGGGCGTCTATCTGTGGAGATCGTCTTCTTTGTTACTAGCGATATGTCAATAGTGGAATTCTCATAGGTACATACTTTTGGGATTGTTGTTGTTGTCTTCCTATTTACATGCACACCATGTTTCTGGTTTTATGTAGTAGTCAATGAGCAGTTCAGTGTAGGCGACTAAATTTGCTTGAGCATATCTTTGGCATTACATCGGAGTTCGTTCTATGAAACTTGAAATACGCCTTGAAAATATTTAATTTACATTTGAGTGCTTACAGTGTGCGCATAGTCACAACTTGTCGTCGATTTCATTACTTTACAGGGAGGGTGCAGAACTGGACTGGCCAAAGTCACAAGCGGCTATGATTTACCTGCAAGGTAAGTGTGCTAGCTGAAATCTGCATGATAATTGTCTATCTCTGTATCAGGCTATACTTTTAGGAAGATTCATTTTACACCTTTCACAAGATTATATATTTATATATACTGACAAGGAGAGTTTGTTAAAACGGTGATGGGATTGGTTGCTTTGCAGGCGAGTAATTCACACAGTGGGGCCTAGATATGCGGTGCGGTACCACACAGCTGCGGAGAACGCACTTAGTCATTGCTATCGTTCATGCCTGGAACTTCTTATTGAGCAAGAACTTACAAGGTTAGATTCTTAATTCATTCTTCGCCTATATTTGTTAGCCAACCAGTCTACTGTTTGCTTTCGACTTTTGCCGGGTACACGTTGTGCTGATGCCTCTTGTTGATGAGCTGCATGGTCCATCTAGGTTCGATCCTATATTTAGAGCTTTGAAATTTTTTCCAGGATTTTGGTGGAAGCAAGAATTTGGATTTGACACTCTTTAGCCCTTGTCAATGCTTGGGTCTCTTATTAACTGTCACTTAACTGTGCTTTGGTTGTTTCATTAGCATTGCAATGGGCTGCATCTACACAGAAGCCAAAGGTTATCCAAGGGAACCCGCTGCTCATGTTGCCATACGTAAGTCCAAACGAGACCTTCAGTATCATTGTTACTTTCAACTGCCTCGCGCCTGAATGCTCTTAAAAGTGCCTGCAGCTGTCTTTAATTCATGTTCAAATTCAAACAGGGACTGTCAGGCGCTTCTTGGAGAAGCACAAGGATAAGATCAGTGCTGTTGTCTTTTGCATATCAAATGCTACTGATACAGACATCTATAAAAGGTCAGTTAAGTCATGTCAGTCCTATGCAGGATGTGCGGGATGCCTGACTTACGAAGGGTTTGGCAGCTTATAAATCTTTGGTCTTCAATGCAGAACTTGTTCTCGAAATTAGTTTCTTTTGATCATGACTTGCTGCAATTTGAATCATTTTTTTTTTCATCACAAGTTTTCTGTCATCAGACTTAATAAAGTATGGTGGCTGGTCAGATTGCTTCCGTTGTATTTTCCAAGGGACAAGTATGAGGAGGAGATTGCTGCTGCCAAGCTACCAAGTGATGTAGGGGATGAAAATGGAGAAACAGTTATTTCTGAACGCAAGATCAGAATATCAGCGTTACCTGGGACAGATGGCTCCCCTCCATTAACACAGTCCGTGTCCGGAGATGTCACTCCTTATCGATCAATTGTTATGAAAAGGTAGATCATGAATACAGTGATTAACCATACAAGCTATGTGATGTGGGATCCGTCTTGGATAAGTGAAGCATGACTGTTTTTTTCTTTACGTTCTTTTATATTGATTTATTGTGATTTGGTCCTGTGTTTGTAAACCTCTTGGTCACTTAGTGCTTTACGTTCATTGCCTTTTTTTTTTGCTTTTACAGACTCTCTTCTTGAGGAAAATTTCTTGTTTATATGTCACAATTCTGGGTGTTTCAATCTCTGAATTTTTAGTACTTGTATGGATGTAGGCATGACTCAATTGATGGTCTGGTTGACCCAGCCTTCATGTCAATGACTCGAGATCCTGATCAGAGACGGAAAGAGCAGTGGGAGAAAGCTGCACAATCTCAAGGAGGCTGGGCATGGGGTAGATGGTTAGGTCTTGGAGGTTTAGGGGCTCCTGCCCTCTCTTCCACTGAACAAGATTCTCTTCATGGTCGATTTCTTGCGAGAGCTAATGCTGTGAATCTCACAGAAGTTGCAGAAATGAAGATCTTGTACTTCCTCTTTCCCATCTTCGTCATTTAACACTTGTGAGTTTATTGTTTGCAATGGATACAACAGCCCTTTAGCTGCCAAATTTTCATTTCCAAAGTATTTTCAGGTACCGGGGCGGAGTGGACGTGGATGGGCGACCTATCATGGTGGTTGTTGGGGCTCATTTTCTCCTTCGTTGTCTTGACCTGGAGCGTTTTGTACTTTATGTTGTCAAGGTTTGTTCACTTCACGTAGTGATTTTGTCCTTGCTATTGCTATTCTAGTTCTGGTTCCATCCTTTTGGTACTCAGTACTTTTTAAAAGAGGTGCTCCAGCAAAATATTTAATGAATTCAAAGGGTATTCTACTTTGAGTGGGAGGTCAATTCACTTGCCCAACTTGTATCACAGGAGATGGAGCCACTTATCAACAGGCCTTATTCGGTTGTATATTTTCATTCAGATGCAGAACTCTCAATGTGAGTTTCCTTGCATTTTAATCGACTAGTTTTCTGTAGGAGCAATTAGTTTGAGTGGCAAGTATGTAACTTTTCCGACGTGTGAGTTCTTCTGTTGAAACTGTCGATGTGACTTGTTTCCAGTCTTTTTCAGAATCTTTTTAACATGTGCTTCGACCTTGTCACAGACAAACAGATTTGGGATGGGTGAAGCGCCTACATCAGATTTTAGGTCGGAGGCACAAACATAATTTACACGTATGTACATCCCTACTTGACCTGAGATATTCCAGAGATGGAGAAATTTTCATAGCTACCTGTTCCACTATACTACTCGACTTGGAAGTTAACGAATGCAATGTCAGGCACTGCAACTTATCAGAGTATTCACTACTTGCTCCCTGGTTGTATTTGGCTTTAACAGGCGATCTATATATTGCATCCTAATTACCGTTTGCGGGCCATGGTGATGGCGTTGAGTTTTTTGGTGGAACCTGAGGTAGGATTTTAACATTCTCTTGCTCTAGACTTTTTTGAGGTTCTTGTTATCTAAATGCAATTTCAATTTTTATTGTTTATGGTTTTTATTTCTGAGTTTTTTTAAATTGAAACCTGCGCAACTTGCCTTCTTATATTGCAGTGTGTTATCTATTTATCTGTTAACAGGTTTGGAAGAAGGTGATCTACGTAGAGAGGTTGCCAGATCTCTTCAGATATGTACCTCGGGAACAGTTGACCATTCCAGACTTCGTTTTCCAGTAAGTCTCGTTGTCTTTCTCTAGATTGTTTTGTGGTGGACGTGGTGCTTCTATATGTAGATTTTAGAATTACAGCCTGCTAGATTTCTGTAGTAAGTGGCGATGTCTGCAGGAGTTCTATGATCTATGGAGCCATAATAATTTTTAGGCGGCGTTGTTAACTCTTTTAAGGACCAGGATTTTATGTTTTTATAATGGCCAGTTTGAATGATCTTGTTGCAGAAAATACAATTCTGGTAGTATCAGTGGAGATCATTATATGTGTTAGTCAGGAAAATAAAATTAAAAGCAAATGAATAAAAGAAAGTCCTCGTATGACCCAATCAAAGGTGTTTAAAAAACCATGAAGTCGTTTCAGGGTCTCTTGATTCTTTCCAGATTAATTGCAAGTGCTTCACCTTGCATTTGGGATTAATTATGTTATCCCTTGACGCAGGCATGATGTTGAGCTTCAGGGGGGAAAACCTCTTGGCATTGATTCCAGACCCCGAGCTATAGCAAACAGAACCCTTCTGAGCTCCCGGTAGCAGTGTTTCTTAACGCTGTTTTGTAAAGCTGTATGTGACCATCGGAGTTTCAGCCAACGTGTCACAAATCCTATTTGTTTTTCTCTATATGTATTTCTTGTCTGTAATTAGGGTCACAATGTCTTTTCCATATTATTGACAAGGTTACAAAATATTTTCTGAATGAAATTTTGGCTTGAGCTGTTGTACTATTCATGTGATTTGAGATTGTGACTGCAAGTGTTCCTGCGTTTGACTGCTTTAGTACAGACCCTTCACGCTTCAGATGTCTGTGTATGAAGGGTACACATTCTAGAGTCCCCGAAATTACATAATTGTTATTTATGCCAGAAATCGTGTTTCAATTTGGCTCTTGAAATGATTTAGAGTTATCCTAATAGTCATGAAGTCACCCTCTCTGTGGTCCCATGTGCTTCTAATTCAGATTGCACTTGAACTTGTATTTTTTGCATGATTGTATGCAATCTCTTCACATTGAATTGCAAGGTCCCACTCTTTCCAAAAAAAAATTGCACCATTAGAGGTGCTAATTTGTATTTTGACCAAAACATTCATCCCTTCCAAGTATGGATTGTGAAGAAAAGCATTGAAAACCTACTTTGTTTTAGGGTTTTTATAAATTAATGTACATAGTTCAATTGTACAAAGAGTGAAGGGATATAATAAAGTGGCATTTTCCTATTATATTCAAGTGCTGATGTCTCATCCTGAGAAACTATTTTAGTTCTACCTTTGTTTGTATTAATTTTTCAAATTGTCAATGTAACTTAAAAAATAAGTGAACATTGGAAATGGTATGGGTACTTTTGAACTCTTGATAAATACTAGCATGTGGTAATATGCTTATTTAGTGTGTTTGTTTAGTATTGGTTAAGTATTGAATAATTGCATGACATTGGTGGTTAACATTGAAGTTTAATTGAAGTAGAAGAGATAGAAAATGAGGTCAATGCCTACATTTAGATTGTGATATAGAAATGTACATTCACAAATCTTCATCATATAGAGTACCTTTTAAGAATGTAATGCGGTGTAAAGATTTAATGCATCAATTATAATTTGAGTTAATAGTTATTGTTTTTTCAAAAATTAATACAACAATGATAATAGTAATTTTATAAAAAAGAAAGGTCATTTATTCACGAACCTAGCAAGGATGCCAAGGACTAAAGATGTTCAATGAATGGCATTCTAAAAAAGAGACTAAAAATGCAACTATTCATTCGGGAATATGATAATTCTTAGCTTACTACCGTACTCAAAGGGTTGGATCCTTCCAAAGTGAATATAGAAAAGATAATTGATCAAAAAGACCATTTGCAACTATATACTTCAAGGTCACATTCAACAAAAAAATACCAAAATTGAACTTCTTCAAACTTTGAGAGTTTCACATCATCTTAATCCAGTCAAAAGATTACAAGACACTTTTTGACAAAAAAATGCTCAATTCATATCAAATTCATACCCTCCTATAGAAAGGACAGTCTTTAGATACCAAGGAAGCATGGTGCTCAACCCCTAATGGCACTAGCTTGGTACCAATGTGGGCCTTGGACATTGATGCCCAAAGACCACTATTCTACTACCAGTAGTGTAAGGTAACGTCATACTCCTTCATTATGTTGTAAACACATGTTTGACATAATCCTCAAGTGCATGATGCCAAGATAACTTGCTTATTGCATTTTCAATGATTGACACCTACAGACTATTCTTAAGCCTTGCATTCCATCGCCATGAGAAGGTGAAAGGAAAGCTTGAGCCATACTTTTCCCGTTATTTCATAATCCATAAGCACAATCCAGAAAACCAAAAAACAAAGAGACAAAGTCAAGTGGAATAGATCAATACTCATTGGACCCATTGAAACCAATCTACTCAAGTCAGGTTGTGAACTTCTAGCATACTGTAAAAAAACTAAAAAAACTTTCACTTTTTGCAGAACTACCTCACATCTCAAAGGAATAACAAGCCTCAGGCAAACTCTACAAATAACCAGATCCACCTGAAGAAGCAACCCTCATGCAGGTTACAAAATACCTGCACCACTATGTCAAAAGTAGGGCATCTGCTTACCCCCATTGTGTGAGTGATATCAGAATGGAGGAAAGCTCTGCGTTAACTAATCTCCAACTTGTCATTCATTGCAAGAAGAGATGAAACAGCTTACTAGACCAATGGAGGAAAACAGGATCATTCCCTCAGAAGCTCTCAAGGGTCGTTGTATCCAGAGAAGGCAGGTCCAAGTAGTGGAGGCTCATCAATGGAAGCGCCGTAGGAATGGATTTTGTTGAAGCGCCAGTAGCTGTCCGGAAGCTCGGCGGTAAACCAGTCCTGGAAATCAGTGAACTGTTGGGACACTTCTGAAACAGAGAAGTAGTTGATGGGGAACATGTCTCCCGTGAGCAAGCCTTCGGTGTGCCTCGGGACTTTCTTGTACTGCAGGTTCAGTGAAGGCAGGGTTAGCCAGAATCTCCCCTCTCGGTTTTCATTATGTAAGGTTACTACACCTAGAATCGTACGAATAAGCTCTCTACACGTACGAATGAGCATGATTCCTATAATTAATCTCTATATATTTGTGTTGTTGAATCTCACTGGGAATCAAAAAAGATTATAGATTCTCTAAGCATTCTTTGGGCACCTTATGAAGACACTATGAATTTTCAAAGTGTTGAAAATACGTAAAATTGACTGTAGGCTCTCATGAATATAGGCTGTACATTTTAGGCAAGAATCAGTAGAGGATGGTTCTAAAACGGGATGGTTCTAAAACGGGTTGCAATTAGGTGCAATTACTTTAATCATAACAGTTTCGAAGAACCAGGTAAGGTCCTCTTCTACACTGGTACTGTTGAGATATATAGGAGGAGAACAGGACTTTCAATTCACTTGAAGTCGAGAGATGAACCGATTTTAGATTCTTTGGAAGGACAACTGTCGCGAAGGGACCATTATTATGTCAACTGTCGCATGCACTACTCAAGAATATTATGATATTGACTAAACAAAACGACCAAACAAATTAAAAAAAGGCAAAAAAAATTGTTCTGTGAATATCGTCTCCTTGTAAAAAGGAATCTCCCCATAATAGGGACCGTGCTTTCTATTCCAGTGAAATAAATTGCCCCAGAAAATCACCAGATTCCACCTGCTGCACTCTCGCTATTACTTGTCGAGCAGATCCTTACTTTGGGCAAGAGGAAAAAAATGCCTCGTATCTATGCAATAGCATCCCAGTTGTAGTCGGTCATTCCTAGGTTTATTCCTAAATTTGAAGGCACCTGTCCTTAAACCTAGGAAACCCTCTGCTCCTGAGATTCTACTGTACAGAACCCCTAAATTGAGGAACTCATTTGCATGGGGTCTTTTTCCCGTGGGTTGAAAGTTGCTCACTGACATTGCAAGTGTCATAAAAACATGTAAGAAATGAGAAACTTCTAGGGTCTATCGTAGTCAAAGATGTTTCTCTAAGATAATCAGCAGTTGGACTAATTATGTTTCAAGAGTAGTCTGAGCTTGTGACTGGGACCATACTACTTTACCCTTCGACAACTCATATCTAATTCAAATAATACATATTTTAGTGCGTTTGAATCCTCTCGAAATCGGGACAAGATACAAAAAAAAAATCCATTCTCATAATGGAAACTACTCAAAACAGATGAAAACCACGGGAATGGGTTCCTACTTTAGTTCATGGGCGTAAACCGGACTTAACAAGAGTTGTGAAATTCATAGGACTACTACACTAACGGTCTAGTCCGCATTGCAGAAATACAAGCCTCTAAAAACGACTGAACAGTAAATTCTACACAAAAGAGTCAATAAGGTTAGTTGGCGTACCAGTAGGAAACCGATCACTTTTTCTAAGAAGTCATCCTCGTTCATTTGCACTGCATCTGGATAGATTTTTCCAACTATAACCCGATGGCTGCAAAATTCCCAATCAAATCTTCAGTTTCACCAGACGTATTAACAGCGAATAAGACCATCTGAGCTTTGCCTGGGGTTGCTATCACGACCTCATCCTCAAATGCGAAATCAGAGTCAGCCGAAACAAGGACAGGCAAAAGTTACATTGTTTCTTTATCGTCCTTGCTAACACGAATGTCGAAAATCCATCCTCCATTTGTGTTCCACTTGTCTTCAATATTAATCTCAAAAACGATCTCTCCGCCCTTAGGGGTTGCGACAGTGCACAACCTTCTTCTCGCTGCGGCCTCGGCAAGATTCTTCTCTGCCTGTGCCAATTCTTCGCTAGTCTGATCCTCTGACTGAAGTTGGAGTCACAGAAGAGATATCATTAGTACATGCCATTAGACTCAGCAATGGGCAATGAACTCTTAATATGCAGGAAGTCTAATTACGAAACTGCATTGAAATTTTTTCAAGTAGGAAAGATCTGTAAAGCAAATCAAACATTCCGTGGAATCCTTGTCCTGAGAACCATGAAAAGACAAAGCCTTGAAGTAAATATTGTGATTAAAGAACATTCCAGAAACCTCCAAGTAGACATCAAATGCCACATACCGGTAAAACATCGCACTTGCCGGCCTCTAGTAATTGAGGATCATATACCATCTGCACCAAGAACACAAAGAAGTTCAAAACAAAAGTAGAAAACCAAATATCAGTGGTCTCATACAAAAACTGCCGAATTATCGTAGAAGAGGTTGCACATAACGTTCGTTATCGATAACAATCTGGGTCCCTTTTGCAATCGACACGTATGGGACAATAAATGTGAAAAGTAACACATGTTAAACAATTTTCCCATATCCCTTCCACCTTCGTTTCAAGCGTCCACCAAGATAAAGTTGCAAAGTTAAACATATTCGCCACTTCCATATTTTAAGTAAAAAACATTCCAAGGATGTGAATGTCATGACTCGTAAGAAGAGAATCAGAAATGCGGCTTACCTCCTCTTTCAAGCCTCGATCAACCATCGTTTGTACATTTACTTTTGCCAAGGACGTTGCAGCTGCGACCCTTCCCCTTTCCGAAATCGAGCCTGCATCACCGGGCTGTTCCCACAGTGCCCTCTGCACTGGGTCTGCGTTTCCTGGAGGGGTCAACCCGAGCTCTGAAAACCACTGCCAGAGCAAATGCCACATATCAATGCGTGTGGTAATTCAAAACTATTTCAGGTTATTGCAATGAATGAAAAATCTATATACTACACCCTTTCTCATGTAGTGAACCCTCTCTCATATAAGACCTATTGCCCTGGCAGACATTTTGCCCTGGATACGCACTAGTTAGGCCATAAGTGGAGTAAATGCTACTTTCAAGTGAAAATTTAGAATCCTTGCGAATATAACAGTGTAGAACAGTTGAATAATCAATGCGAACCAATGGTTGCACTCCCCCTATGAGCTTAAATTTGAAAGATTCATAACTTACTCATACAATATCCAAGTGATGCCTAATCTGGTGCTCGAATATGGGGAAACTTCACCATAATGAGAGGAACCGCTAGCCACGGGAACGTAAAATATACTCATACCCTACCTTAGAGCCAACCATTCACACAAAATATAAAAGCGACACATCTTATACATTGAAAATATTAAAACTATATGAAACAAAAGCACAGATTCAAAAGATAAACGAGGCTCACCGACGTCCGGCACGCCAGCATTTGCTTCTGATCCAACTCATTCAAATTGTACAGCTTGTAAAAATGGCAAACATCCGGTCGCCTGCCCATGAGCAACCGCAGCGAGTTTCGTACATCTTTCGAGAATCCAATATACTGAAACACCACGAAAACATTTCACCATTCCAACAATTAATACTCGTAATCCATCAAATTAGGGTTACAGCCTCTCACCAAAAAACCTCCCATCATCATCAACACTGTTGCAATTCAGACCTGGATCTTCTTGTTCTGGTCGCAAATAGCGAAGACGGAGGCCGTCGTGTTAGTCTCCACGGGAGGTTGAATGCGCCCTTGTTGATTGATGTAGTTGATGAGCGGGAGGTCGCCAAGGCTGGGAATCTCGGTGGCTGTGTCTGTGGCCGTGGCTACAATCCCATTTCGTGAAACACGGCTCAAACCTTGCTTTCGTGCAGAAAACCTTAACGGCCTAAACCCTGATTCCGTGCTGATGGCGTCCCCGTAGAAGCTTGAATTACGGCAATTGGAACGAGGGAGAGTCACCCTTGTGGTGGAGCCCCTGGGGGTTGAAGGAGCCGAGCTGCTGGTGGACGCCAACTGCGATAGGGGTGTCACCTTGCTCGCAACGCACGCGGCTGATGCCTGCATACACCACATTACCAAAGAAACTGTACTTCACATTCCGTCGCTATTAAAAAAATGCAATTCAATACACAGCTAGAATCCCCCAGAGACATGAAATTCGACACAAACCCATGAATAGCACCACTGCTGACTTCGAATTCTTCACTATTACCGCAAATCACCAATGTCCATGGGCGAATTAGTGTTAAAATTTCAAAAATTGAAATTGAGCTGTGAATGCACCGTCATGTGCAATTTCCAGACCAACAAAGAAGACTGACAAGAAAGGACTCGAAAAGACGACACACTCGCAACCCAAAGAAAACAGCAGCACGCTCTTCTATGGCTTCACATCAACCATTCATTCATTCATTCATTCATTCATTCCCGCATTGGATTTCCGAGCTCGACCAACTGGTGCACTCACAAGCTGATGCTCTCGAAATGTAATCCTCGTGAAAGCACAAGCATAATGCCTCAAAAACAGAATCCCTCGGAAGCTTAAGAACAAAGTGGCTCGAAATTTCAAGGGATGGAGAGAGACGCACCATTGCAGCAGTCGTTTGTTTTCGTGCTTGGAATTCCTAAGCAAGCTTGCTAGGGGACGGCGACGCGAGAAGCAAGAGAAAGAGAAAGAGAAAGTGGAAGAAGAAGAGATGGAGGTGGATAAGGCGAGCGATTCCCTGGGATTGCTCGAGTTTTACAGTTGGGCTTTTTTATTTATCCACATGGCAAATATCTTCGCTAATATGTAGATTTCAATAATATCAGGTTCGGTACATATCCATCTCTCGCTGGGCAGCCAAAGTTTTCCTTGCCGAATTTTCACCAAAGCCTTAACCCTTGAAGAACGTGGCCCCCATGACCAAGGTAGTCATCAAAATACTTGGATTATTGAATCAATAGGTGCATTCTTTGTTTCTATAATGAATAGTCATTTAAGAATTAATAATGGTAGTACGTCACCAATGGGTTTTTTTAGCAATATTTTGCTTAGAAGCAATACAAATTTTTTTTGACAAAATATTCTTTTATTTTAGTGGATGAAATTGGGTGAAAGTATGCTACGGCCTACCACTTTTGATGTCACGGTGTCACATTTGAGGAACTAATTTATTTTAATTGTACATAAATGAAGAGAATTACATGCATAAATTTGGTGTGATGATTGACATTACAAATGTATTCTAGGGTCCAAGCACATTTTTTAATTTGTACTCAATATCTAGTTTTATTCACTAATATATATATTTTAGTTTTTATGTTATTTTTTCACTTTAAATATAAATTTTAATATTTAAATTGGTTGGAGGAAGAAACTAGCAAGATTTTACAAGTGGGCTTAATTTTTTTATTATTTAATTCCTTCTACAAGATATATTGTAAAATTAAACAATAAAATGAGTTAAACAATATAATAAATAAAAACAAACAAAATTCTTTAAAAATTAACTTCAAGACAAATTAAACAATATAAAAATTTGGCCCACCTGTAGAATCTTTTTAGCTTTCTTCACCAAGAATTCAAAGTGTTAAATAATTTATTTACATTTTTTTATTGAATGTGCCAAAATAGGTAGGCCATAGCATGCTTTCACCCAATTTTGTTCATTTCACTACATATTCTAAAGACAATATTGCTCTTTTGGGGATGAATGTACATTCTTTTGTGTGAATAATTTAAGTTTTATTTGCATCTTGCATGTTTCATTCATTTATATAGATGTTAATAATTGCATCATTCCAACAAAGATTTCTTTCTGCACTATCCAAAATAAATTAAACAAAAAATTAAAGACATTGCCTCAATGATAGGAACCATAAATGATTCAATTTTTGAACTAATATTTGCATTTCATGTCTCTACATTAACGAGAGAATGTCATTCGTTGGACACTTAATGTGGTCTTTGCATCCTTCCAAGTTTTACCTTGAAAGAATGTGCCTATGTCTATTTTTTCAACCTTGAAAATCCTCTCTATGAATGAATGAAATTTTTTGTGTTTGCAACTATACATGAATGAATATTTTTGTATTTATTTCTCATGGATGTATTTACATATATTCTATAAATAGTAAAAATTTCAAATTTTTTTGTGAATTTTTGTTTGAAAAGTAAAAATTCTTCATATCAAATACAAAAGATGCTTTAAAAATGTGAATTTTTTTTCAATAGATGCATATCATAGCATAGATTATTATGTCCAAAAAATTTAACATGTCATTTTAAAATTAAAAAAATCATCACTCCCTAATAATAGGTCTAAAGTTCAGATTGCAATAAAATATTCAAATTTAAAAAATTCAAACTGCAATAGAAACTAGAATTGATAAACTTCATTTAATTAATTAATCTCAAATTCAAAAAAGTTCAATTATCATAGCTTAAATTCAAATTCACAAAAAAGAGCAAAAATTGACAAAATTGACAAAATACACTACTAGCATAGTGATCTATGGATTTCCATTTTCTTATATAGCAAAGTCAAAAAATATTGCAAAGAGAGAATGTACAATGTTTTTCATTGAATTTGTCTTTCAAAATTTCCTCCAAAAACATTTGGATGAGTTTTTATTTCTTCCATACTTAACCCCTGAGCGCCCCAACGCCCCAAAATGGGGCGCTTAGTTTTAAAAATGTTCACGTTTGGCTCTTATCCTCTTCTTAATGGTGAAGTTAAAGGACTTGTACTTTTTCAGGTACCTTTAGGCGTGTGTCTACTATTACTCAAAAAAAATTCAAGCTATTTGACTCTATTTAGGTAATACTTTTATTGGACTAAGTACACAAGGGTATGGATTTGAGTGAATATGGCCTGGGCGCTTAGGGGTTAAAAGCCCATTGTCCCTTCGGGGGACAAATGCGTTTTGGGGCAGGTACCTACGGGCTGCAATTTTCTCCTGATTTTTGAAACTTTTTTTGGAGGTAGAAAAGCTGATTAGCTACATGGAAATATAATTTTTTTCACAACTGGTGCCCGGAAACAAAAGTTATGACCAAATAAGCTCAAAACAAGGGACAAGGGGCAGCGCGGGCAGCAAAAAATATTTGCACTTTTTTATTTTTTATGTTTTTTTAGTATTTTTTTCTCATAGATTATATTTTTGTCTATCTGAGAAGCTTTGATTCATTTCATTTGGATTTGTTATGACAAAATTATGGACATTCTTGTTTTTCGGGCAGTTAAAGCATCTTTTTGAAAAAAATAACTTGTAGGATTCATTTCTAAATGCAATTTTTCAAATTTTTCAAATTTTTTTTTTTGCATGGTTTAGGTTACTTGCTAGAACAATCTCACCGTAGGAATCAGTGCATTTTAATTCCATCTAAAATATATGAATACTTTAGATTTTCCTTCTATCTCGTACCTACTTCTCCTTAACAATTTTTTTAATAATGAAAATTATGTTTTTTTTATTTGATTTTTTTTAATTAGACTCTCAACTCAATTCTCCACTATTAAGATCTAAAGCTCAAAACTCTGTAGTGCAAAAATTTTAACTTAAAAATGTTCAAAGTCAAAAAATCCAGTCCCACAATGTGCTGAAAAATTTGTTTTTTTAACTTTAAACGTAGATATCTTGCAATCTGTGCGGTCAAGAATTCTGAAATTTTTTCCACACATTCTCATACTAGTTAGGTGTAAGATCCTACGGTTAGATGTGCAACAAAAAAGATTTTTAATTTTTTTCACTCTTTGCTAAAAAAGTGGCAGTTTTGGGTGTTTTTTGGCAGAAAAAATGCCTTGGGCCTTTAGGGATTAAAGCCTTCCTGAAATCATCCAAAGGACACCAAACATCCTTAGTGATATTTCAAGATTAATCTTGAAAAAGATTTTAGAAGGCTTCTTGAAGAATGATGCCCTATTATGAAGGTACTTTGCATGAGGCATAAACTATGTCATTTTTGTAAGAAAAAATATCCTTTTTCATCTTACAATTGGATTACAATGATGTAATGTGAACCTATAAAATTCTAATATGCTAAGTCAATCTTGGTAATTGTTTGTTGAAATTGACCTTCACATACAGTAGTTAGTTAAAACTTATCATGTATAAGTATTTGATTTCTACATGAATTGGTGCATTCTTTGTTTCTAAAATTTCCTTGAAAGTCATTCATTAGACATTTTTAATCTTCAATGTCCTTACTGGGTAAACTTTAAAAGACATGATCCTATTCACCAATGTAGTTGGTGAAAATTATCAAATTCTTGGATGCATTGATGAATTCTTGAACTTGTGAAGGCCAATCAAGAGACCTAGAAGTGTGCCTGGAAGCCCAGTAAGAGTGAGTAATCAATTCAATGTTCAAATGGATTAATGCACCGTACTAATATGCTTATAAGGATTGAATATGGAAGTAGGAATAGGATTGTGATTGATCTCTAGCTACAAAGATACACAAGTGGAGGCGCTATATCTTGGTCATAATTGGGAGGTGAATGTACACATTTTTTGAAGTATCGGATAGTATGAAGAAATTGTTTTTGTAAGATTATTGGACCCAAGTACATAGTACCCTCCAAGAAGTTTTCATTCAAAATTTCAAACTTTGAGTGCCACTCAAAACAAAGTGCAACTTTGATTGATCCTATATATCTTCCACTTTAGATCTCTAAACTTCATGAAACTACCACATATACGTTGAAGAACTAGTTCACTACATATTAGATGTCATCTTGACGCTAATTTAAGCTACTTGTCTAGGAAAAATTGAATTGATTTTATTCATTTGTCATTTAAGTCATGTTTGCAGCTCATATGTTGTGAAGGCAACGTCAACACTCATGACACCTACATTATTCACATTTTTGTCAATAAGAGCTTCATATAATGAGCCCCAACAATCTCTCAATGTAAAACATACTTCAATGTGGTAGATTGTGAATACATTGTATTTGTGTTTTGATGAATAGATGCACTTTTAGAGACAAAAACAAATTATTTAAGATTGTAAGTGTTCTAGATTATAACAAGCATCTTTAGTGGTGGTGTAAAGTGCACTTTAGAGCTATGAAGATTAGACTATTGAGTGAGGCCAAGAGAAATATGATCACTGGAATGCGTAGTAGTAGCATGTCAATCCATCATATTGCAACAATATTAGGAATGACGTAATCTACAACCATTAAGGTAACAAGTCCAGAAATTGTCCACTTAAGAGTTGAAACTGAATTTTGGGAAGGCGAAACTTCTTGAAATATTTTTTAGTAAATTTTCCTTGAAAGAGAAGTAGATTTAGCATCTAACCTAAGTTGTTTCATATTTTTTGGAGCTTTTTGAAATTAGTTATGAAACTTTGAAGTTGAACTGGCATAGGGCTGCAAAATCGTCCACCCTTGAAATGTACACTATTTGTACATCAGTGAAGGCTATGAAAAAACATGTACAAATTGTGTACATTTTACAAATGGGCGGTTCTTAATGCCCAAACTATTCTCAAGCCTTCTACCTTGCTATTTGGAAAAAATTTCAAGACTATAAAACATTACAACTCCTAAAGTCAAGTGGCGAGCCTTCAAAGCTGAATATGCGTGATAAGCGGAAGCTCAACCATATTCTTTTTTAGAATTGACATCTATTACTTGCCATGATTAGAGAACAAATGCATCACATGTTTTTCAACCTCTGTGGAGGGCTGTAAGTTCCCCTCGTGTTCCCAGACTCTGGAATTGTCTGGAATTGCGCCATAGCAGCTGCTTGGCATAGCAAAGAGACTGCCACGTCCTATAAAAATAATAATTAAAAAAAAAAATTCATCTTTTTTATTTTTAAGATTTTAAGATTTTTTTTCTTTTTCAAAAAAAAATTATGACATCAGCTGTTCTTTACTTGCTGGGGGAACAATGCCGTGAACAGGCCTGAAACGGCTCTCTAGACCCCCCTAAAAAACATCTAATGCTTGTGATGGTTTCCTCCACCACATTAACCCCTAAAGACCCAAGGGGGGCATACCTTCAAAATGAGTCAAAACTACCAAAAGCTTGAGCAATTTTTTTGCTCATTTTTTCTTGAAATTGAATAGAATGTAACCATAGGTTCTTCAAGTTCACATTGAAAGTGAGCACCTCAAAAAAATTCAGATTATTTGATTGCACATTTTAGTAGATATTTAAGTTTGAAGTTTTATTTAGATCATTGGAAAAATAGGACAATACACTTTGAAGGAGCATATCTTTGTGAGAATATTTTGAAATGATGACCTTTTTGTGCTTAGTAAAAGACAAGAGAGTTGAAAATACTCATCTAAAATTTCACAACATTTTGAGTGTTTTTCAATTCATGGAGGAGCATGCAATGCATTGTGGTCATTGAAATGAAAATAGTGTTTGTAAGAAAAACAAGAATGGGACACTTGTCTTTTCCTTGATCTTCTTAGATTTTCCCTTTGCGATGTAGAACTAACCTTTTAAGGTGGGCAACAATTGCATTGGTTGGCTGACTTTTCAGACCATGTCCAAACCAAAACCAAAAAATGAATTATGAACTACACTACATCACTCAACTTCAAGAATTTCCACAAAGTGAAGTTTAACTTGAAATTTGATGAAACTACTATTAATAGATTCATAATGCAATCTATTTTCTAGAAATAAAATTTGAGAACAAGAAGCTCAAAAAAGAGGGGCAACAACCAAAAAATAGTTGCTTGGGTCATTAGAGATTAAGCAAGGCCATGAAGAGTATTGGATTTTGCAACTAGATTGCTACAAAGAAGTCATTTCTTAGTGAGAAGCACAAGGCAAAGACATTTGATTAGAAGAATGTGATATGGATTGACAAAGCTTCATTCAAAATTGGAAAAAATGCACCATAGCAAGGAATCAATGCAAATTGCTATCATGCCTTAACATATAAAGGCCGTAATCAAAGCTAATAGTAGTAGCACTAGATGGTAGATAGTTTGTCAAAAAATGCTATATTTATATATAATTTCACAAGTTTTTTGTAAAAGCTTCATACATCAATTAAAAGCATGTTTGCACTTGGTGTTAAAGGTGTGGTTAGTGAGGGTTGTAGGAACAAATTTATACCTACTTTTGGACCAGATTCACATTCCAAACAACACCTGTAACACCAAGTGGGAACATACCTTAAGTAGACTTGATTATCTTTCCAACACACTTCGTGGTTTGTGTGATTTGGATCATTTTTGAGCATGTGATGGCTAATTCCCAATTTCGAATTGGTTAAACTAATTCACACGATTGGAAATTTCAAATGTCATCTCCACAGAAAGGCTCCAGACTAGTACATAACCGTGATAACCAAGCCATCAACAAGCACCGCCAAAACAAGATGAAACACTTGGAGATGAAAACAAGCAGCCCAGCGGCCACTGAATTCTAGAGCATGAAATTCTCATGCAATACAAGCAAAATTGGTTCTAAGGGACAGCTTCAGCACCTGTCTGTCATTGCACGAGCCGATCCGTTCCGGCCACAAGCTTGGCTTCTTTGATCACATCCCCCGTTTTCAGCTGCGAGAGAAGCTCCCTCCCCTTCGTCACGTACCCAAACACCGAAAATTGGCCTTCTTCAAACGACAACCCTCCCAATCCCGAGCTCCGTTTGTCATACAGATAAAAGAAGAACTGCGAGGGCGAGGAGAAATCCTCGGCCGTCTTGTTATGCGCCATAGCCACAGCGCCATAGACAGACAGCGGCAACACGGGCAACTCCCCGTCCTGCACACTGAGAGTGGTCCGATACAACGGCTGAAACTCCCCGGAGGGTAGAATTTCAATAGGAAGCTCCCGTCCTGCTCCATTCAGATTCTCCGTGTCGGACAGCACCGCCTGCTCCGTGTTCCGGAGCTTCACTCCGTTGTAAACCCCGCGTTGAATCATGTCCGCGAAGTTGCCTGCAGTTAAGGGCGCCGAGTATCCATCCAGGACGATTTCTAACACGCCTTCGGGTTGAGGGCCTCCTCCTGTGGCCACTGTGAAAGCGGAACCATCGCCCTTTTCGAGGGTGAGCTCGGCAACTGCTCGACCTGTGAGATGGGGGAAATCTTGGTACTGTGGGGGAAGGAGATAAGCCAGGCCGGTGGCTTCCATCACTTCTAATTGAGCTACGGAGTCCAGGGAAGAAGCCAGACGGATGGAGACTTTGTCGGCGTCTTTGGCAGCGATGGCGTCTAACAAACCCGTGAAACCGTACTTGCTCTCCATTAGGTCGTTGTAAAGCTCCTCTCCTTTCGTGCGGACTTCAGAGGGAAGAGCACCGAGGATGGCGGGCTTGTCGTCCGTGGCGAGTTGAACGGCTTTCTTCACATCGCTTTCCATGGAACCTAAGATAACAGCACCTTATCACTAATTGCGACATCGACCTTTGGAACTGAGAGATGAAGGAATTCAAAATCACAATTCGCAGTGAAAATGCACATAACTACTGGATTCCAGTCAGAACCAGCTGATTTCAATTCCCAAGACTCTCCTCCAGATGTTGATGATTCCTCACTTTCACATTCAAACACACTTTCAACCCATATTTCAATTCCCGAGGCTCTCTTCAATGTGTTGATGATTCCTCACTTTCGCATTGAAGAATTTTCAACCCTGATTTCGACTCCTAAGTCTCTCTCTTCAATAACCTGCTAATGAATTCTCAGCTTCACATTCAAGTGCCTTCGATCCAAATTGCTCACAGAGCTTAAACAGTCCCATTTAAGTGCAGATACCTTTGACACTTCACACGGTTGTCAAACCCTGCCAATATCCGAAACCCTAATTACAGGAATAAGGCAACCCTGGCTGTCCCTGCCAATTGTCTGAAATCCTAATTTTCAGCAAGCGTCAGGGACTCTTACCATAGGGTTTGCGTTGCGGGATGCGGAGAAGATAGAAGATATCCTCCAGCGACTCCTGCATACGCTTCAATGAAGCATTCACAGCCGGAATTGCCCTCCGCAGCGCCACTTCCGCAGATCGCGGCACTTTGGTATCAGGCGAATATAGCACAGCTTCCGCAGGCCCAACGCCACCCCATTCCCCCATCTCCACTCCATCCCAAGGAATCGGCGCCACACTCTGCAATGTCGCCAACAGAATCGCAAACACTTGGCCTCCCTTTCGCTCCCATGAATTCACCTCCACAGGTTCGTCTTCTACATCATCTCTCAAGCTACAGGACAGAGGCCGAACTCCCCCGCGTCTGGAGTCAATGCAGTACCTTAGTTTCGACGAATTCGGAGATAGCTTCGAATGGTGCGAGTTGCTAATCGAAGCCAACGCAGTCCCCTTGCTGGCTATGCAACCACACGCGGCCGAAGCCTGCAACAAAGTCCCATCAATACTACTTCACAGCGAGCACAGCTCAATTCAATGCAACACAATTCCATCCAATGGATCAAGTCGCACCAATGCATCAATGATTCTGCAATTGAACTACATTCAAAACGAGTGGCGCCCAAGATGATGGCCTGATGATTTACGTGATTGAAGCCCAAATTTGAGAATTTCTTGACAAGAGAGAGATGGGTTGGGAGAGAAGAGAGGCACCATTAGAGAAGCAGGGGCAGTAGCGGTTCCAGCTCCGGTCCTTGAGGGAATTGTGCAACGGAATTCGAAAGTAGTGTGAGAATTGGAGTTTGTTTGCAGGGCAGAGGGGATATCGGAGCTGTTGGTGTTGGATAAGGGTGCGTGCCATCTCTGCTGGGCCAGGGAGGATTGACCCCTGCATTTCCCCATCATAGGGTAAATGTAAAAATTGCCCCCTATTTTGTGTCGCTTAAATTTTGTATCTCCTATCTAATTTGCGGCCTTTGATTGCAAATATGAATTGAAAATTTGAAAATTTGATCGTGTAGAGTTTGTTTGTAGTGTTTTTTTGCAAGGGTAAAATAGTGGGTAATACAAAGGGTTAATCCTCCTTGGCCTCTCTACTCTAATGCTACTACAAGAGAGTTTTTTTTTTTCTCATTTCCATTGTTCACTTTGCCACAAATTAACCCTTAACCCATAAATGATGCTAAGGATATTTTCTTGCTAATGAATGACAAAGAATCTGTCCAAGCAGGACATAAGTGCAACTATTCATCATCCAAAATTTGTGTAAAAAGGGAAGGTCATCTATAGTAGTTTGACTTCCAATGAGTGCTTTTGCATTTTTTTAAACCGACAATTCCCAATATACCAAAACAAGATGATTTTCATGGTGATTGGCCCATCATTTAAGGATTAGAGGACTCGACCCCATGATCAAGATAGTCACTGAAATGCTTGGATTATAAACTAATAGGTGCATTCTTTGTTTCTACAGTGAACAATCAAGTCATCCGTCTACGACTTTTTGGCCTAAACATCCTTTTAAGGTTAAGCTTGAAAAGACAAGACCTATCACTATAATACTTTGCCAAAAATGATATGACTAATGGACCAATATGTGTATTCTTCATCTCTACAATAATTTGAAAGATTATCCATCGGTCATTTTTGGGTTGTTGCGGCATTCATCCTGGAAGTATGTTGCAACCAAAAAGTGGCCAAAAAAATATTTGTATATTGACAACAAGATTTCAAGGGGCTCATTCAAAATTATTTCAAACAACCAATCAACAAGGAATGCAAGCTTTAGCTTCTTCTTATTGATATAGAAATAAATGAAAAATAGATCTTTGTCGATGATTTTTTATATCATTGTAGAAATAAAAGATGCACTCATTGGTTAATAAATTGAATCGTTTTTGTTAACCTCTAAAGGTCAGAGATTATGTTTTCACCAAAACTGCTCCAAAATTGCTATTTCTAATACAAGTACCAAATTTTAGAAAAAAAACATTTTAGGAAAAATATAACCGTAGGATCTTGTATAAAACTAGTTTGAGAAGTTGTGGAAAGCAATTCAGAAATTTTCACCGTATGGATTGCAAGATAATAGCATTTAAAGTGACAAAAATCCTTTTTTTGTCCCTGCAAAAATCCAGGCAGATGCACTTCACTAGGTCACATTGGTATGAAAAAATATCCAAAATGGTGATTACTCTTTGGATTAATTCTTCAAGGCAAGTTGGCTACATGCTTGAAAATTTTCAGATCATTTGGAATTGCACAACATTTAGGAAAAAAATAGTAAGTAGAAAGAGGTAGAGAATGTTTAAAACACTAAATTATTAAGAATGTAAATATGGAATTGAAAAATGCCAATCCCAATGGTGGTAATTTTTTAATAAACAACATACACCCAGTGTTTTTATTTTTTTCAAAAACATTGTAAATTGAGTTAAATAAAGGACTTCAAAATTTATTTTATATTAGAGATTCTATAACTACCCTCAAACTAAAAATCCTCATAACTTTCATCTCATTAATCAAAATGGAATGATTCAAAGCTTCCCATGTACATATAAATCTAAAGAACCAATTTCAAATTTTTATTTTAAGAAAAAGTGATTTTTAAAGAAATTTTTTCAGCTGCCCGGGGTTGCCCGCCGACCAATGAAAATGACATATCATGCAATAACTTTTTAACCACGTAGTCAAAAGTTATGAAAATTGTTGGGCCTTAAAGCTACTCCTTGGTCACATCTTATGTGAAAATTTCAAAGAAAAAAAATAAAAAATCCGGTCGTAGTGAGCTGCCCAAAATCGCTATGTTGTCAAAAAACGGTGTTTGGTCCTTTAGGGGTTAAAGTGCTATGGTTATAGGTCTTGTCCTTTTAGGATTAAAGTTGTAGACCTACATCCCCCTCTTCTTAGACTCTGATAGGAGACTAATATGAATCCCTAAAAATGACTAGGAAAAAGGAGGATGTAGGTCTAGAGCTTTTATATGTGGAAAAATGAATTACTCTAAATGCATAAAGAAAGTCATTTTTGTCAAAAACTGTAACGTGTTATTGTTGAAATTGAATTTTGACATTCCTCTTTTATGTTGTTTTCTATTAAGATTTTGGAAATAAAATCTTATATTCTGCAAGATTTTTTACTTTAGTTAATAAGTTAATCCACACAAAGTCTTCCTATTTAAGAAGGTATGTAAATTAACCCCTAAAGTCCCAACTGAAGGCCTTTTTTTCATCCATTTCCACTGAAAACTATCATTTCTATTGCAAAGTGCAAAAAACTTCAGAAATTATTTTCTTTTGCATTATAAGTAATTGTAGGATCATGCATTAGACTAGTATAAAAATGTAATGAAGAAATTTCAATTTTTTTGACAATGTGGATTGCAAGATATTTGCATTTGTAGTGATGAAAAACATTTTTTTGGCACCTAGCTTGATTAGATTTTAAGAATTTGAATCCTCTTTGTTTAAAATTTTTGCACTATCAATATTGAATTTTTATTTATTTTTTATGGATTGATTTGATAGTCTAGGAATTAAAATAAAGAAAAACAGACTTGATTTTCATTCTTTAAAAAATTGTTAAATAGAAGTGTATATGAGATTGAAGGAAAATTTAAACTGTTAATAGATCTAAGATGGAATTGAAACATAATATTTTCAATGGTGAGATTGTTCTAGCAAGCAAACTATACCTTGTCAACCCCCTTTTTTCATGAAAAATTGTGAAAATTGCATTCAAAAATATATCCCATGAGTTATTTTTTCAAAAAGGTGCTTAGATTGCTCAAAAACCAAGATTGTCTGTAACTTTCTGATTACTAATCCAAATAGAATGAATCTAATCAATTTCCATGTAGACAAAAATATTTTTTACGTGAAATAAGATTTTGAAAATTTTATTTTGAATTTTTGTGAATTTTTTTTGTACTACCCAATGAATCCTAAATCCAACTTAGGGGGGCATAACTTTTGCTCCTAGGCATTCAAATAAAAAATTTATTCTAGAAAAGCTAATGTGTTTTTCTATCTTTAAAAAAAATATTAAAAAATTGCATCTAAAGTTAAGCCCATAGGAACCTACCTAAAATCCATTTTGTCCATTCATTATTTCACAATCTTGAGGGGATATTGGGACTTTAGGAGCTAAATGTTACTTGTAAGTGTTCTCATAGGTCACTCGTTGGCCTTGAAATGAGCATTATTTTAATATACACCAACCATAAAGCATGAGTGATCTCCAAGAACATGGTTGCTATGTGTTTTTTTTGGTTACATGCTCATGCTGCATCTGACAAGAGGTAAAATTTGATTCAATTTACCACTATTTTTAATGATCAAATTTTCAAAACTTGTTGTCAAAAAACTTGTTCATGAAGTTATCGTAGATTTCTAAGTCTTCCATTCCTTATGCTCTCATTTTGACTCTAAACAACTTAGTATAGGTTGTTTGGTGAATAATATTTTGCAAATCATTATATGCTTCAAATAAGCATGATTGCAAAACATCTTGGAAAAAACTATTCAACAATGGAGCACATATACAATATGCTATTTTAAGCTGGCAAGTGCATGAATAGTTGGAGAGGTTCATATTCAATATAAAAAAAAATTCCTATACACTTATTTCTCATTAAATTAGAACACTTCAAATTTATTTATTTTATATGTTTGAAATACAATTCATACAAATTATATGATCTTTTAAATGCACAAACCAATGATAAAAAAATTTAAGCACATCTGTCCCTAAGATATGCGTACTTCCATATGATTAATTTATTAATATATATACAAACAACAATATATATATATTTCAAACAAATGGTCAAGAATGTCTAAACTTCCTAGACACTAAAGGATTAAATGGCTTGTGAATGTATGTGAGATATACAGGAACTAGTAGCTTACTAGATTCAATATAAGTTGAGTTCAAAAATGTAAATTTCTAATATTACAAAATTAATATTTAACCTATTTTCTAAATTAAATTGATTCTTTAATAAATCAATGCTGAATTGGCTTCTTAGTTGCAATATAATAAAAAGAATATATATATTTCAAAAATCAGTTGAATATGGAAATTAAAGGATAATAGTTAGTGAACTCAAAATCTCCTTGAATGTTACTATAGACTTTTAGATTTTAGTGTATATCAATGCATGTGTCAAAATTTTATTAAGATTTTATATATTTTTAAATTTTTTTGGAGAAAACAATTATCATTCTAAATCTCTTACCTCCAAATGGAAAGTTCAAAATCCAATCTTTAATTTCCCTCCATATATTGAACCAAAACCTTATTAACCCCTCATCGCCGGAGGGGACGAAAAGTGTCCTCATAGAAAATTCAAAGTGCTGTAACTTTTGCATCCGATGTCCAAACTCAATAAAACTTGTTGGTAAAGTTGCGCTCTCTCTTCTAGTTTATGTGGCAGAATTTTCAGATCAATGCAAGCTTTATTGATTTCTTGAAAGCCAATCGAAGTTCATAGGTTCAATTTGAATTCACCAAACTGCATTTGAATGCTGCAAATTCGGGGGCTTGTATCTCCTTCATCCAATGTTCGTTTTCAATAAAATTTGTTGTGTTATGTTCCACTTTAAGTCTAGTTATTGTGGTTGAATTTTCATGTCAACCCAAGTTGTTTTGAATGCTTGGGAGCAATTCGAAGTTCAAAATCTAGACATTTTTGCATTACAGTCAACTTTGGTGGCTTATAACTTCTTCATACAAGAGTTTTTTTCAATAATTTTTGTTGGAAAAGTTTCACATACTAGTCTAGTTCTTGTGGTAAAAATTTCATATCAATCCAAGAAGATATGATTGACTGAGAAGCATTTTAGCAGAGGTAGTTTCAGCTGTAGATGTGTTTTTTTGCTACTTTTTTCACTGTTTTTTGACATTTCAAAACAACTTTGCAAATGCAATGAGTCAATTAAATGTGTTTTTTTTCCACCAAAGAGTTTGTCTTTTGGTTTAGAATCACCTTCTAGTTTAAAGTTTTTTCATTTGAGTAGGTTTAGAAATCGAATTCCACCTCGAAATGTGTTTTTAGGAAAATTTCAGCATCTTTTTTCAACACTAAAACATTATAATCTTTCAATCTATACGGTCAAATGACCCCAAATTTTACTTACACCATCTACAACATGCACACTATAGTATTGTACGGTTGAGATTTTTATACCTTACTCACATTTAGATTTATAACACTTGAAAAGCAAGGTTGTTTTTTGACATGGTTAGAGCTTCGGCGGTGAGGGGTTAAAGTTTGATTCCAAATAAAGTACACATACCTCAAATTGCCCCTAGTCCAATTGTGACCCCTATTTTTGGGTCCAATTGCATCCAATTGCAACATCGTACATCCCACCATAGTGAAAATTATAAAAGAATGGTACTATAACAACTTGAACTTAGAATTGGTATTGAAAGGGTTGGAATTGAGTTGAAAAGTCAAAATTTTACAACTTTCAATGAACATCACCATATAGGGCCGATATATGGCCAAAGGTTCATTCATTATTTTTCAATCTTGAAGGGCACTTTAGATTACCATAGTAATTGTATTGGGAGTTTAACCCCTAAAGCCCCAAGGGTGTTTTTTTGTCAAAAAACACTCAAAGCTACCACTCCTACTGCATTCACTTAAGGAAACCAAAAAAATATTTTTTTTTGGAATTTAACCGTAGGATCTTGTACTTAACTTGTCTGAGATCATGTAGTAAAAATTTCATCAAATTTGACGGTACGGATTGGAAGATATTAGCATTCAAAGTTGAACAAAAGTTTTTTCTTAAGAAGATGCTTAAATTGCCCAAAAAACTAAGATTGTCCATAGCTTTCTCATCACTAGTCCAAATATAATGAATCAAAGCTTCACGTATAGATAAAAACATAATACTTTAGGAAAAAAATTCAAGAAAAATTATTTTGACTTTTGTAATTTGGGAGGGGGCTGCTTGCCAATCTCCATTTCTTGCTTATTGTGCCATAATTTTTTCATCTGGCGTCCGATTGAAACAAAAATTATATGTCTACAAAGCTCTTGCAAAGCTACACAACCTCATAAAATTCAAAAAAATTCACTTCAAATTGAGCCAATAGGAACCTACCCGGACCCAAATTGTCCCCCAAGGGGACAAGCGGTCCTTTAGAGGTAAAAGAACCATATTAGAATCCAAAGGGATGAAAATAGCATTCTTCTAAGGAAAAAATTACAATGAAAAATATATAATTTAATTATTTTTACCACTACTATAATTGTGTTTTTATTACTCAAGTTTGAATTGACCTAATTATATGTGAAAAATTCTTTGATTTTTTGTCAGTTGAATAAAAATTGAGAATCTGATCATTCCAAATATGTAATAATGACCAAAGGGATGACAATGGGTTATCCTACCTTTGTTTGTATTGGCAAGGGTATGAATTGAGCACTGTAAGGATTATGGCTTTTTTTGCAAACTAGTCATAATTAAGACTTAAGAATATGTTTTCTCCACTCTTTCAAGATCTACTAGCAACACCTATCTCACTGAATTTATGTACTGACTTTCAATGAGAAATAGTGGCTCACCCCTCTTGAAAGGTGAACTTAATAATACCATCACTAAATCTCTCAAACAAAAGTCGTCTTGTATTTCTTCAATCCTACCTAACTTTCTAATTATGAACTATGTATTGTAACAACGGGAAGAGCCTTATTATAAGGAGTAACAGGCCTAGTCGGAAATACTACTTCTCATAGTGAGCCTCTACTTTCACATTACTAGAAATAATCTAAACAGTTGGATGGTTGGATCATGGTAAATCATGCTCAATCAAGGATCTAAAAAGAAATGCATCGTAATGGAGAAGTAATCCAACATTATAAAAAAGAACATGCCTTTCTTCATCCAAAGAGAGAATGTCCTATGTCCTTGAATTAGATAAGCTCTACTAATGTTATAACTATAGATTGGTATACCTACTTGCAAAAGTGAAAGGATTCATGCTCCATTGAACTATGCATGTCCATACAGAGACTAGTACCATTCACTAGGCGCTAATGCCAATATTCTTAATCAATAACCCTATCACAATTGACAGTGCTATTGTTAGTAGGATTTTGATGAAGTCTTTTAGTTGTAAAAGAGAAGAATGTGAAACAGTAACACAATGTAAGCCTCTTTTTTGTGTGCATTAGGCTTATAACTTGGAGACCTCTTATTTACAAAGTACAAGTACTAACACTTAGAAAATTGCTCCTAATTGAAACAAGACTCTAACTAACCCCACACATGCATGAAAAAGCTTTTCCTCTCAATATGAATGCTTGTTTCAGAATTGAGCATTATAGGAGGTAGGATGTGTGATGATTTCAGAGGTAAGTGATGGGTGGTTATTTTTCTAAGTAGAAAATTGAAGGTTTTGTCAACATGAGTGCATGAAGGATGTGCTCATTAAGTGGGTGAGGCTATATGTTGTATAATTAACTGAAGCTATGTGATGGTTGAATATAGTTGTGTGGTGAGTGAGGCTATGTGAGGGCTGGATCATGATGACTGGAAAAATAAATGTGGTGACTAAGTGAATGAGGTATGGATCATGGATGGTGGATGATCACTAATAAGTGTTTGATTAAAATTTGAGTGCTTAGGGCATGAGGTTGGTTAGTAATTTTTTGGATCCAATTATCATTTTGAAAGTTGTAGATGATGGCTGTTTCAGATGAAATTTGTGCTCGCATTGTAGGTTTGAGTGAGGCAGGGAAAATAGGATTTAATATTGTAGCTATTGTTGGAGTCCATGTTAGAACGGTTCAGAGGTTGGTGAAGAAATTTCAAGAAGATGGAATCTACAAAAGCAACCCTTGTGGTGAAAATCATATTAAGAAGCTTAGTGATAGAGATGTTTGTGCTATTATATGTGTCTTACAAGCTATTTGTTGCTTGACGCTCTCAAAGATTATTAATATGTGTCCTACTCAAGTGTCTAGAAAAAATATTCAAAGGACTTTACATGGGAGTGGCATTTACAATCGAATTACACTCAAAAAATCTTTTTTGACACCTCATCACATGTCTTAGCAATTGACTTTTGCTCAGAAGTATTGTGGGTGGAGTGTAGAAGAATGGGAGCAAGTTGTTTGGACAAATGAGTCTACTTTTGAAGTTGGAAAAAATTCTAGACAAATTCATGTTTGGAGAACTGCATATGAGCGCTATGCATCAAATTGTATAGTTCCAACTTTTAAGAGTGGGAGAACTTCTCTGATAATTTGAAGTGCATTTACTGGAGGGCAAAAGTCACAACTTGTTTTTATGCCTAAAGTTTGGCGCTTTGCTAAGGATTTTGTTGAAGTGGTCTACAATGGAGAATTGCTTCATTTTATAGGTAGGGTGCCACATGGATTGCTCATGGAAGATGGCACACCTGTCCATCGTAGCAAACTATGTGAAGAGTGGAGACAAACATACCTTTTGGAGAAGCTTGATTGGCCTGCAAACTCTCCCGATCTTAATCCAATTGAAAAACTTTGGAAGATATTGAAAGATGCAGTGCAAGATGATCCAATATGCCCTAAAATCTTAGATGACTTGAAGATAGTTATTGAAAGAGAGTGGAGGTTAATTAGTGGTACAAAGCTCCTCTAATTATGTCATTCTATGTCTTCTAGGTTACATGTAGTGATTGAGGCAAATGGAGGACATACACATTGGTAGATTGTGAGTATCTTTTTTTGTATAAATTTTTTGACCTTGAATTTTGTCACACTTTTTATTAACATGAATTATATCTTTTGCCAAAAATTTCATGGTAAATAGAAAATTTCTCAGCCCTTGGGAGGGTGTCAAAGCTGGTAGTAGTGAAATGGCTTCTCCCATTGTTTCCACAACTACACATGTTGGTGGATTGTGTATATCTTTTTTTAAATATATCTTTTGACCTTAAAGTTTTTTACACATGTTATTAACATAGAAAAAGTCCCGTGACAAAAATTTCATGGTAAATACAAAAAAACTCAGCCCTTGGGAGGGTGTCAAAGTTGGCAGTAGAGAAATGGTTTCTCAAAGCTACCCATGTTGATAGATTTTGAATATTTTTTTTTCTAAGACTTTTTTGTCCTTGAAATTTGGCATACATGTTTTCAACATAGAGAGGATTGTGTGACAATAATTTCATGGTAAATAGACAATTTCTTAGCCTTTGGGAGGGTGTCAAAGTTGGCAATAGTGAAATGGTTTCCATAAGTGTTTCTCAAAACAACACATGTTGGTAGATTGTGAAAATCTTTTTTTTGTTGATTTTTTGGCCTTGAAATTTGGAACATATACTATTAACATAGATTAATTTTGTTCCAAAAATTTCATGGAAAAAAAATAAATTTTCAATTCTTGGGAGGCTATCAAAGTTGGCAGTAGTGAAAAAATTTCCACAACTACCTATGTTGGTAGATTTTGAATAAACTTTTTTTTTGGTGAATTTCTTGGCCTTGAAGTTTGGTACACATGTTATTAACATAAAGATAATGTTGTGGTAAAAATTCCCGTAAAAACTTCGTGGTAAAATACCAATTTTTCAGTTCTTGGGAGGTTGTCAAAGTTGGCAGCATTGAAATTTCCTTCACTGCGATTTCAAAAACGCCATTTTGATTGGGACCCCACTATACAACCTAGGATTGAACCAGGGTTTAGGAAAACCTAGGGTTGATTTTAGGTACACTTTGAAGATTCATAGTTTATTCATGCCACATCCAAGTTCAAATGTATAGTACAATGGTCTACAATTAATTTACGAGTTTTCTGCCTCCCTCGTCCATAGACCAAAATTTTTACAATTTTGTTCATCCATTACAACTCACTGGCATCAAATTTGTGCACAAATTTTTGTAGGCACGTCACACACCTAGGCTACCCTCTACATTTCTTTTTTAATTTGGAAATTCATCAGCCACATTGCGATTAATTGGAGCTTAATTGTTGGGACCCAAAAACAACACTATGACTGTGCTTCCATTCACAATTTTTTGAACTGCAGTTGCAATGGCCCAAGCTTCTTGAATTGCATGCCTACACTTTTTTTTTGAATGTGCTTCAAACCTTGCTTGACCCGACGCAATCCAATTCATCTTTTGCTTCAAATCCATCACGATTTGGAGGGGGGACTTATACTTTGAGAGATAACAACCCATCGCGGCCAATTCAACAATGCTTAAGGTACAATCGACTTCTACATGTGATTATTGTTTGCTGTAGCTTCTACATGTGATAATCGTCATTTCACTATTGATTCTCCGTTCCAGTGCCTTTTCCATCCCAATTTATTTTCAACTCTCTTTTTTATTTATAAATCCTTTCCATTTTCGATTGCTTTTTGAGCTCCGCTGTCAATATTTCATCTCCCCTTCCCTGTTCCACTCAACAACACTCCTAATTCAATCCCGTGAATAATTTTTACATTTTATTTTATTTCATGAGTAATATTTTCATTTCATTTCATTTTGGCATAGAATTTTTTAATTATGCTACCTTACTTATGAAATTCTAATTTCTACCATTAGATTTCAATGCAAATCAAGACTTTAATCAATCATGAAAAAAGTCTAATTATTGGAATGTAGTGAGGAAGGATGAAATGCAAGGACATTGCTATAAAGTTTAAAATGCCACGTTCTACTGTCTCCATTGTCTTGACAAAGTGGAGAACAATTGGATGTTGTACGACTAAAAAACCAAAACCTCAACTTAGGAAACTATCTAATTGTGATGTGAGGACCCTCTTTTGATTAGTCGATTATGATCAATGCTAGTGTTTAGCAATTCTAGGTACATTGAAATACCATTTGCAAATACGTTAATAGGCTTGGGTTTGGAAACCATGTGGTTCCGAAAAATCATACCTTAGTATACAACATAAAGCCCAAAGACTGGATTTTGCTAAAGAACATTGACATATGGACAAATGAATCGTCCTTTGAAGTTGGCAAATGTAGACAGATTTGAATTTACAAAAAGACACATGAGAAATATGCTCCACATTGTATTGCACCTAGTTCCAAATCTGGACGCTCATTAGTAATGGTTTGGGGAGCTTTTAGTAGATTTGATAAATGTCCATTAGTCTTTTTCTACTACAAAATGAAAGAACCACATCACATTTTGTCCAAAATGTTTATGAAGCCGCATTAAGCAGCTTTTACTTCATGCATGACGAGCCACAAAAACTTACACATTGAAGACGGTGCTCCCATACAACGTAGTAAAGTTCCTCAACTCTACAAGCTTGCTCATAGGATAAAAAAATTGGAGTGGCCTCCAAACTCACTAGATTTGAATCCCATTGAGAATGTACGGAAGATAGTTAAAGATCTATTGAAAGATCAGTGTAGGCCACATGACAAGCAAGAAATGATCCAACAAGTTCAAGTAGTATAGAATGAGGTGTCTCTACAACAACTACAAACTCTCATTGCCAACATGCTGGATCAAATGCAAGCTGTAATTTGAGCAAGAGGTGATATCACTAGAAGGTAGTTAGTGTACAAAAAAAATCATCAATGTTATATGATTTTGACTTTCACATGTACATATTATTATGATCATAAACTATTCCTTTGTACAATTCCTACGCAACTTGCAGTTTAATAATCGGACCACTTTTGAGCATGAAACGACTTCTTGAGCTTTCTGGATTTTGTAGTGAAAACTGAAAACTGCCAGCTAGGATGCAGAATTTGTAAATTAACTGTAGCCCACTGTAAATAAGCTCAATTTTACCTTCGTTCTACTTCATTAAGACGAAGTTAAAAGAAAATTGATCCAATAGAATGAGAACTTGAACCAAGGTACCCAGGAGTAAACCTTGAATCACACTGGACATCTCATCTCTTGAACTTCTCCCAAGCCACCACGGCACAGTTCAAATACATGCTTGAGTGCATGCATGGAGTAAAACATGCCCTCTTCTTCAACACGACCTTGTTTTGACTGTGTTTCTCGCCATGTCTAGCCATTGTCCCTTCCAAAACCTCAAAGTAAATTGCACACTTGGGGGATTGCCTCTTTTTGATCATAGAGCTCTTGTCGAGCATCTGCCAACTCAGTCCAATCAACTTTGTTGCTTTTTCTTGCTCTTCTACGAGAGCCTTTTCTAATTGTTCCGCCCAATTTCTCTTCTCCTCATTGCGAGCTACTTCCTCCTCCCACTTCTTCTAGTCCTTCACACAAGCCTGTGCGACTTGCTCCTCCCACTTTTTCTTCTCCTGGATTAGACAACAAAGGTTTGGAACTTCCTCTTGGTTCTAACAATGAAATATTATTTAACTCCCAAGTGTCAAAAGTACAGAAGCTAAAAATTCTCTTCGGTAGTCAAAAGTCAACTATAGTAAATTCAAATACAAATTTCAATCGCTCAAAGGTGTAGGGTACAATTTCTTCTTTCTATCAATACACTTTGTTACCTTCCTTGAAAATTCCTAATAAGTATCTCAAGTCCTATAGACACGAAACAGACCATTTGGAACCATTTAGGCATTTGGGGTTAACTAACTCATCTACCAATTCGACAACCGGTGATCAAACATCTTTTTGATACTGGGGCTAATTCAAAATTCTTATCTATATAAAAAAGTTGCATGTCCAAAAAATGCTCTCATAACAAATATATTCCTAGTATAGAGACAATTAACATTGTTAATCAAGTGTAAATAATGATAGATTATGGAGAGGAATGTGATATACTATATTTTGGAGTTTAAGTGAACCATCACCCTCAAGTTTCTGGCATGCATACTTATGTGCTTAAACTTTGCAACCCAAGATCTATAAATGCTATACATCCAATCATGCATTTAATTCTCCTGAGTAGGTGAGTAGAGTGAAAAATAAGAATATCATAAGAAAGAAAGATCTTGGACTACCTTGTCTACTGCTTTGGCGGTGTAATGAGAGAGCCATTCATGTATGCCTTCTGTCTGCTTCCCTCTCTTTCCGATGTCATCCACAAATTTAAAGTTGTCTAGTACAAATGCTTCTAATGTAGATCCATGCTTAGCTTTGATATTTGCGACTTCTTGTGAAAGACGCAGTTGCATGATATTGTTATTGTTACAAACAACTTTTACACATCAACTAAGCAAGGATGCAACCACATGTAAAAGCATGCAGCATAGAAACTTAGCTTGTGAGTAAGAATCCAAACAAAATAAACAACCTTTAGCAGCTTCTTGTGTTGTTGATTCCTTCTCCGTAAAAATGAACCTCTCCATCTCACTACCGAAGCCAGCAATGGCCATTTTGTTTCGTTTTTCCCACTCGACATTTTCCCCAATAGAGTGAAGGGTGTTGACTTCTCTTTGTTCTGCCCCTCTAATCCTGCTCAACGAAAAGAAAAGAAAAATGAAATTTTTTCAATCTTTGATAAACCCATACGACAATGTGATTCACGTTCATTCCATGCATGAACCTTAAAAAGGCAACAACCTGCATGATACTCTCCATGAAAAGCAAAAAATATGGTATTTGAAGTGAATTATAAGAACACTTACATTGACGAGAATGAATGGCTAAAACGTCCAGGATCAATCAGCTCTTGTAAAACCGTCAGACGCTTGACAGCATCCCTCGCCAGGTGGAAACTATTAGTGGTTCCCAGGACCTCCCATCAAGTTCCTTGCCTTAGAGGTGTTATGTATTATTAACTCTATGTCACACTTCCTAAGAAATTTGTCACTCTCATACTGCAAAACAATGGAAACATCAACACAAAGGTTACATATATACTTCTCATTGTTGATGGCCTCAAATGTGGAAACTAAGTCAAAAGTTTGCGTGTCAAAAATCAAAGTCAAGAATTACAATTCCCCTACTTTGTTACTCGTAGGATTTAAAAAAGCAATCAAAGTTTACGCGACACCTTCGTTGCAAAAGACTTCCCGTCATATAAACTTGGTGCTTCACTGTCACTCTTGAAAGTACTCTTTTCAATGGCATCAATCACATCTTGACAGGTCTTGGACCATCCTGCTGAAAGATGATCGAAATTGACATCCAATTCCTGCGTAAAAACAAAATACGAAGAATCAACAATTTACAATCATCACATTATTCAAAATCCACCTCCATTGATAATATAATTTCAGAGTTTCTCCAGTTGGTAGGCACCTCAAACGTGCACAAGCTGAACTCATTAAAAATCTCAAGCAAATTACAAGCAAACCGATTCGTACAACGGCAACAAAACAGATAGATGTCAAGGCTGCAAGTAGCAAAAAGGCACTTCCAAAACTCGTACACCCACATGGAATTCATCAAGGGGTTCCCCATCCACACTATCCATGGGTTCGTATTTTTTGACGTACTCCCCGTCCAACACAGATACCATCATCACGAACAAGGTCCACACCAAGGTCAATCCAAGCACGTGTCTGGGCCTCCCATGATATTGGAGGCCCTCAACTACCCGACGGGAAAATTCAGGGACGCGGCCATTTTTAATATCAATCATGTCTTTTAAGCTTGGATAGAAGACATGAAAGTCTAATCCAGGCGGAGAGTCAACAGCTTTTGCAGCCGCAAATGATACGCCACTTGGGGGCAACACGAATAGATGGAAGGCTGTGTTTCCTTCGCAGCAGACATGTTTCGTTTCTACCACTCTCTTTGCCTGCACTCCCTCTGTTGCCAGCGTATTTCTCAACGACTCAAGATCGTCATCCAAGTGCTTGTTGGCAACAGAACACATCAGCAACATAGGTGGCCACACAAGGGACTGCTCTTCAGCATTATATGTGCAATATCGCTCTTGCAATGTACAGTTTGTACATTTGAACTCCACTCCGGAATACCCTCTGTTTTAGAATTAGATCCTTGCTCTTTTTCACAAGGACCCGCAACACTCCCTGGTCCTACAAGAGATCCTTTCGCAAACATGTTGCTGACTGACTTCACGGATATTAAGACTATGTTGGTGATAATCTTTCACGTATCAGAGCATGCATTGCACGTCGATCACACTCATACTGCTGCCAAACGTTCGAGTCACTGACAGATTCCCTCAATCCTAGAGAAACTCAGAATCGTCAATTGCCTTCACCCAGTAGTAACAATCCAGGTTTGTATTACTTTGTGCATCCTAAAGGAAGTAAATCTGCAAAATCTTTAACGAGAGTGTAGAACCTGCGGCACTTTGCCTAAACCCTAAACCATAGAATCCATTCCATTCCAACCCTAAACCCCACAACAGCAACAAAAGGGCAGAAAAGTCCATACTGCGATCCTCTAACGTCCTCTACCAGAAGATAAACCCCAAACCCCAGCTTCGTTGCCTTTTGCAAAACTAGAATACATTTACATTTACTTTTTCAATCACTACTGAGAGAAGAAGAAGAGATTAGTGTCTGTTTTCTCAAACCCTTTCATTCCTCCAAGCCAAAAAAAGTGCCGAATTGAAAAAATTAGTGCGTCTCGCAGTAATTGAAAAAACGGTAGTGGCGGATGCAATTTTACCTTTCGAAAGGCTACTCAGTGTTGCAAAACTGCACGTCAACATTGAACCTCGATCTTACATGAATCGAATAGTCCAGAACTGAATCTTACGTACTGAAACCGAAACACGGAATTGCAATTGATTCTAGCTTACAGTCAATCGATGCTCATCCCATGTCCTCGGCTTCAAGTTCGCCTCGGCCACGTTTGAAGCAGCATGCTCTTAATTTTGGAGCTGGCGACGCCGCACGAGAGTTGCATAATACAATCCAGGTGAATGCTCAGTGACAAAGAAAGCTGAGTATCGGTAGAAACTTTCTCATTCAAACAACCATACCATGAGCATCAATGTGTAAAGTCCAAAAGTAGACATACGAAAATTGTAGCATGCAACATGATATAAAACATTACTTTTGAAAGTTTGAAGAAAAAATTAGTCGTGGTTTGAAAGGAAATTAATTTGAAAAAAAATGCCTCTTGCAATCATGTGTATAATCTTAATGTGTACAAGCATTGTAGGATGAAAAAAATAGGTTGATTAGCACTTTTGAAATCAAAGAATGGATTTAGATGAAAAAAATTGTTCAGCACTTCTACTTTAGGATATTGTTTAGTTGAAAATTGGTGTGATTGAATACAAGATTCTCAAAGAATCAATAAAATGTTTGTTGATTTAGATCAAGGTAGAATTAGGGAAATTCTAAACCTCCGTAGTTTGGATGTAATTTTATGTTAGACCTAGGCTAACTTGTCCTAATACAAGGGTACAAAAATAATACAAATGTAGACGGAAGGGATTGTCTTTGTAGATTGTTAAGTCTCTATAAACTTAAGAATCTAATAGTTGTAGAATAATATATCTCTAGCCATGTATTGTTAGAAAAATCCTGAATTGCAAAACAAAGATGAAAGAATTAAATTATTGCAAATTGCAAACCCAAAGTTATGAGATTCTATATCCCTATTCAAAGATAATTTGTACAACCAGTTGATGGTGTTGTTAGTTCTCTGAAAATGAAAATAAAAATAAACAATGACATAAAAACCATAGTAGTAGCCTAAAGAAGGCAAACATTGTCACCATTTGCACTTTGCCAACACCACATAAAGGTGAATTTATTATTGATACAAACTCAAGCATTTCTAGTAAATGGTTTTATCTGTATCTAAAATACCAAATTGTTTGAGAAAATTCATCACAAAACAACTCCTGCAAGTAAGGTAGGTGCACCCAAATGTGCCACTGACCTTAAACCGCCATCTACACTATGTGTAGATCTCCGAAATCAGCTCTGTACCTATGTGGAAGAAACGCTTTTAGAGCCAAACTTTATTACTTAATAACTTTTGCATACAGTATCCAAAAGTCATGTTTTCTGGTGCGTTGGAACCTCCTTTCACTTGCCTACAAGAATATATGAAAATTTGACCAGTCTAATAATAGTAACTAGGCTCAGTAGCAAAAAGTGGCGGTTTTGGGTGTACCCACCTTAAGAGATGCTTGGTGGAACCAACTTTGTAAACATCATTCTCAATAAGGCACGAGACCTCCTTTTGAGATTTAGCCATTTTGTACCTCATTTTTTGCATTGCTACTGTCATATCATTCTTTAACTAAAGCTGACAATCGTTGTATGGAGGCCAGCCTGGCTCTTACAGCACCATCCAATAGGATCGAAAAATAACGTTGGATGAGCTTGAGAATACCGGTAACAAACAACATTGAAGAACACAATATTGAAGCTCCGGAAAGGTGTCAAAGCTTGAAAGCTCTCAGCTCTAAAAAGTGCTACAGTTCAGCTCAGCTAGTAAATGTCAATGATAAATATTCAGTTCTGTCTCAATTCACAATCAGAGAGACTTGAAGTACTCTGTGAGGCGCCTAGAGGCTTCCGTAATATTCTCCCTGTGACCGAAAGCACTTGCTCGGATGAATCCTTCACCGCCAGGACCGAAACCACTTCCTGGTGTGGTGACGATGTGGGTTTGCTCCAAGATTTCTGAGAACACCTCCCATGAACTCCTGCCTGGAAATTGAACCCATACGTATGGAGCATTCTTCCCACCGAACGTCTTGAAACCCAGATTCTCAAAAGTGTCCACCAATATTTTTGTGTTGTCCTTGTAAAATGCGACTACTTCATGCATGGCCTGTAAGATTGAGATCCACATCAGTGCCATGTCATGTTATTTTTAAAAGTCTAAACAACTCACATCGTATTCCTGCAGTAACAAATCCATAATAAATGCAGATATGACAACTCCAAAAATTAACAAGTCACTACGGTTTGGCAACCAATGAGGTCCATAATCAAGAGTGAGACGGATCAGTATGTACCTTCAAACCCTCAGGGGAGACACATGCCAAACCGCCAGCTTGGGCGACGTTGGATGCACCGTTGAAGCATGTGGTCATCACTCGGTTGAAGTCGGTGTGTACTGGATGTCCATCGGCAAATTTTAGGGTCTTAGGCACTACTGTCCATCCCAATCGAACTCCAGTGAAGCCAGCATACTTGGAGAAGGATGCGGTCTCTATGGCACACTGCGCATGACAAAAAGATAAAGTGTGACTGACAGTACCCTTGGACTCCTGGGTAGAGGAGTAGGAACTGAACGAGCCTTATCAATATAAGAAACTAGCTCTTGCAAAAAAGGCACTTCTGAACGGTACCTCCTTGGCACCAGGGATCTCGTAAATAGATTTGGGGCTGTCGTCAGATGTGTAAATGGCATAGGCAGAATCGTAAACGATGATGGATCCATTCTTTCTAGCGAAGGCCACAAGCTCCTCCAACTGCTGCCGGGAAGCTGACGCTCCAGTAGGGTTATTAGGGGAACAGAAGAAGATGATGTCTGTTCGTGGTGTCTTGGACAAGTCTGGAAAGAAATCATTCTCTGGAGTGCACTTCATGTACTGAATCTTGCTGTATTGCTGAGAATCAGTTTGGAAGTCACCAGTTTGGCCCATCATGACGCTGGTATCTACATAGGCCTGCGGTTTGAAAGCCCCCCAATATAAGATTTATATCAGACATACAGGCATTCTTCGGAAAAGGCCTGACAACAACCCGCAACTATTTCGTACTCTACTGCTTGAAAAGAAGCGACTCACAACATTCAGTTCTGTTAAAAGTAAACATCAATCAAGATCAACTCTGTTCTCAAATTGATTGAACGTTCCATTATCGAAAAATGTGAATGCAGGGAGTGACAGATACCGGGTAGGAAGGATCTTGTGCAGCCATTGTTACGTTGGGCCCAAACACCAGCTGCATACACATCAATCAGACTTTTGGATGAATTACTCTTTGAATGGTCACTATACGTAGCTGGTGATTGAATTGAATTGAATTGAATTTCCAAAACAAGTATGAAAGGGTACATATAGCATATTAAAAATGACTAGTGGTCAATGTAACACGTTTTCCGGTATTCAAATTAAAACAATGAGCTGCACGTACCTGTAAACGAGTGATATCACATTTTGCTCCATCCGAGACAAAAATCTCATTTTCGTCAATTTCCAGGCCTCCATAAAACGCTGCACCAATGCCTGCTCGCACTGGCTGCAAAGGGCCACCAGTGACGAGTTATGTCCCACAGAATGTAAGAGAGTCACAGAAAGTAGTGTATCATACAAGCGCGTTCACAATAACATTGAAATCAATAAATTGGTTGAGGCTAATCTTAGAAGGCAAGGAGAAAATCAGAAATTTCACAAAAACTATCCTACAAAGGCTGATAACAGCCAGCCTAAGAAGTACACTGTACTGAAGGTCGTTTGTTCTATTTTACAACAAGTCATTTCGTGGCTCACCTTTTCGCCTTGTTCAGCACCATATCCGCTATACCCTTCTAAAGTGGACAAAGCTCGAGCTCTCTGCATGGTAGAACACATGTACCATTAGATTAAGCACAACCCAAAACTCAACCAGATTCCAACATATGCCTTCACAAAGTTAAGTGAGTAAGTATCCATTTTTTCAAATCTGCTCACAAATCATTGCACAGGTTAAGCATTACCTTCTCCATAGCTCCAGTAATAACTTCAGGAATTGGCTCGGTGGTGTCACCAATACCCAGACTAATAACCTTAGCATCAGGGTGCCGCTGAATGTGTGCATTCCTCCTCCTAGCAATCTAAAAATTGCCAAACATAGTCAACCATACTAAATTTGCAATGCAGAGGTGTTACAGTTCGTAGGAGTTCCAGAAATTATTCACACTCTCTATAAGCTCGACTCGACACTAATGGCGAAAGTCATAACGACCTAATCCACTCTTCACCAGCAAAAGTGACGAGTTGAAGCTTGGATCGTGAAGAATTGACTCCTCACCTCGGGAAAGAGATAACCAGCCTGCAGCTTCGCAATGTTTGCATTCCTGCTTACCGAAGTGGTGTAAGCTGGAACATGCACCAGTCAAATCAGTCAGAAAGAAACACTCAGCAAACTCGACTCTAAAATTCTAAAACCTAACCAGGGAAATTGAGTGAAATAACAACGAATGGCAAGAGAATTGTCAGTTCGGGAACGCACTCGAGAAACATACATATTTTTTCTGCTGGCTCCGCAATGCATCGAGTCAAAGACGCAAATCCCCTACGAGAAACCAACAACTTCGGATGAAGAAAATTCGTAGATGAGAAGGCAGCGGAGGAAGAGAGATTCCGAGTGGCAGCAACATTAAGAATCCCCGGAGAGGAAATAGACGATACTACGGCCATGGCATCCATCGCTACAGAATTGCTGCAACCAAAAACGTATGCAACATCAAACAATGCGAATCTCAGGGTTTAAGGTTTTGAAGCTCAATTAAACCTTCAAAAATTTATTTGCCTAATTCACGCTGTACCATGCAGTGGCGGCAAGATGAGCCCCGATTTTGGTGGCCAATGCTCGGGGTCAAATCTGACAGGGTTCAACAAATCTATTGTAAAAACACACGACGTCCCGGTTTCAGTCTTTGACTGCTATAGCTTTGGTGGTTTGTGAGCTTCGATCGTTGATCTACACACCTTCATACTAACGGCTATCCAATTCTAGAAAACGTTAACAATTTCGAATGAGTAAAATGTGTAATCGCGTACCGGGAGCATAAAAATATCCTCCAAACCGCGACACTTTCAACAGAAGACGCCAGGATACTCAACCCTAATGTATGAGTTTCAAAACATTCTTCATTCGCGTCCCGTGATTAGGGTTAGGGTTTGCTACATTGCACCATTTCTTCCAATACTTAACCCTTAAGCGCTCCGACGTCCATTTTCTGGACGATGAACAGAGGGCTTGCAGGCGCTGTTTTGTCCAACCAACTTCTCATTCATCCAATGTAACACTTGAATCTTGAAAAGACAACCTTCCTTAATGATCAATTTCATGAAATTTCGGTAAATGATAGTTTTGTGCAAAGATATTAGCAAAAATGTGCAAAATTTCAAAAAAGGATTGAGGTGTTAAGGGATTAAAGCTGGTTTCTACTTGGCTATATGGAACAGTGGTGGTAAGGCCTAATAATCTTCCACGATTTAGGGTGCTCGGGTTCAGGACCACTAGTTTTTTTTTCATTTTCCATGAAGTGGCAAAGTGGCGATATTAAATGTTACGGTGGTGCTCCAAGTTTCAACATTCATCCACGTATTAGATAGAAAAATGTGATACTATGTATCTATAATTCTATTTTCATTCACAGTGTGGCGATTTCATCCAAGATTTTTCTTGAACTTCAAGTTTTTTGGCGATTTCCTATAGGCTGGGTGCTAGGTCAAAAAATTTGGTGCAATTTTGCACCAAATTGCCAGAAAGAAAAACAATGCCATATTTAACTACTTTTGGACTTTAGGAGGAATTTTGGACTTTGTCATGGTAGAATTCATCGGGAGAACTCTTGTTCTTACGGATTTAGAGACCGCAACGCCAATGGAAGTGGGAAAAACAGAATGAAGTCAAGCATATTCAAATAGAAGTAGAGGACCAGAAACATAATAACTACGACATTTCACCCATAGAGCATTTATTTGTACATAGAAATTGAGATGAATGATCGGGAGTTTTGCTGATGTAGTGCAGATCCAAGTCATTGGGATCATAAGTGTTGCAAGAACCAGATTCCAATGGTTATTTTTCAACTGCAATTATTACAAGGACTAAGTAGGGCTTGACCCGTTAGTATTTCCCCGCACAAGTAGGATCTAGAAATCTACCGATGTAATCCCCGCATTCAAACATATGGTATAAGAGAACATACGCATTGATAAGGAACATAAAAATAAAAGCTTTTGGTACAGTGGAATCAAACTTCAAAGCCACTGAAAGGTCCGTAAGGTTCACCACATTTTATTCATATCAATAAAGAAGGAAATGTTCAACAAGTTGCCCATAAAAACAATAAAGGCATTTCCTACAGTATCTGCACAAGTGAACTTCATTGACGCTTGAAGGGTTTCCCAGGAACAATAAGCTCTTTCTGTACATAACACGGAACTTCTAATTTCAAAGGATCTATATCATCCCTCACTCGTATGGAGGAACCTAACAAATTAGAACGTGGCCACTTAAGAGGATTTACTTCAAGTAATACAATAGTTTGATTCCAAAGAATGTTGCGTTGTCTAGGGCTCCCTAAAATACGCTTCAGTAATCCAGCACGGTTTGGATAAGGATAATTCTTGTGAGGGATGTCCGCACCGGCAAAAAAGAGAAAACCCTTTAAAGTTCTTCGTGGGAGAAGACGCCTTAAGAGCTCCGTCAAAGTAAATATATTCATGGAGGAAGACAACCCACAATGAGTCTGTTCAACCAATTGTCCAAGGAAGTGTCGGAAACCAGAAGGAACATCCATTTCATGAGGAAGATCCGAAACACCGCCCTCAACGCAGAAATCACCTGTCAAAACCACAAGAACCGCCTTCTGTAGCAACAGAACTCAGCAAGAATGTCAATTAAGCAGATACAGGAGAACCATCAAACAACGGGAGAAATCCCGGTATTGTTCCAAAGAAAACTCACTTCGCTAAGAACCTTAAAATAAAGTGAGATCACTTTATGAAGTTACTATAAAGAAGCCTTAAGCAAGGGGGAGATATCCCGATGTTATTCTAAAGAATACTCACTTTACTGAGAACCTTTAAACAGCAGAAGATCTCCAGATACATTTACAATGAAAAAGCAGTTTCCTGAGAACCCCTATGCAACAGGATGTCTACAAATAAAGCATCACATCACTAGAAATTGGATATCAAAGACATAGGAATTAGCCTATCCATATCAGTGCGCTACTTGAGAAAAGACCAAAGTCCGCAATCCTTATACGAGATGTCCTAGAGATAAACTACTAATTACACGTGAATTGTGGTCACTCTTCGCGAAGTACATAATTTTAAAAAATGCCAAGGGAAAGGTAACGCATGACGTGCACGAGCAAAATGACCACACACAAAAAAAAAAAACACAAAACCGAGGACCACAACTACATAGAAAACACACACTGAGTAAAAGTGTGGAATTACTCAAACAACATATCAACTGTGCATTTACAGTGAGTTCTCTCTCAAGGTACCAGTTAACTAATAGCCCAAATTTGATAATATTTGAGCCCGAAAACCATTTACAAGTTCAAAAAAATGTCTATTCTACCATTTATGGGTGCAATTACAAAGAAAATTACAATCTATAGTCAAGGTAATATACAATCTGATAGAAGTGAAACGTCGTATCCAATATCGGGAGAACTCCCGATGAAGTCTAAGGTACACAAGAATCAACCACGCACTATACCCGACATGATTCCGAAGCCTTCACTGGATAGGGGGTCCACTGGATCCTGTCCACCAGAAAGAGGATTATTCCTCACATACACTGGCACCGCGTCATTAGACAAGAAGAGGCCATCAAGCCACGGCATCAGGTGCATAAGCAGGAAGTTGTCATTCGTTTTTCCGCAGAAGGACTGAGGGAAAACATCATTGTGTGGATCATTTAAGAGGTTTTTCAGTGGACTATCGTCAATTAGAAGAATGTTATCAAAATTAGATAAACCTGCAATGCGTGCAAATGTTCCTAGTTCTTTCAGAAAGACCGGCTTATTCGGTGCAGTTGGGGCCCTGTACTTGGACATCGTGCATGCCCCTTGAGCTAGATGAATAACATTTCTACGGCCAAAAGAACAATCCCAAAGTACAGTGTCCAACAACTTGTCGAGGTTCTTTGGAGTTACACTACTCCAGAAAGCAATTGCCGCTTTACCACGCAGCCAATTCAGGAAACTTGTGACACCTGGGCAAAGCTCAACACGGACTTCATTACGGATATAGGACCTGTGAAGAAGAACTCCATTCAAGTCAAGCACGACTGTATACTGTCGCCGCGCTACCTTTTCCAGTGTCTGTGGTTGCATTGTCGAAGGTCCAGCACAATCTGCAATATATTAGAGCATGACATAGTCAGAAATGAGTCCACGCAGAAGCCTCATGGACTGAATGAAACACCTTGAATCATGCGGACTATAACTTAAAGTACCTTTGACGACGTCCTCTAAAGTCCGAGTCCTCTGAACAGTGACAACCTTCCCAGGCGAAAGAGCTCCATGCTCTACGCGCGAGTCCTCTATTCCCTGAAATCCATGGTCAGAAGCAATCTGAAGAATGTCATGGTACAAAGATGAGTGCGCCTCCCACGCGGTCATGACATCTGAGGAGTGGCGACTCCGCAAATCCGGTGATTGGTGAACATGAAAACTCGGAAAATCAACTAGATCTTTAAACCTACTCCTGATAGTGAGCCTGTCTGCGTACGTAAGTCCAGAATGTTGGACCGGTAGCAGTGGATTCACCTTGGGAGTGCCTGCGTCCGGACTCATCTGTCTCAAGTCCGCCAACGTATCCTCGAGAATGCTGTCAAGCATTCCCGCCTTCGGGGATACATCCTGGGTCTCAAGCAACGGGAGATCTTCTGCTGAAGTACATTCCAGATTCTCATTCTCTGCCACTACTGAGCGGGGCGTCCCATCATGATCAACAGGCATCGAGATATTTCCCGATGGAGTAATATGTGGCTCAGCCGTCTCGACCCCTTGAGGACCAGGAGTGCAAACCGTGGGAGCAGGCATCGGGAGATCTCCCGTTGCATTGCCGCGGTGCTCCTCTCGCACGAGATCATCAACAACAGAACGACGGATTGGGGTCTCAAATATGTCCTTCCCCTCAGGCAGTCTCACGGTGTCAGATGCCATCGCAGAAGCAGAAGCACCTATTGTAGAACATGACAGAAGAATGGATGCTGCATTGCAAGCTTCTGGATTCGCAGATGCAGCAACATGTATCGGCGACGGCTTCGGGGAGGACCTAACTGGGTTCGCATTCCCGCCAAGGTTTGCTTCCGAATTTACAGGGCTGCGAGGCGAGTCAAAATCACTTAGGTTGATGTCCAGCCTGCGCTTTGTCCTCAACTCCTTCCGCCGACCTGTCATACCCTTTAACGAAGCCGACTTAGAACCCTTCTTCCCCTTGACCAATCGTGACTTCTCCTTTCCATGTTCCTCTCCAGAGATACCACTACGTGCGCCACCTCTTGAAGATGAATGAACCAAGTCTTCCAGAGGCAGCACTGGCGTTGGAGACTTATCCTGCAAGCAGAGCAAGTCAGATATCCTCTGATTCTGAAAGTAATCAAATAGAATGCAGAACAGTCAGCGGGAGATCTCCCGATGTTAGCTTCAAGTGAGTCACTAACCTTCACGACTTCCAAACTCAGTGATTCGTCGTCACTGCAATCACTTCCCGTCTTCTCTGTGGTGTTAGCCCCTCGCTCGTCCTTCTCCACTGGCTGATCGTCAACTTCCTCGTCATTCCGATCAGTATCTGTCTGCTGCGAGTTACTTCGCGACGTTTGTCCCGTAGAATCATTCGCGACATCATCCACGTTCCCTACGTGGTGGTCATCAGCGGCATCATCCTCATCTCCTTCAGGATTCGGCTGAATGTGCAGTTGGTCCCAAATCTGCCTGCCGACAGTCTTTGACTTCGATTGTGTCTCCGTGTCAAAGACGACTTCAAGTACCTTATTTCTGGTAACCTGAACAAACCCAAGAAGCAGAAGTCAGTGACTTGAAAATTGGTTGACACTACGGAAGTCCTGCATAATCAAAGAAGCTGGGCTCACCAGTCCAATAGATGTGAAGTCCGGACCGCCGTTCACATTTACGATGACCATATTGTCACTGAGATGACTACCAAATATGTGAACCGCAGCGGCGATCGAAAACCAAGGCATAATCGGGCGCCGGTACAAAGTGTCTACTTCGTCCAATTCCCTGGAAAAATACACGGCAGATATCTCCTGTCTGCCCGGGAAGAAGCTGTGGAAGCTACTCGTAGACCCGTGGTCCTCATCGTAGGCAAAAAGGAAGACTAAGTACACGGTGTAATGCGTGCCAGCCACCGGTTTGGGAAATCCATCTACCTTGTCCGGAATGTAATTGATTACGTGCCAATCCCAAACGCGAACCCTACTCTCGTCAAAACGCTTCTGCAAGTGTGTCAATATAGCGTGAAATCCTGCAGCATCCGTTATGAGAACTGCGGGTGAATGGGCTCTCAGAATGCGTCCAGCAGCGTCCTTGTACTCCAGAGCATCGAACAAACGCTTCAACTTGTGATGCTCCAGGAGTTTCGCCTGGCCTCCGGCACTTGTGACTTCAAAAAGGAACCACAAGTACATGTGGGACCTTGCTTCACCATGCCATGCCTTGACGGAAGCTTCAGTCAGAATCTTCGTAATGTCCCAGCTTCTGTCATCCATGACCCTGCAGAGGTATTCGTTTTCGAATACCTTCGATACGGCAACCTCCACCTCTTCTGCATGGAAATTCATATACGACTGCTACATTGTCTTGACAGCGTCCGGACACATGTCTGGGTCACATGTCTTGTTGAGGGCCTTCGTTCGACCCTCCATCTACTCCCTCCCTAGTTCCGTGGCCATGCTCTTATCCACCCACCATTCGAGTTGGGACCGGGTGATATTCTTGGCTTCCGCAAATTCATCCCACTCCGCAGCCGTGTATGGAATGTATTCGGGCTTCTTGCTTGGAAGCGGGTGACCGTCGTAGTGGTACATGAGCTCGTTCTTCATGGCCCTCACCTTCTTCTCCCGTCCCGTTGCCACACCGATTGGAATCAACGGATTCCCAAACATATCGATGTTTAGAGCCGTCTTCTTCACACACACTATTTCCTTCTCCACTTGTCCCGCCAAGTAGTTCAGGTCCTCATCTCGAAGTCCGTATAAGGGCTTGAAGTCGGTGTAGGACAATGGTTTACGCTTGCCCTTGGATTTGGGTCCATTACCGTCAGGGAGCTTGTGGCTCAGGAAGTCCTTGGCAATCTGGATCCACCGGTCCACATCTTCGTCCTTCTCCATGAATAGAAGCGGAATTTTCAAATCCGCAGAGTCAGGATTCTTGAACCCCGTAAAGATGGTGGACATTACCGGATAGAAATCCTGCACAAGAAAACACACTCTGTTAATTGTGGAGGTAATGACTAAGACGAGTGTCGGCTACAAACCATCGAGATATATCCCGTTGATCGTCCATTTGCAATTTCACTGATAATTATCCGGATAGTTCCCGATGAATGTGATGTTTCAAATAATACAGTTGACATCGAGAGATGGCCCTTTGTCAAGTGGGAGGGTAATTAGAGAACGGTGGACAACGAGATATCTCCCGATAGGGAGCACATCGCGAATTATCTCGATGACTTTTATACACAAGACAAAAATAACATACCAAATAAGAACTAACATATTCAGAAAGTTGAACTTACATTATACGCTTTTGAATGCATTCGTCCTCCATATGATGGCATTGGGCTGCCCATGTCCTTCCACTTTATTCGAGCGTGAGCAAGCTGTTGTGTGAAGCTCTGCTCTTTCTGCTCACCAGCAACATTTTGATTCAGAACTTTGGAGAGGTGCATCATTTCAGTCGTCTTGGTGGAATACGGTGCCCACATGGGAATAATGTTGAACGTAGACGCCTCCGCCTTGTCAGCCAAAGGAATGTCACCGTTCTCAATCAGCTCCTTGGTTGCTTGAACAGTGTGATGACCACCAATAATGTAGTAATGCGATTTGGCAGTTAAACTTTCCATTTTCGGACAGGAGTCATAGAAAGTCACCAATTTGTCCGGCCCGGATGGACCCCGCTTCAACGGAAGGACTGTAATGCATCGGTTCTCCGATTGGTAGTCGACGTCGATGAGAATCTGATTTTTAATTCCTGCCAGACGTGCTTGTTCAATCCCTCTATACACAAGTTTTCCAGGAGGAGCTTGGTGCAGGAACTTGTAGTGGACTTGCAAGAGTTCACCTGCTTTATTGGCAAATGGCTTCTTCTTCCACTTGTACATTGGCTTGAATACCTGGTTGTACAACTTATGTATCTCATTGACCTCACTGGCATCCAGTTTCGCGATATCGGCATCCGTCATGTTCACAGCGCGATGAATGGACAGTGGAGCGACCTTTAGCTTCTTCCTGCTTTTTCCCTTTCCGTCGGCTTCCTCCACCACGACATCTCCTGGGGCTCCGGCAATGGCCTTCCGCTTGATCCCCTTCTTCTTTAGAGATGGCTTCGAAGGTGTGCCTGCAGGTGTTGCGATGGAGACATTTGACTGCCGACAGTTCTTGTCAATAATGTCCCACTCATTCTTCATCTCCTGCGGGGTCCAGAAGTGGGAACCATCTGTTTTGTCGAGCATCCCTTTCCGAGTGAAGGTCTCGCACATTTGGAGATCCATAGTGGCGTAGTCCAGGATCAACCCATATGTTCTTTTCTCTTGCTTCCTGGGAACATCCTCCTGAACAATGACCAAGACTGTGGAGTTATCTAAGCCCTGAAGCTCCAGCACGTCTAAGCCCGTCGTCACGTGACTCTTCTCACGGAATGCCAACTTCGGAAATATGATCACAGCCCCGTCTGGTTGGTCCATCCACTCAAGGCCCCATGCTGTAACTTTCTTATTACATCGGAAGACCGCTTCGGGGAAGTTATTGCCATTGTATTGATAGGTGTGCACCACAGAGTCGCAAAACTTGTACAGTCTAACAAGTGACAAGTCTGCAGGAAAATCCTTCGAGGAGTTCTCTCTGTCCAATGTCACACAATAAAATATTAGACACAATTCTGAGGTTCAATATGACAACATTTATCTATCGAGATGGTCTAATGACCTCATTTTCTCATTATTCCACTATGTTTCCATCGGGAGATATCCCGTTGCTCCTGTATGGAATCTCATTGCACACCCAATTCCAACTCTCCTTCTTACAAGAATTAACGGGAATTATCCCGTTGAATAAGTTGTAAACGTGACCGAAAGGACACTCAGATGTTTTATTGAATAGAACTTTTATAAATACTCATCGGGAGATCTCCCGATGGTCCTGAGGCATCCTTCTCACAAGTCCACTGAGATTTCAGCGGGAGTTATCCCGATACTTATCCATGACCACTTACGGTGTGTGTCCTTCTTTAACCTCTTTTGGCAGTCTACAATGAAAGGATCTTCTAAACAGTCTTCACAACATATACATCGGGAGAACTCCCGATAATAATTTACAGCGATCATCCGATACACGTGATCCGTCTCTCTTTCTGGAGATGCTTGGACTACTTGATCTACGCTCGAGGTTTTTTGTATTTTTATTGGGAGGTACCTAACACACCTAATTCGTTTTTACTGTCTGTTCTACTCTGCAATTGTTTCTTATGTTAGGAGTCAGACACTAAGAGAATGACTCACTTCTAGTACAAATACAAGCAATTCAGAATGAGAATTGGAAACTTACGGGTTATTCCACTCCACTTGAATTCCTGCAACTATGGAGGAGCTCACCATGACTACGTGCTGCGGTCGTCCACGTTACAATATAGTGAAGTTTATCAACAATGTCCCGTTGCCAGAATCAAACTCTTCACGAACTCCTGCAACGTACAAATCCATTTCATGGCTCACTCAGTTTAGGGTTAACTGAATATAGTAAACATGTGCAATGTGCACAACCACCCTGTGGTACACAATTCTATCATAGATCATTTAGCATCTATAACAGAAGCATTGGAAATTACCCTAAACCCATTTCATGCTAATACGTAACTGTAATATATTCTCTGCGCTACACGTTCTAGTGTATCAGCCAAAATTTAGTGCATTCAGACGACACAAGAAAATCAATTGTAACGCAAATCTGTGCTCCAGACCGCCATGGACACTCAGAACATGAATCATACAGTGTCTTCGACGAACTCTTTGTAAATTACTCTCTGCGCTACAATACACCTCGGCGTGGACTTTCTACTGGATCATCGCGGCAACTGATGCATGCTAAGTAAACAAACGAACTACACAAATGAACTACACCTACGGGTGATTTCTGCTCTACCTTGCATTGCGACTGACTGAAAATGACAATGACTTCTGCAAACTACTCGATTTCAAGTTCTCTCTATCAGCAAACAAAGTGAAGGAAGACATTCAAAATGTCACGTACTAGAACGGAACGCCACGACCTGCTACCGGAACGCCGCGACCTGATTCGTCCCTCCTACCATAAAGTTCGCGCTCTTCCACAACTTCCCACGGCTGAAACACGCTACGCCGCCCCAGTTTTGCATCCATGCCGCGAGGCCACCACTGCCCTGAAGTCCGCGTTGCAGGACCACTGAAGCTCCCTCCGGCACTCCCTCCCGGCGCCTCAACACTTCCACACTAGCAAACGGAAACAACTACGTCGCCTTGCCGCTCCGCATGAAGTCCTCTTGTTCCGCTACTATTTCAAGGGCGCTGCGCAGCATGTCCTCGTGCGCGCGCTCCTGCCTCGTTGGGCGCAACTGTGAACGCGAAGATCACCATGCACGAAGCCGCGACACGAATGCAGGAACCCTTCACACGAACTCCACTGAGATTACACAAAATCTACACTACGTGCGCCGGAGACGGACGAGTCGCGTAGGCATGCACCCTCCAGCGACGGCGACAAGGGGAGCAGGAAGCACCACCGGACTGGGCAAAGCTGGGCTGCATCCGCCGGCGCGCAGGACAGCGGGAGGAAGACGAGACCCAACGGGAGAGCCAGGTGGAAGTCCTGACAAAAAATCTCGCGCCGCCTGCGTGATTTGACAGGGTGTGAAGGTGACTTGACCCAGGCTCAAGGGGTCATGAACTCATGATTGCCATGAGTGACACTTAACCTTCACTTACTATGCGGTTTAGGAATTATGTTAGTAAGTTACTCTTCACTTACAATTAATAAAGGAGGTAGTTCATGTGTGTGCTGCTTAATTCCACACTCCCTCATGAATCCCTTAGTTATTGGAATACTTCTTTGGGGGTATTACTTGGTTCTGAATTACATATTCATTTATCATTTCCCTAAATATTATGAAGTTGATTTGGGCATTTTTGGTTTCTAAGTATAGGGCACTACAACAAAAACATTATTTAAATGATGGGGGTACTTCGTAAGCCATTTACATTGTTACGCTACATGTGGTAGGAAGCCCATTGGCGACCAAATTAGAATCATTGTGTGCCTTTCATTTAATTCTTTTTATTAAACCTGGGCACCTTCAATTCTGGGAACATAACTATACAGGCATTACAATTTAAATCACAATGGACGTGCTCCCATTTTGTTGTTACTGGTGCACTTCACCGTAATTCTTACCCTAAAAAAAATAATTATATTGTAATTCAAATTAAATAAGATAAACTTTCTAGGAAAGTCATAAATCACTAGACACTCATGAATTTTTAATTTCCCATAAGGAAAACATATTTCTTGTAGAATTTTTTTTGATACTCTAAACTTATCTTAATGAATCTTGTTTGTTTACCAAATTTGGTTGCCTCATAGGCTATGGTATGGGCCTTTGAAAATCATATAGTATATGATTATAAAGCATGATACGCAAAGATGTGAGCTTCTATTTATGACATACTATATCATCACATACAATCATACATGTGGGCAGTATATCAAATATTATGTATGTGGATATTTGCAATTACAAAATTATTGTGTGGGTAGATATTTGCAATTATTTTTTGATGTGAACTGTATAGTGTAGGCTCATAATGATGGAAATGACCCTAATACCTACAATTAATCATTGCCAAGTACATTGTATTAATATTATTGTAGGCTCATAAACATGTACAATTAAATGAACCTTTTTTCACTTCAACTACGTATTAAGCTTACCGGTCACATACAACAAGAAAATCTTCTGAATTCAAATGTCATTTTTTACAATTATAGCCAGGACATACACCTAAATCAATTGAAACTATTTTAATTTTGTAAATGACAAAATCAAAAGAATTATATGAATTGCACCCCTTCTCCAACAAATTAGAGAAGCTGAATCAAATGCTCACTTGAAATTAGGATGGTGACACCCTCACTTGAACTTAGGGGGGGAATAAGAAATGGAGTCTAGGGTTTAATATACTTTTCTCATTTCCTTAATTACTCACCCTAAACATTAATTATCTTCACTCTAAAAACATATGCAGAGATCTTTCCAATAATAGTATTTCATAATGCATATATATTGGACATCATATACTATGATTGGTTGCCCAAAATGATGCAAGTGTCCCTAATCAAGTACCTAAAAACTAACCATCAATAAAAAAAAATCTTAGTCATTATTCACATAAAATCGAAGAAATGAGTAGAAAATATTATAAAGAAATGAATGGTTAATTGGCATATTTCACTATTTCTACACTAAACTATAAACTCTAGACTAAGCATAATCTATACAAACATCAAGAGATTTCTTAATGCTTATATAGATCTCTCAGCTCTCAATGGTTAAAAACATATTCCCACGAAGATAAAATTCACTTGGCTCCAGTGATATGGATATATCCCCTGATGCCAAAACAGAAGATGTCTTGATGTACATTATGAATTCTATTTTTTTCAAATTCCAAAAGCAGTTACATATGCACTACGATCAAATCTGTAAGACAAATGCAGTAATATTGTTTGCCTATACCAAACTACCTTAATAATCTTCACTAACATGACTCTCCACAACACAAACATAAAATATATAAAAGAAACAAGTCTCGTACAATCCAAGATGAAAGTCCATGACAATAATTTTTGAATTTGGGGCCATGAAATGGCAAACCCCCTATATTCCCTATTTTTTTGAACTCTTGGGTACATCAATTAGAAATGAAAATAAATTGATTACTCTTGTGGATTGTAAAGCCCAAAAGTAATTGCAACTTGCATGAAGTTGTTTTGGGCATGTTTAGGGTAAAGTTCATGAGATTTTTGAATGTGGAGGCATGAAAGTAACTGTCTTACATTTTCACAAGTTTTTAAGAAATCATTTTTTCGGAAAATTGAATTCCGATGTTAGTTCTTTTTATTTTGTAATATTTACGTTGAGAATCTTTGATTTATTCCAATCCGAATAATGAGCCAAGTGTTATGAAGGCTTATATTTCGAGGATAGTCATTGAAAATAATTCTTGTGCATAATAAACTTTGAAGTGCTTTTAATTATATTGAATTTAATTTTCAGTGTTTTTGGAAAATTTTCATTTAATTTGTGCAATTCATTATTTATTAGAACATTGAAACCGTTGTGACTGAATGGTACTTCTTAATAAATGCAAGAACAAAAAAATTTATAACTAAAGGAACTACAATTCATTTTTTGAAGCTGAAAAATCAAAGGAAAAAAATATTTATTAAAAAAGAATGTGTGCTCTAGGAAATTTTGAAACAATGAACTTTGAAAGAAATGTATTCAAATGATTAAAGGTTTAACCCTTCATTTTAAAATATGAACTGTAGAATAACACTTACCAGGACCTTTGTTTCCTAAAACCTAACTCTTGAATCATAAACCCCGAATTCATTGAACTCATTCAATTGGAACATTCATCTGCACCCTTGAACCCTAAGTTCTATGCAACCCTAAACCCTAAACCCTAAGCCATGTTATAGTATGTAACATGATATAGGACAGTTTTTTCCTTGCATGAGCGTATAGTCACATGTTGGTGGAAAAATTTGAAAAAAATAGAATATGAAATGCGAGATATATAGTAAGGGATGTATAATGCCCCTAACTTATATAGTAAAGTAATTTAGTCATATGTACTAAATCATTTAGGTAAGATGTGATTACTAGTTAGATGTCCCACCCTCCCTCCCTTCTAAACTTGTGAGGTATTTACTAATAGAGAGGAATAACTAATCCTTCATTTAAGCCTTACACTTACAAAAATAATTCACAGCATAGTACTACTCCATCTAATTCAGATTAGTGGCTAGTAACCCACTAAGTTCTGAGTGATGTGGTACTGAATCAATTACTTATCTTCAGTTACCTTCAGTTACCTTCATTCAAACAGGAAGGCTGGATCGTGGGTTGGACCAGACCAAGCTGACCATTCTCATTTGACCCACATTAGGTGGGCCATGCTGAGTCACATGACTGCTCAGTAAGGATATATAATGAATAGTTAAAGCCTGATAAAACCACTGGTTGATTCTCGGGCTGATTTAGCAAGGGCTTCAAGTGAAGTTCATGAGCTCTGACTGCTGCGACTGAGTCTGGAGACTGAACTAGTTACGTTAAGGCTGCAAGTACTTGCTGGGTACGAGGGGAGCAGGGATGGCTGCATCTCAGGTTCTGCTTTCTGCATTTCATGGAATTTTTTTGATCGCTTGTTTTGGTATGTTATATGCTTGATGATAGTTTTTTTAAAATGTGACAGCGATAACAAGCTTTGTGGACTGTTGACACCTTGTCTACGACCTTACCTAACATTGTGATGTTGTGTGGGTCATGGGGACAGGTGAGGTCCACAAACTCATTGACAAATCTACTACAACAGCTGCAACCAAGACTATGGCGATTTCTTAGTTTGGGGTCACTTAAATCATGAATACTTAGTCTGCATGTATTTAGGTGATGGAATGAAGTGAGATTAGGAATCTAAGTAAAGTAGGAAGCTCTGCAAGAACTTGCTGTGTAGTCAATCAAGCAAAGTTAGTATTTACACTAAAACGGTTGCTTTGAAAAGATAAATGATTGTTACTGTGATGGAAGGATTCTTTATGCTATTTTTAAGTGTTTTCATGATAATGACGGAAAAAGGGTTGGTAGGAATGGCCCTGACAAGGGATGTCCCACCCACCCTCCCGAGGGTTTCCTGAAGATTGACCGAGGTCACCTTTACAAAATAATTAAGTACATGTGAAATGTTCTACTTAGTCTAATCATTATGAGCCTGAATGTCTTATTGACTTTTTGGGATACATAGAAATGGAATATCGTTACGAAGAGGATAAAATAATAAAAACCCGGCAGCCACAGCTGGAGCATCAAAGTTTATGCACGTGGATGTTTGAACTGCAGTCATAAATCTGTAAACGAGAATTCAAACGAGAAGAGCACCTCTCATGAACCGCGTGCATTACAGGCTAGTTAATGCATGATCCTACAACTAAAGAACTCCCAAGCACGGAGGGGTAACGGACCGGGGATATTCGCAGTGAATGCTGCGAAAAAGAGGGGGAACGGACCGGGGATATCCGCAGTGAATGTTGCGAAAAAGTCCTTTATTTGTTGGAGATTCGATCTCGCAGGCCGCACGAACCCCGTTGAAGACCTAGTGGTGCGGGTTCAAATGATCCAGTGTAGATTTGAATTGAAGGTCCACACGTTTCCTGTCAAAGTTCTCGGAAGGGCTCAAAATTCTACGGATGCTACACACGCGCGGCATTTCTTTAGTCAGTGAAGCACGGCGTCCAAGAAACAGTGAACATTCAAAAAGAAGACCGCATCTTCAGATCCGCCTTGGAGACAGTGCTGCACAACCTTGAGTAGTGCACGTGAAAGTCAAGAGGTTGGACCGGCGGACCCTTTCGAAATCAGGGCGGAAAACAGGAGTTCCGGAATCCAGAGCAATTCAGCCGACGCCCCTCGACTAACCTTTCTCTTTTTTGGGAGCGGACGAGAATGAGCAGGGGCGGTCGAGGAGTCAGGAGACATTGCTGTCAGTCCTTACTAGCGCCTGCAGATTGAGGCGCGCTTAGATTTCCGTCCCTATCCTTGATTTCTTGTACAGGTATGAATTTGTCATGCAAATCCTCTCCGCCCATTGTGCAGAATTCCTTGGACAGTTCAATAATCCCAGTAGATTATAGAATTCTGTGTTAACGAGGAATGATAGTGAAATTGAGTCTAGTAGTGTAGAGCGCGGAAGCTCACCTTCTCTAGTCCTCTGAATTTTCGCCCTTTGGATGTTGTCGGTCCGATGTTGAAAGTGCACTCGCGTATCGCATGAGTGGTATTCGGTGAATCAGGATTGTCGTTTGCAAAGCTAAACTATTACCAAGCGAACCCACTCCCATGTGCTTGAGTTTGGGTTACTATTGTAAACTTGATTGTCCATGCCACTCGCAGTGGCCGTTCATAAGGATATTCCCCACAGTGGAGACCCAACCACATGATTTCGCCACTGAGAAGAGGCATGAAGTTGCAAGGTGTCGTGGTGCCTTCTCTGATGACCTGTACCAAATACGGAATTACAGTACGGATATTGGTTTTCTCTATATATTCACTGTATTCTACGGAATTCCTAGTCACGCGTCAGTAGTGGATTTAATGTTGCTTGCATGGAGGGATGTCTCTCTGAAATCATCGAGAAATATCCCGATAGCATGATCTAGCTGACTTACTCATCGTTATGTCAGCCGTTGTTGCCACTGGGAGATCTCCCGGTGTCTTCACTTCACCAGTACTTTAGAACTGACGTCGTAAGTTGTAACGTCGTAAGTTGTAACGTTACGGAACGTCCGGAAACTAAACTTAATACATAAAATAGAGATATATAGGAGAAGAACTTTGAAATTTTTGCATAAGTGTAGAAGTTTAGACACTAGAAACCTACATTAGAAAAGATCTCTTTCGTAGGAAAGTTAAAACTCTAATTAGGTTAAAACAGTGTTCCGGAACCAGTAGCCGGATAGTCGGAAGTTCCGGATCGTAGGGGTTCCGGCTAGGGAACTTACGGGAACTCCACCGGTTCGGGAACTTAGGGTTTCACGCCGCTATATAAACCCCGCCGCCATTCTCATTCGGTCTCTTTTCTCTGTGGCATTTTCGCGAGTACGTTTAGTGAGAGAAAGAGTGGTGAGATAGGATTGAGGTAGGAAGCGGAAGTAAGGTCGGTGCAACTCCGGAGGACCGACAGGATGACGGAAATTCGAGCCCGTAGACTGGCGGTGACCGCACGGACTGTCAGCCCGGCGATTCCGTTCGATACGGATCGCTATAGAGAGTTGCAGGAGGATTTAGAGACCATGGGCTGTATTGGATTCTTACACCGCCCATGGGACTTGAAGAGTGAAGGAATGATTGAGGAACTCCTTTACGGAGTTCCCAATCAGTATGAGTTGACGGTGAGGGGCCGCCCGAGAGCTTGGACACAAGAGCTCTGGGCCGGAACGTACTTTGCACTGAACCGGGGGCATGGATGGGCCGGCCGGCCGGAGAAGTTCGCGGCAGAAAGATTCCGGAACTCCGCCGACCCAAAGGAGGGGTTTGCAGCGACGGATTGCGTGTACGCCCGGGATCAGCAACTCTTAGAGTTCCTGATTCCCATCCTGTATCCGGAAAAGCCTAACCGGGTGACCACCACGGTGGCCAACACCATTTTTGGGGCTTTAGGAAACAGGGTTAGCCCGCCCCCAAGACCCGTAAATTGGGGCGGACTTATTCACACGATTGTGGATAAGTTAGCAAATGGGATTTCAGGACGGAAGTCCAGTCACATTAGTCCGTACTTGTTCCACTTGTACCACCGGATGGAAACCCTGAGCGAGCCGGAGCAGCTTATGTACAAGAAAGGGGAGAATCTCCTCAAGTACGAGCTGAGACCGGAACCGCAGCCGGAGGAGCCGGAATCCGAGGAGGAGGACGTTTCGAAGGAAACACAGACCACTCTGGAGAAGGCCGGAACCAGCAGGCGGAAGTCCACCGACCGAGCAGCGCGAGGAAAACAAGTGGCGGAAGGTTTCGTCCAGCCGGAAAGCCCGCACGAGAAGTTGGATCCAGTCGAGAACGCCATACATTGGCTGCGAACGATGAGGACGGTGAACAACCGGATGGCAGCAGTACTCCAAGACGTTTGCCATACGTTAGGAGTGAAGGACGAGAGAGAGATCTTGGCCGCCATCGCACGAAGACCGAATCCGGAAGACGTCAAGGTTCTGTACGATTGGATCCGGAGTCTTCAGGAAGAACGGGATCAGTTCCGGAGCCAGCACCAGTGGTCGGAACGGGAGATGCACATCGCGAACCGGAAGTCCACGAAAGCGATGGCTCTAGTACGGAAGCTGGAAGAACTGATCGACCTTCCGGCCAGCACCATCTCGAGGGCCCAACTCTGGAACTCACAAATGGTGGCCCAAGGCCACATTACTGGAACGAAGGTCGTACTCATCTTGACGGATTTCGAGGCCCGGATGGAGGGAGTGCTGAAGGAGATGCGACAGCTGATTGGAAGCCTCGACCCGAACCTGCTTGACCAAGCAATGTTTGCTGATCTTCCGGGAGGAGAGTTCCAAGAAACCCCGCAAATGACTAGTGCGGGTGGCTGTCTTTTTAGTTAGGATTTTGACTTATTAGTTATTTCCGGAAACGGGTAACCCGGACTGTGGGCCCCTAGTTCTAGACTTTTAGGCTGTCAAACGGATTTCCGTTTTAGCCGGAACGGTTATTAGGACCGTTAGCCGGATTTGTAGTTGGCCGTTGGCCGGGTTTTGTGTGGGCCTTTTGGCCGCTTTTTGTTTGCTTTTAAAGGCAGGCCGGCTTGTTGGCCTGTCATTCCCTTTCTTGTCATTTAATCAAAGCTTACCGGAGATCAATTTGATCATCTCTTTGCGTATCGCGTTGATGATTGAGTCGTACACTGGTTTGTGAGTGAGAGTGTGTGAGAGGGAGTCCGGATTCTTGGGTTGACGGATACATATGCTGTGACGGAAGAGCTTTAGATGTGTGAATGAGGAGCTGTGCGTGGTGCCTTTAATTTGCTGGAACGGTGATCCGGTGGAAGCCTGTTACGGGTGAGGGTGCGAGTCCGGAAGTCCAGGGAGGATTCCGTGCGGAGATAAGCAACCGCCTGAGGAATTATCCCAGCCATCGGAAGGTCTGCCAACCTCCGGAGCACTCGAGAGTTAAGAAGTCAGCACTACAATCCGGAAAGTCTGGATCTGTCGTTGTAGTAAGGTGGATCTAACCGGGCCTTGTGTGACCTACTTTTCGGATACGTCATCTGGAAGATTGTGAGGGTACGGATTCTCCCTTTGCTATTACCGTATAATTCTTGGGTGTTTGTTTTGTTTGTTACGGATAGAGAGTGTGAACCAAGAGTGGCGAGTCCCTGCCCCTCGGAAAGATCAATAGTGGACCCTCTAAGGGTGAAACAGGGGTGTCTAAAACCAGTTACTTGAGAGAGTTGGAACCGGAATCCGGAATAGGGCGGATCCGGATTGGAATCCGGAAAATACTAGTTTCCGGAAGATAGCAATAGAGTGTACGGATTGCTTGGGGTGTTTTTGGAAGTGATCCGGATACCCAAAACTTGCAGCAACATACTAGAATTCCCTGAAACGATAACTCGTGTCATCTTACCACATTTTTGTGTTAAAGATACTTACGCGCTAACTACGCGTGCGACATAAGTTCTTCTAATGCCTTCCACTTGTCAGTACTGGAAAACCTGTATCGGGATATATCGCGATGACTTTCTTTTGTCAATACTAAAAAATCAAAACATCGTTATACCTCTCATTGACCTTCTTTTTGTGAATACAATAGAACATGGGGTGATCTGCCGATGTGTTTTCTATGTCAGTATTTGTAAAGCTATGTTGGGAGATCTCCCGATGTGCTTACTTTGTCAATCGTAGAGAACGTACATCAAGATACCTCCCAATGACTTCCCTTTGTCAATATTTGGAAATTAACAACGGGAGATCTCCCGATGACTTCTTGTAGAACTTGTTATTTCTCCATTGTTATGTTTACAGATTGATGGTGGCCTTATTCTTATTTGCAGGTTTACTATTACCAGATTTTTTATTATGCTTTCTGGGGACACTGAGTCCGACACTATGGAGTCATGCTCTAAATCGTTTGATGAAGCCATCACCCCATACATAGGTGAATCCACCGGGGAGGTTGAATCTCAAGAATCTTGTGCACGTGATATACCGTTGACTAATGGTGACATAGTGAGGCTTTACCTTCCGGAATTTGGAGAAGTTGGAGTAGGGTCTATTGTGGAGGGTCGACCTCAAGGGGAGTGGCTTGGTGTGCCCATCCCGTTTGAGCGTTGGGTCTTCGTTCTTTTACGGCCTTCATCGGTAGTGGTTGAAGCTCAGCATCTAATGCTCAATCCGTGCCAGAGAGGTTTTTGGACACTATTTGATGTTCTGAACCGGACAGTGTTGACGTGTTGTGGAGAGTCGCCAATGTTGTGAAAGTGATTGCGGATCCCCATATGGACGGAAGCCCATTTATTCGTCAGGAAGAGTGGACCGGCTTAGAGGTGCATCGACTTGATTCCGTAGGTGTGCTTTTATCGTCCGGACGAATAAGTTGCTATCGGGCAGATGATTACTTTCAGAACTGTACTCTAGGTGAGGACCACGTAGGTGTGACAGTCCTTGATGTTTTCGTGGGTAATCAAGACGCAATCATGTCCCATGCTCGTTGGCCCCTTTCGGAGTGCTGGTTCCCTAGTCGACGGTGTTTGAAGAATATAGTGGAACACTTTGCTGCCATTCCTGATGTACAGGATCCCCTAGCCTATTTGGGTGGAAGAAGGAAGGCAGCCTATCGCTTCACTGTTCGGCGACCCTCCCTTCGTGAGAAGGACACGCTATTCTCACACAAAATTGCGGACTTTGAACTTCGAAAGGTTAGTTCTGAGAAGTGCTGTGACAATCATTGCTGCCAATTTTTTCCCCATCATAAGTCGTTCAAAGTCAGGCAGAGATTTTATTCAAAGTCTTTTGAAGAGCATCGAGAGTATGGAATCGCTGTTGGTGGACAATTGCACCCTGTCAATTGGACAAGGAAGCGGAAGTACATTACGTTAGAGGGAGTGGAAGTTTGTGCAACGGCATGGTATCTTATTCATAGAATCCCGAAGTCAACCTATCACAATTACATTGAGAAGTACAAGGAAGGCGTTGTTTCTTTGACACATGGAAATAAAGGAATAAAACGCCCACAACTTCAAACTGTGCAAGTCACTGGTACAATTGAAGCCATGATTGACAACATTGCTGACCAAATGCCTCACCAAATGCGATGTATTGGAAACGGAAGAGTGGACACACTGAAGTTTCTGCCTTCTGGGAACAACTGGAAACGTGTCCATGCTGATGCCAATGAGGTATTTTTATGAATTCATTATTACTTTCCTCTGGAACATTGCTGGATTTCGTGGAGGGTTTGGTAAACGGGAGATCTCCCGATACATTTCTCTTGTGGGGCTTGACTTCATGTATCATCTTATCGGGACATATCCCGATATCTCTCTCCCTTCGGGATTCACTTGATTTTTCCGCTTAGCGGGAGATATCCCGTTCTTTTTTTGTGGGATCACTTGTTTCATTACTAATGTTCTGATTGTTGCTGCTGGTCTTCTCTTGTTTATACTGTCACTGCCTTTGATACTTAGGCTTTTGTTTTCTGAACTTGCAGTTGAATGTGGAATATGGCCTTTCTACTGTGAGCTAATCCACCATCAGTAGAATAAAAAAACAGCACTTCAACAACGTCTCCATCAAGCCTGTCGGGAGCTCTTTCGCAAAGTGTATGAAGTGCGATGAACTACAACAGTTCATTCTGAAGTCACCTAAAGGAAGTTTGGACTTCTTAGAGTTTGTGAAGCAGAGAACTGAACATCATAATCATCAAGCGTCGTGTTGTCGTTTGTATGCCTCGTGGCGTGAGGAATCAAAAAGGAACCCTCATGAGATATTGTGCATTATTCATGACAAGATGGATACGAGAAAGACTGCTCTTCCAAGAATGTGGGTGACGACAAAGGCCACACAAGGTCTGGGTCAGCTTCCCATGAGTGTAACGGGAATGGTGGCTCATGGTCACGCCGATGGTGCATATGCCCATTATGCACCGGCGTGTTGGCCGGGCAACTCGAACTTCACCATTTCGTCGTTAGCCAGACTGCTTCGGCGGCTTGAAGGTCCACCAATTCGGGAGACGGGTGAAATCTTCCCGTATCCGCCTGCAAATGCAATGTTCGACGCTCTATTTAGAGGGAAATCTAGGTGTATGGACGCTTTGAAATTGATTCTAGAGTCAGCCCGACGTGGATCTCGCCCCCTTCCTAAGAATCTTTATCTTCAGCTTGACAACTCCGCCAAGGATAACAAGAACCAATATCTGATGGCATTCTTGTCTTTGCTTACTGCACGAGGAGTGTTTAAGGAAATTCAGGTCGGTTTTCTACTAGTGGGACATACGCATGAGGACATTGATGCGTATTTCAGCCACTTATCAAAGGCTTTGAAGAGCAAGAATACATTTGTTGTCGCAGATCTTATGAAAGCTTTCATGGAGTCCCAGGAATTGTCATTCATGCCGGAAATCATCCAAGAGGTTGCTGATTTCAAGTCATTTCTGAAGGGTTACTTGTGCAGTGGCACGGCAAAACTAATTGGTTTGGAGGAAATGCACCTCTTCCGGTTCTACGTGGATAGTGACGGAGTCCCCGTCATGAAGTATAAGAAGTCGGCAGTTGATTCACAATGGCTTCCATCTGATAGACCTTCTCGATGCCTGTGGAAGAAAGATCGCGTGGGTCGTCCGAAGCTCCCTCAGGGTTGCCCTCAACCTGTTCCTTTCAAGCCCATGTGGGGCAGCGAAGTTCCAAAAGCCATGGAGAATTAAAAGAGAGCTGTAGAGGCGGCACGAAAAGCGACCTTGAGCAAGGGTTTGATTCTATTAGGAATTGAGAAGTACCTTGAGTATTGGGCACACGGAATGTCCAAATGCTCTGGATTTGCGACCGCCTTTGCTCCATACGTGGAGTACTGGAAACGTGTGTTGCATGAGCTAAAGGAGCCCCTTCCCGACTGTCCTTCAGAATTGGTTGAAGGTTTCTGGCCAAAGCACGACTGGAGGGTGGAAGAACCATCTTCTCAGGCCCCGACGATCAATCCTGTCGACATAATTCCTGAGGAAGAAGAATTGGAACCTTATTGCGGACCAGCAAATGAGGCGCCAAGGGAAAGCTTCAATCCTTGGGTTGATATTCGCCCAGGTTCTTGGGTTCTTCTTAGACCTGAAGATCCCACAGTTTGTGCTGTTTGGCAAGGAAGAGCACTGTCAGTCGTTTGCAGAGAGGCAAGGCACGAGAATAATGAGAAGTTCTTGCTCCAATATTGGAGACCAGATAACTCCGAAAGTACCATGGAATTGAGGTATCAGAATTGTTGGTACGGAAAATGGGTAGTGGAAAACACGCCTCCCACTTGGGTGGACGCTTCTTGTGTACTATACGCGAATTGGTCCAAAACGGTTAACCCAAAATCACGTACTATTCCTCAGAAGAGCAGAGAAGCTGCCCAGGCGACTTTGAATTGGTCAAACGAGGTTGACCCCTGATGGTCTAATGTGTCGTGGCTCAACACAGCTATCGGGATATATCCGGATGATTTCTTCGGTTCCTCTTGACCATGGCAGCGTTCGTTTCCTTGGTAAATGGTTCGTGCATGTCTAACTTGTAGTTCAGTTAGTAGTGGTTGTTGAGGAAGCTGCCATGCGTGAGATGCGTTCATTTTATCAATGAACAGCAGAATGTGATGTTCTTGTTTCTCCTCAAGGGCAACCTCCAAATTGCATGTCATAGTTGTAGGAATTGACCACGCTCTGTTAGCTTTTCTATTCTTTCTTTTCTTGTATTGATCTTCTAAGCGGTTATTAGAATTTCGGAAGACAATTTTCTTCTGGGTAGTTACTATTCTCAATATTTGTTTTCATTTGTCTTTTACTATTGTCGTTGACATTGTTTTGTCGTTATTTTCTTTCTCCTTGCTCTTCAATATTTACATTACTAGTTACTATGTTCATATAGATTTAGGCTAAGTTTCCACATTTGTTGTTCACGCAACAAACACCTTTTTTTACATTTAGTAGGATATAAGATGCCTAAAGCAATGAAGTATAGGGTATACAAAATGGACTCGCTCACCCTACAAGGTTTGCACTCCATCAGGAGATTTCCAGATAATTCAATTCCTACCAGTTGGAACCTCCATTCCAACTGGTAGCATTTAATTCATCATTCAAAGTTTCTATCGTCCCTGTCATGCATGTTTATGGGCTTCAATTCACTTCTCGGGGGCCTTTGCAACACCTTTAGGAAAATGAACTTTAATGTCTGGATATCTCCCGATGTTAGGCCTATCACCATGCATGGAAGGCTATTTACTGATCCATATTCACATTTCATATGTATCTTGAGATGCATGTTTGTGTGCTTCAATTGACTTCTTGAGAGCATGTGAAACCCTCAGAAAAATCCCCTTCTGTATATCTGGATTTGTCCCGATGCCTTGCCAAACACCATGCATCCATTTGAAGACTACATATGCACGTTCGTATGCTTCAATGACGTCTAGGAGCCCTGCAACACCCTTTGAAAAATGAACTTCATTAAAACCGGAAACCTCCCGATGTATTGCCTACCACCATGCATCGGGAGATTTTTGCATTTTATTACTTTTGGACTTTCAATAGTCCAAAAGTAGTTAAATATGGCATAACATTGTTTAGGAGTGCTTTTGGGGTTTTGTTTTTTGTTTCTTTGATACAAGTGTGTTGAGGAAACACACTGTAGTTTCCGTTAGGATGAAAGGCTGATTTCACACAAGGTTAAGAATTTGTCGCCGCCAAGTATCAAACCTGCAACCACACCATTCAATTTGGATACCTCACAACCATCACCCAATAGTTTAGGATCATCTCAGACCTGTGGTTTCTGGATTTCATTTAAATCCGTATATCATGGAGTTACGAAATGATTATGCGTTCACACCAAGGGTCCTACAAATTTTTAGGGATTCGTGGAATCAGCCAGATAGGTAGATAAGAGTAGTCTTGTGAATGCGGGGTCACACCAAGAGGGGTATTTTGTACAAAACTTTGTGTCCTAGCTTTTTGCTCCGGTCTTGTCATTCATTGTTTTTTCCCCTGTCAATTATGAGTTCAGTTGTCTTCTCCAAAACACTCAGAATTGTGCTCATTTCCTCTTTCAATCGAAAGTAATTTCTTTGCCGCATAGATGCTGCTGTCCTTTTTTGTTCTCTACATATTTTTCTCAGGTTTTCTGTGTGTGGAGGTTTGCTTTCAAAAGAACATTGAAGCTCCCAACATCAAGTGTGCATTTCTACTAGTTTCAATCAGAGGCGTGTATTCTGGGCAGCTTGAGAAATTATACTTCGCAGTTTTTGAAATTTATCCAACACTTTGTTGAGGCTTTGTGGCAGTGGAGCAGAGGATTTACAGACTGTCGTTCTAAATTCCGTATCTTCTACTCTAATTGGGACTAGGTAAAGTTCACCTCTCTCTTGTAATGCCGTCAATGTCAGATTGTCAAAGTGAATTCGCTCAATTGTTGTCCCTACTTTTTGTGCAAAAATGAGTGACGTCAAAAGGCACTTGTGCCATAGCCTTATTTCTGCTACTATTTTCCAATTTTTCTCTTCTTCCGTTTGCAAGTAGCCTAATTGCTTGCCAATTCCTTCTACGCATTGCTTTGAAAACGTTGTTCTTGGATCTGATTGTTCCCTTCTACAACCTTTTGGTCTAACAAATTTGTTTGTTGGAGGCGCTTTCAAGAATACAACCAAGACAAGAAGACACACACTATGGAACCGCAAATGAATGCTTATGCTGCCCTTGCGTACGCAGCGTGGCTACTGCTACAGCTTTTGAGTGCACCCCACACTTTGTACTTACCAAGCCCACCGACAATTGAAGAAGAGGATCAGAACCCCCTCCTCGCCATTATGGATGACCTCAGTGAACCTGTTGACGATGGCCATGCTGAAATTCAAGCTGCATTGTACAACTTTCGTTTGTGTCGAGATTTGTGCATCTTGTTCAATGTCTTTGACGATGATATGGACTTTTGGATGAAGCCAAGGTCAACGACTTGGTTTTCTTGGTTCCTGATGAGTGAATATGATGACACCAAATGGGTACAAATGTTTTGGTTGACAAAAATTGTTGTCTTTGTGCTAGCTAACATCCTAAAGTCTATTGTCCATAAAAAAAACTATCAAATACAGGTTGGCAATCCCAGTGGTCATTCTTGTTGCTTGTTGTTTGTTTAAATTAACTTACAGTACCTCTCTCTTCATTTGTAGCAAAATGTTTGCAATTGGGAGGATCACTATTTTGTCTATACTGCGAGATGTAGTTCATGCGATCAATGATACATTGAAGCATGAATTGACTTGGCCTATGGGAGACCGCCTACGGCAAACTCAGGAGAATTTTTTTGAATTTTGCGGCTTACTTGCAATAGCTAGAGCCATTGATGGTATACACATCTCAATTTTGAAGCTCCAGCATGTACCGGCCGATTATTTTTACTTTAAATCTGGCGAGTACACCTAAATTGTCAAGTTGTTGTAGAATACCAGTTCTAAACGTTTTCTTGATCTTTACCTTGGGATCCAGGTTCTACAAATGATTCTTGGATGTTATGTTGCTCTTCTCTGTACAATTTGGCTATGTACAATACTTTGTTTGATGAGCATGGCAAGGATCACTTGTCTTTAGCTGAAACTTTATTTAACAAAAAGCTTAGAAGGGGCCGTTGTATTGTTGAAAACGCGTTTGATATCCTCAAGCAAACGTTTTGGGAATTACTAACAAAGTCAGACTTGCATGTGGCACAACGTTGCTAGGAAGAGAGCAGGGAGTGGAGAGCGGCAAGTATGGAGCGGAAAATGGTGAGCATGGAGTGCAGATCTTGGTTGAAAAATGTAAACATCAAATGAAATTTTTTAAATTTTGGGATAGAACTGATTTAAATTTTGGATCACAATGACTGAAAATTTTGATGAAAGTCACAGAAAATGTACTGGATGTGAACGCCATTTAAGACGAAAGCATAACAAGGAAGCGATGGATTGGATGAAAAAATTGGATGAAAGTAGATGAATATTTTGGATGAAAGTAAATGAGATATTGTATGGAAGTACATGAAATTTTGGATGAAAATAGATGAAATGTTGAATGGAAGTAGATCTATATATCGTTAAAATAATATCCAATGAAAGTTCAAGCATCAATACTTTAAATCTTGGGGACAATGCAACGAGAATGGAAAATCACAGATTGAATTACAATGCCATGCAAATAAAATTATTTGGGTGATTGGTCCTATGGCCACGGAATAGGGTGCCCTATGCCCGTGGTTTTGGTCACATTGTCATTTTACATGCACATAACAGTGGTTGACAAAAATACGCCTATTCTCGTGAAAATGTAGAACAACCTATAATTTGAACTTGTGTGCTTGTCCAAGTGTTTAGCTACACTCCAATTTTGGATAGAAGATGGTTTAGGCCATACATTTGTTCAGAGACTAATAATGTCGGTACAATGCCAATGACTAAAAAAATGGAATACATGGTATGCATGACTGCAAGGACAAAAACATTGTACAGACTACAACTACAATACAAATATTTTCACATGAATTTAGGGTGGATCCAATTAAATGCAAGTACTGGCCCTTTTAGTCTCAGTACATTTCCGTGAATGACTTCAGTAAACATACACAGGGTCTGTGTACACGAACAGAGATCCTAAATTCATCCCAAATGATTTAGTATCCCGTTAAGAAGCACTTGCTTGACTTCATTGAAACTGAAACTTGCGGCATGAATGAAGGCCTCCGATGTAGGTTGTAGGTTGCAAATGACAGTGAAAATAAAATAAAGATGCTTACTGTTTGCCCAAGTTCTACGCTTGCCTAAGCACTTCAGCTTCATCTCCTTGAAACTCGAACATGTGCAGTCCGGAAATGAGGATACCATGAGCATGTACTTTTCAAGGCAAGGCTCTACACCAGAAATGAGTGATACTATGCAACCAAATCTAGGGTGAGGAACCATGGTCACCCTTTGAATGCGTGCATTCAGTGTTAGAGCTGATGCACAATTGTTTAGATGCTTTACAGTTGGGGCCTTCGGATTGCGGTGGACAACCTTTCTTGCTCAAATTGTAGGATGCTCATCTGGTGAAGACGGAATAGGGTAGGCACGCACAATTTATGTGCCTGATTCACAACCAAACAATCTCCGAGGTGAAATGACTTGACGTTGTGGAAATTGAAAGCTAGCTGCTTCCAAAGCTAAAATCTCGGCCTTTGATAATTTGGTACCCATTTTCACCGGCCAAATGGCAGGGATAGGTGGCACTAATAACACCCATTTCTGTCGTGTTCATTTTACACGACGTTCAATGTCGTCGTTGCAAAAAAAAAAATTTATACGGTCATGACGATTTTTTCTGTAATTCACCATCATACCTGTGTATGTTGGCGCAGCAGTAGCAATATTGTTCTGCACTATTTGTGCAGTGCACTTCTTTTTCATAATTGCTTGCAATACAAAGCACACCTTTGCTGATGTTTTTGGTAACCATGCTATATACCATTGGCCATTGTCGCACATGGTCTCTTGAATTGTTGACACATGAGTTGAATTTGGAGTACTAGTTTAGCCTTGTGAGCCCTCAAGTTAACACTTGGAGCTCTGGGTTTATTTTTCGCAATTTATTGTTAGTTTTTAGTGTCAATTCATGCAAAAGAGTATGAATAAGTCAGTTGAGAGGAGTTTGGTAGAAGTCCCTTCCAGATTAGTGAGGAGTCTTCCTAAAATCATGGAAAGCACAAAATACTCTGTTTTTCCAGGTTTATGCCTTAGTTTCGTATCTTATAGTCCAGATTAGCGTTTTTGAGAGATATAAAGATGTGAGAGTTAGCCAATTATAGTGTCTGATCCATGTAAAACTTGACATGTAGAGTGCATGTGACAGCCTCGCTAAACTACAAGAGTCTATATCCAGATTTAGAAGGATCTAGATCCAATTCATATAGAATATGGACTAGTTACGTGAAGACCTGCAAATGTTGAAGAATATGAATCAGAATGCAAAGTAGAAGGAGGGCGAGGTGATTGGAGCTTATAAAAAGGTGCTTTTAGGATAAAAGCATGCCAAGAGATCAACAGGGGAGCTAATCATCTACAACAAACACCGGTACCAGAACAATTTCTCTCCAGGTGGAAATTATTAAGGAATTGCTAAATTTAGCATCCTTATTGAAGGTTTGGTTTTGCCCTTTGCTTTTGGATACTTCCTAGAAGGTTGCCCAAAATTTTCGGGATTTTACAAAACTCCACGATGACTCCATGGGAAGTCAACCGCCTTTGAAACTGATGGTAATTTCATAGAAAGTACCCAAAATGCAGTAAAGTCTCACTAAAAATTAGATTAGATTTTTACATATTAAATAAGAGACCAGTTAATTTTGAAGACTTTTTGATAGTGAGAAGTACCAGAATCGGCAACAACATCAAATTTAACAAGAATTTACAACATGGCGGGGGGTTGACCGGCAGACTAGGAGCTACCGGTGCCTGAATGTCGCGAACAAGGAATGTTTTCTTATTCTCATGAACCTTCTAGGAAACTCTGGCTAGTCAGTTTCCTCGGGAAACGCAAATTCCATTAATTGGGATTTTGACTTTTCTTTGGAGTTACCGCAAGTGGTTTTTATGAATCTTTACAGCTTGAAAGAAGGGGTAAGGGGGACCTCTAAACTAATTGGGGTCTTCTAAACGCGATGGCGCAATTGGTTTTCAATTTCGAGTTGTTCTCAAAAAAATAGAAAGAGCTCAGCAGTAGGTTTGACTTTTTTAGAGTAATTAGCGGTAATTCAAGGTTAATTTACAAAATATCTTGGTGAAAGTTGAAGATTGGATTTAGTTAAGATTTCAAATCTTTCCTTTAAAAGCCAATTTAGATTAAGTTAAGAATATTTGAAAATATCCTAGGATTGTTTGCAAAATATTTCAAGGTCAAAATAGTTAATTTCCTAAATATCTTTGGGAAAAATCTTAGACTTTATTTGGACAAGATTTTCTTTCTAATTAAGGCTTGTTCTAGAAAATTCTAATGAATAAACAAATATTATTTAGCAAATCTCTTAGGGTAGTTTAGAATTTAGCGTAGGGTAGTTTTTGAGTAAAAGAACTAATATCTCATAGTAAACTAAGGTGGTGGGGCCTTCTAGCAAGTATATGAGGCCTCCCTCCGAAGTTTCTCATACCCCCATTTTGTTTCATTATCTGCCTACCAACACTCTGTCGAAGTGTAGAGACTCTCTTTTGTTCAATTTGCTTACCAGCTTTGTCGGAAGCAATTAGTTAGGCCAAATTTTGGTCATCTTTGCTCATTTTGCTTTCTTTGTTTCCTTTTAGTAGAGGATTTGGTTAGAGGATTTGGTTAGAAGACTCAGGTACTCTTTTAAACCATTAATATCACACTAAAACCACGTTTTTGGGAGGCCTCATCCTCCAAAACTTGCATACCTTGTTTACATACTAATTTTGTATTTTGCAATAGCCATTGAGTCAGAATTCTTAAGGCGATGAAGCTAATCTTTATTAAAAGATTCTAATACTCAAAATACCTGCTAAACTTTGTTGTATAACAAAGTTCGGTTTGACTTAATCCCTAATTTTTGGTTTAAACAGTTTCATGTGTACCTCAATTAGAAATTAAAACCATCTGATACCTTGAGAATTCTTTTAATCCTTAATGTTCGGTTTAAACACTTTCATATGTACCTCTTTTAAGAATTAAAATATTCCTACAGCCACTTGGAACCATATTTTACGAGTTTGGCTTGGGATTGCTCTCACACGGCGAAGCTTTGACCTTAGGACAATTCACCTTGAAAGAAGAAAGTTTGGGAAATACCCTTGGTTGTTGGCCTACTTAAGCCAAAACACCACACCAAGTGGCTCCCTTTCTTCCGTTGAAATTTGCTCACTTCGTTTTGTTTTGCTTCTATTGCCAAATTGTGGACTTAGTTGATAGTCTAGTTATGCCTTAGTTTAGTTTATTTTTGCCTTTGTTTAGTTTAGATCACTTTGTCTTAAGTTTATTCCAAACCCCCTAGAGAACCATTTAGTTTAGTTTATCCTTGCTTAGTTATCCCAAAAATCTCAAAGAACTCATTAGTTTAGTTGCTTTGTTTTAAAGTTCCTTCAAAACCATAGGAAAACCTTAGACTAGTTGGAGCCTTAAGTTATTTACTGAAGTTTAGTTTAGTTTCTTTCTTTTTCATTAATCATTTAGTTTGTTTTGTTTTGTTTAGTTAAGGACTAGTAGTCCAGTTTATAGACCACGGGGATCAGACCACGAGAAGACCACAAGGATCAGAACACGAGTAGACCACAGACCACGAAGACCATACCAACATGACCAGTCAGGGTGTTCAGCTCGAACTTGGTGTCCAGCTCGAATAGGGTGTACAACTCAAACTTGTGTCCAGCTCGAAACTTGGTGTCCAGTTTGAAAAACTCTCAAAACTTTGGTGAGAACTAATTCTAAAATTCTTAACCGAATTAAGGGTATAACAAAGCCTAGGCAGTTGATAGCCACACCACAAATTTTGAACTTTCAAAGGAACACTCGGTTGCAACTAGCTAGAAGCAAAAGTTTCCCCGCATCAAACTACAATTCATAGTCCTAATCAAAACAATAAGAATGAGAAGAATTTGACAAAAAAAACATAATAAGAAGACGAAGTGGCGGCTTGAGAAGGAATTAGGATTAAAATACTAATTTTTCCAACAAATTTAACTACTCACGTGGGCTTTGTTTTTGTTTTGTTGTGTTTTTTTCTATTCATTTACTATTCATTTAGGATTTGTTTTGTTTTTTATTCCGTTACTATTCATCTACTATTCATTGCAAGACAATTTATTTTTGTTTTTTATTCTTTTTCTCCTATTCATTTACTATTCATTCGGAATAATGCTTTGAATTGTTCTTTTTACTATTGAAGAATTTGGTTTTAGTCATTAATTAGAATTCCGGTGCAAATTAGTTGGTTGAATGTTGGTTTAAGTTTTGTTTTATTAGGCCTAATAAGCCAAATAGAAAAAACAAGAAGTCAACAAAAATAATAGATTAATCCAACAAAAATAATAAATTAATGAATAACAAGCAAAACTAATTGTTCATTGGAATGTTATTAAAATTGGAAGATATTAATCTTTTAAATTAATTCTTAAATAAAATAAACATTCAAGTAGTTGGAAATAGGGCCTTGAAGTTTATTTTAATTCAAATAGTGTTTTAAAAATCAACTAAAAACCATTAGAAATTTAACATAAATTCCTAAACTCAAAGGAATTAAGTTAAATACTTAGACTAACCCTTTTATTTATAGGAAATTAGCCAGAAAGGATGTAGGAAAGAGATTTTTCACACATTCTAACACCAAACTCTCATCGAATAGATGGAGTATACATGATGGAGGACGATGGTTATTTTGAGTCCATTATGCTAGTGATTTGTGATGACGGGACTGTGGCCACGATGAACACAGAGGTATGTTAATTTTACCTTTTCTTTTGCTTTGTTTTTGTTTTCAAATTAAAATTAGACTCATTGTTGTTAGAAGTTAGTTTTTATATTAGAATTTTAGGATTTAAGTTAGAATTTAGAACCTAATAGGGAATTTAGAGGTTACTAAAGTCAAATCACACTTAAAATTTAACCCAACAACGAAAGTTACTAATAATTAACCATAACCATAAAATTGGATGATAATTTAAGATTTTCATCCAAAAGAATCTTTTAGAAAAGAATCAAATAAAAAATCTATAAAGATTCCAAAATCCCTTTTTACTTTTGAAAATACTTTATTTTTTAAGGATAAAAGGTTGGATGAAGTTTGAGACCAATTTTGGATGAAAAACATCCAAATAGGTCAAAATCCCAATTAATCTTAAGAATCCAAAACTTAAAGGAATTACTAACTTAACCTTAGAATTTATAATTATTTTGGATTGATTTGCTATTTTAGATTAGTGGATGAAGTTTAGCACAACTAAGGGGCCGAATTCACCCCGTGGTAACTTTTGCTAGGAATCTTGGAATCTAGTTTTCTTTACCATTCTGGGAAGGAAATTTTATATTCTAAAAGGCTATTTAGATACAAATTAGTTAGATTACATTTTGTTTTCTTTTTCTCTTTTTTACCTAACCATAACGTTTTAACTAGTTAACCAATAGTTTTTCTTAGAATTAGTGAAATTTTACAGGATCATCAGTCACAAAAAGTGTCCATTGCTTGGAAGGCAAACACTTATTTAGGAACACCCAATTAGGAGTGAATCTCTAACGAAACAGCCGCTAGAGCCTATGTGTAACTTTCTGACTCAAGGGTGGAGTTAGAAACACTCATACCCGTCCACTGTGGTGAGTGTGGTCATCCTCAGCTGTTGCCCGATCCATTTGCCAAGTTCATTCAATTGTTGGGACGAAAATGCAAATTTTATTTTTTTTGTCAATGGGCAACAATCACTTCTATTTTTTTTCACCTAAAGATTATAAGTGCGAGAAAGAAATCATTTTCAAGCACTCCTAAGGATCTAAACACTAAGATTTCCAAGGGCTAGGGACTGCAAATTTATTTGTGTCCCTTATTTGGTAATGCATAGTTCAATGGAACTATGCAAGGAGGGACTTTGATTTTCATAGCTTTGTGCACTCAGTGCTTTTTTTTATTGTGAATTTTCTAAACATGGTGTGTAGTGCATACATTTTGAATTTATTTCCAAGATAAAAAATTTGAACCGATCAGTATGAGCAAGGATTTTTCCACTTGGTATGGGGTCCCAGAAGTGGGTAAAGTACAGTGCAAGGCTTACAAATGTATGTCTAGCAAGAAAGTGAGCCATATGTTGAGTCACTTGGGATATGAAGGCCCCTCAAGTTCTTATAATATGAGAATTAGTCTATACTTGTATTTAACATCCGGAATAAAAACTCTATTTCAGTGTTTGTTGCAATGGGACATTCACACAAAAAATTGTTGCGGACAGAGTAGATGGGAATGACATGCCTATATTTGGAAGTGGTATGTCGAGCGGTATGGGCACGCTGCATTCTACGCAAGAAGATTCATGCATGACATCGAAGGAAATTGTTTGTGTAGGTTCCAAAGTAACCTCAACCAAGGAAACATTTAGTGAATGGGTGACTCAAAGGGCATCTAGTAGTAGGCCTCCAACACAAAGCAGGCTATTAGATGGCTTTTAAGAACAAAAAACAGAAATTGCATGCAATGTGGTTTTGTGGGCCCATTTTTTTATGCAGCAAATATTTTGTTTTCAAACAACACAAGATGAGGGGGACAAACCTACATTATATATGAGCTCTCTTGAACTGTACATTTTTTACGATAAAGGACTAGTTGACAATCAAGATGCAACAGACGCATGCAAGCATGTTATAATGAAAATATGTGATCCTAAAGAGTACGTAAAGGTAGTGAAGGAAATTGTAGCCTTTTGGTATAGGGAACCTCTATTTCAAAAACATGTTGGAGCTTGACAAATAAATGTTGTCAGCACACACTTGTGAGCGCTTATTTATCTACTCTTGGTAAATAATCGAGCACAACCAGGCTCTTGGTAATTTAGGTCTGATTTCATCTATGGGTGTCTAACGCCAATCCATTGTGCCTTCCAAGCAATGGATCTTTTCTACATTCCTAAACGTTCCCACTTTTGCAAAGAGACAAGGAAGAAAGAAAACCTAATTCAAGTTTAGATGACTTCCCTAATTAGGTCAAGGCTACAAGGTTACGGTAGTTTCTAAGGTGAAATGGTTACAGCTCAAATCTAACTACTTCACGTGCTAGGGCATCTCATGCCATTTCCAGAAACATCAAAATGTACTCTATCCAACCCCCTTAGCAAGAAGTATCGATGGATGAAGTTTGATACTAACCAACATATGAAACTTCATCCGCTAATTATTGTTAGTCCTAATCCCAAGATTAACTTTTAATTTTACTATTGGATTCTAGATTAACTTTGCTTACTAATCTCTTAATTGTTTATCCTTGTTGTTATTCCTAATTGTTTTTGTCTAAACTAATTACCTACTTCATCCGTGAATTACCGCTTAATCCTAATTCCAAACTAACTTCTAATTTTACTCTTGGATTCTAGATTATTTCTATTTCTAAACTCTATTTTTATTTCTTTTGGATAAAATTGGCTAAGCTTTATCCAACATGACTTCCAAACTTCATCTACTAATATCTTCTTTGTTTTAGACTTGAATTTTGATGTATTTTAGGCTTTTGAAAACCGCTAGACCTCTACTCTAGGATTCTCTATTCAATCTGAGCCTGAGTTTGCTTCTTCAAGTCCTAACTTGTCTCTAGGTTTCGGTCTTAACTGTCAATCATTAATCATAGAAGTTAAAATTGAAAAAAAAGGTTTAGGATCCTACCTTGTACTATAGGTCTTGGACTAAGTTGCTTAGGTTCCTGTCTTGTGCCATTTTTGGTTGCCTTTTTATTGCTTGTAATTCTCATTAATTTGTATTATGGAAATGTTGGCTTCAATTTTCCACCTAGCGTTCTCCTTGCCTTCTTCTTCCTCCTCTTTTTTTTTTCTACACTATTTCCTCACCTTGTAATGGCTTGCCAACCACTCCTACCAACTTATGCCCCCATTAATTGGCACATTCTTTTATCCTCTTACGCCTCGACTACCAACGGCTCACAACTCTTCCAAAGATTTTCCTAATCTCCTTCTCCACTCAAACCTCTTCTTTGTCATTCTTCCATGTCTTCTTCTTCTTGCTTTGTTTGGTTTGGATTTGTAGGGCTTAATGGAGTTTGTGTGAAGATAGGTGTGATTTGTGAGTGAGGTGGCTTACTTCTAGGTTCTAATTAGTTCTATTTCTAGGCTAACCTAAGTCTACTTTGACTCTAATCTACTCCATTAGTTCGACCTAGCTTGAGTGAGATGTTTCTATCTACTTCTATTTTTCTCTATTTGCACCTAAGGATCCTATTTCTATAGTTTCTCTTTTTTCCTAACCTAGTCTAATTTCTTGGACCTCCCCCTAATTCCATTCTATTTCCCCTTCTCTCCTTAATCCCCCTAGTTTTAGTCTTCCTTAACTTAGTCAAAAAGAAAGAGAAAAACGGAAGCAAGGAGGGCTTGGAAGAGTGAAGCCTAGGCAGAATAAGGCCTGACCAAGGTGGGCCAAGTGCCAACTATTGAGGTGGCGGGGCCTCGGGCTGCTTGGATTGTCTGGCCTTGGGTTTTCTTCGTGCTTGTTTTTTAGTACCTAGGTTGCCAAGCTACCTTTTTTCTTGGGTGCTTTCGATTCTAGCCTATGTGGAAACATTTTTAAAACATATGTATAAAGAAAATTCAGAGGGGGCTGGGAGACATTTATTTAACCAAAGACGGAGGCTACTTCTCCTAGCGATTCCTTTGGTTTCCCTTTGGCTATACCCACTCCCTAGAATTTTGGATGCTAAACCTTAACTTGTCTCCAAGACCTTTTGGAAACTAAACCTTGACACCCAAGGTTTGAAGAGGTTCAAAGCTTTGCCGCTATTTTGGTTTTAACACCAATCTAAGGCTTCCTAGGACCTACAGGGCCAAAGCTCTACCGTTTGCCACGTTTTAACACACCATCTAGGACTAGCTCCCTCGGAGAGTTCAAAGCTTCGTTGTTGACAAAGGTTCCACTAGTACTAAATGCCTTTTTTAATCAAATTTAGTTCACCAAAATACTTCCAACAAAAACCCATGGTTGCTATATGCACGGGTACAAAACTCCTCCTAATATTACTTCATAATCCACCCAAAAAACCCACACTAAAGGCCCTCCAAAGCGGCATCGCCAAGGTACGGTGGGGATGACTTTAAAATTAGGGTATGGTATCCAACATGCAACAAAGACACATATACTGGCCTAACTAGTCATCACAAGGCACAAAGATACCCACAACACTTGGAAGGACCCCCAAGTTTATCAAGAGCTTGCAAAAAATCAACTATGGGGCCAAAAATGCCCCGGAAACACTGTTTAAGGTGGGATTTTGGGCTAAAATGCCAAAAATATCTAACATAAGTTGGATCCACGGATCCCAAAACAAGAAATGGGTGTGGTTTGAGAGAGAAATGGGTGCCCTTTTACACATTTTCATGGCACCCACCTCTCTTTTTTTAACCTTGGTAATCCTCTCTTTCCAAATTTTCATCCTTATCTTTTAGGATTTTCACCTATTTAGAAGTTTACACTGGTCCAAACTTCTAACTACTAGAGATTAACTTCAAATTGAAAATAGATTGCGCCATTGGCATTAGAAGGCCATTTCAGTCCAAGAATCCCCCAGCCTCGTATTTTGGCACAAAACCCCCATCTAAAGCTAGCACTAACTAAGATCAATAAAAGGATATAAATGTAATTCTTGGAGTTTAACTTTTTTGACCAAGGGAACTAGCTAGGGTTGTTTGGAAGGCTTTAGGGAGTAAAAAAAGATTCCTTTTTGACTTTGTTCTGACTTCGTGTGCTCCCGGGACACCGGTCAACTCCACGTGCCATGTGGATAATTTGGAAGGATGTCGGTGATTCAAGTGCCTCCCGCTATTGAAACATCTTGAAACTTGTTGGAGTGCATTATTAGCATAAAATAAGCTAACCTAATTTTTAATGAGATTTTACCGCACCCCGAGTAATTACCAAGAATTTCCCATTAGATTTTTAGGCAGTTGACCGTCTAGAATGGGTATCTCTTTAATTTAGAAAATTCCAAAACTTCTTGGGGAACCTCTCATGGGGTCTCCCAAGAGGTGTGCAAATTTATGTCTTCATCTTTCACGTTTTGATATGGAAGGCAAAATACACCTTCATTGATTTATCAACAGTCAGAGAATCTTCCACATGCAAGGGAATCTTGGTAAACGGATTTTGCTTTTGACTTCCTAGCATGGTTCTGATGTTAGATCACAATCCGGTGTCAATAGATTCTTCTACTAGCCCATCTTGAAAAAGTGACATCTGCATGCTAACAATTGGATTTTTTCCTATTTCATCGATGGGATGGGGAAATTGAAATCTATTTTTGGTAACCTATCTAAAGATCTTCTTGGACTCTCTTCAGACCAATTTAGCCAACATGGTCACATGCACAGTGGTTTTTAGGCTATTTCAGGTAAGAACCCTCAAACCTATTAACTCCCACTACTTCTATGGTTCTAACATATTTACAAGTGGGGTTTAGGGGTGTTCTAGGAATAAAAGCTTATTTAGGACCAAAGGCTACATTAGTATTTAACATAACCATTTTGATTTTACACTCTTTTTAGAGGTTTCTGCATATAATTACAACTTGAATTGCAACAATTAGAAAAAAAGAAAGCTAGATAAGTTCCAAGTGACAAATTGGGAGCTCACAATGCTTGGTGGCATTTTGAAGGTGTATGTGGGAAGCTCATTGCTCCAAGATATTTGGCCCAACCGATATCATCATCATATCAACGAAACTGGAGTAGTTACTCTTATGTTTACAACAAATCTCGGAATAAGTTGATGATAGAGAGGGCAATAGACTTGAACACTTGGTATATGTGTACATCAATTCCATAGTTGTGGCCGCATCAAAGGTCAAGGACAAAAAGAAGCGTTACTATGAGAATGTGGAGTCCAAAGAGTTTGAAGCGGGGTCCAATTTGGAAAACAAGAATGTTAGGATTCACCCGCTTAACAAAGACAAAGATGCCGAGAACAACGACATGCACCATTTGCATGATGAAACATATCGGAGCCCCAATCGGAGCAACGAAGATTTTGAAAGCAATGGTAGAGACACATATGACTTTTGATTGGATGAAGAGAATAATGAGTATGGTGAAGATGTACCTTTGATAGCCAAATTTGTGGATGGAACCAGGTTCATGAATAACAATAATGTTTTATCCAAAAAGGAGGATGTTTACATGAAGGTGGAAGAGGCCAATGGAACAATGCTTTCCAATGGTGGGACTGGAAAAACAAATGAAGTCATTTGGATTCCCGAGTCTCCGTCCATGGGAGGGACACGGGAGGAAGAAATTGACAATCAAAATGAGGGTGGAGGATGTCACGTGAAGGTCCAACGAAACATGCACAATGCAAATGTTCAATCCATCGAGGCATTGGCGAGCAAAAACAATGGAGAATCTTCTATGGAGAATCTTCTGTGGAAAATGACAAACCAAATGTAGTAGAGAATAATGGTGATCAATGTTTGGTAGAGTCTATAAGCCCAATTTTTGCCAACAAAAGTAAAGGCAATCCTAAATTCATGCAAGAACCACAAGTGCCACCACGTAGCGTTCTTCTACATGTCCTATTTACAAGCAGTACCAAAATTGGGATGGTTCAAGGAGCTCAAAGTTTGGAAAACGACTTGCCAATATTCCAAAAAAAAGGAGTCTTTCATTGATCGAAGTCACACCCTATTATCATCTACCGATGATGAAAAAAATGAGACATTGGCTACAATGTTACTTTTTTATGCTTCTTGGAATGTACCACCACCACGCAACAAAAATTCAACCCTTATGCCACAGTCTTCAAATGCAATGAAGATAATAATTTATAGAGGGCCTACATTAGAAAAACCAGTGGTCATAGAAGGCACTCAAAGCAATAACAAAAGAGTTATGCAGCCTTTTGCGGGTCCCTCAAACAAAAAATAAAATGTGGATAGAACCCTCATTAATGTATGTGTGCATGTTGTACAGAGCAAATTGAAAAGGGTCTCATGCCCTAGAGAAGAGAATAAGAAAGCTATATGGAAAATAAAAAATAGAAAGCATGAAGAGCAATAGAAAGAAATGACGCACTTCTAGAGAAGTACAAAGAGGTGGATTTACACTTCTAGGCTCTTCATCAAACGATACGGAAGACACATCCGATGATAAAGACGATGGATGGAAAAAATGATTTGAGAGTAGTGGGATAGAGGTGAAAGGAGATGATGATTATTGTCCTTAGGGATTGAAGGGATGTAGGCTTAGGTATTCATGTGCTCATATTACATGTACAAATAGCATGTAATGTCAAAAGATTGTTCAAATCTTTTATTGTAGTACTATCGTACTTGTTGATGTTGTAAATACATTTACAATTTTATGTGGTTTGCAAAACCAAACAAAAATTGAATAAAAATTGATTGTGTGTTTATTTTTTCGAATGAAACATAATATATTGCAATTGGATTGTATAAAATGTGTAGCATTTACTTTGTGGTCGTCTTAGTTTAAGAATTGCAAGTCTTCATACTACACTGACCTTCACTACTTTAGAAGTTCTCTAAAAAATGATTTGATTCCACATTACTCTAAAGCATGCATTACAACAAGCCAATCACTGAAGAACTCATCTGTTTGGGAACCATGTGAATTATTGGCTTCAAAAAATGAAAAAAACACTCATTGGAAGACAAACTATTGTAGAAGATCTTCCCTTTCCACACAAAATTTGGAGGATGAATAATTGCACTATTGTCCTACATGAAGAGATTCTTTGTCATTCATTGGCCAAAAAATTTATTCTACATCGTTTATGGGTTAATCCCTAAATGCAACTCCGCATAGGCTCATACGGTCTCAATATTCATCATAATTTACTAAGTCTTTATATAAAGCTAAAAAGACACATAATCTTTTTGGCAATATAATTTTTATTTCAATTAGTGCCCGCAAGAAAAAGTTATTGCACAAAAAGCTCAAAATGGAGGTCTTCAAGCAACCCCCCAAAATCACAAAAAGCCAAAATTATATTTTTAGGTTTTTTTCTTTACACATTATATCTTTGTCTACATATAAAACTTTGAATCATTCAATTTGGACTAGTGATGAGAAAGTTATGAACAATCTTGTTTTGGGGGCAATCTAAGGACATTCTTCAAAGAAACACTTTCTGTCCAACTTTGAATGCTAATATCTTCCAATCCATATGGTCAAATATGATGAAATTTTTAGCACATAATCTTGTACAAGTGAAGTACAAGATCCACGGTTAGATTCTTAAGAAAAAAATGTTTTTTTTGCTTTCTTGGGTGAACTTAGCAGAAATGGCAGTTTTGAGTGTTTCTTGACAGAAAAATGGCCTTGGGACTTTAGGGGGTTAATGGAGAGCCATTCAACTTCTGTAATGATCTCAATTTTGAAAAACATGGAAATCTTTATTTTACAAATAGCAGCACCAAATATCATCACAGACAACTCTTCTCGTCAAGGCTGGAGCTTGATCATGAGAAAACTGGTAGTTTTCTTAAACATGATCCAATTAGCAAAGAGACAACTAAGATAGACAAGCCTATTACCACCTTGATTTGCAATCTAACTATGCTAGAGTCAACTTCAATGGGGTCACCTATTTTTCAAAGGTGTATGCATGTTTCACAAATCAAATCCAAGTGGAATTATAATTTTCCAATGAAAATTGAAATTTCTATGAATTGTTGAAGTTGACTGCCCTGAAATTACAAATCCGCCAATGGCTTAATTTATAAAAGTCAGATCAACAACCCATTACCGCCATAGATTGTATCTATGAGTACTTGGATATCCACCAATCAATGGTAGACACGTTACCCAAGCTGAAATTTATGAGCTGATTTTGTCAGAAAAATAGATGGATTTAGATGAGTTTCAGGGTGGTAATGGGGCCAAAAGTAAGATGTCGGAAATAGGAAGCTGATGGGAATAAGCTGGTTTACCTTATGCTGGTGCAAAGTCCTTGGTTTCCAAATGGTGTTGCAGTTGATGAAGGTGGCACTTTAGTAGTGGTTGCGGAAACCAAAATGGCAAGGTTGAGAAGTTTTTGACTCCAAGGATCCAAAGCAAATACATGGATGGACCTTCCTAGAGTTCCGGACAATGTACGTCAGAACAAGAATGGCAATTTCTGGGTGGCATATGTACACCAGTTGAGAGAAAACCCATTCAAGGGTGGATCCTTTACTTCATAAAAAACAAGCACCCGAAGGCGGTTACACACCCGAAGGCAGGAGAGCGAGGATATGTACACCAGTTGAGATGTATAATGGTGAAGTTCCATGTCTCCATCACTTTGTTGCCAATCTCTCATTGCCTAGAAAATGTGTTTTTTTGCCATGCTTCAGCACATTGGGTAAGCACCTAAACCCCATGCTCTCATCCTTAGTTACTGTAGAATTACCCAATTCCGTCAGTGATTCAAATCCGTGGCCTACAACTTTGTCCCAATTTCGTCAGAAAAACATACAAATTCGCTTTAGATTCTGACAACAGTAGTTTATTAATGCTATTAAAAGATAACGTGTCAATTAATGATTGGTGGATCTTCAAGTGCTATTAAATACATTGGAAAGCGGTATGGAGTTGTAAGAGGACGTTTATGAATCCAGTCTAATAGCGGTTGTGCAATTTCACTTCAGAAATTCACAGAAATTACAATTTTTATCAAAAAATTATAATTCCACTTGGGTTTGATTCCTGAAACAAAAGCACCTTCTACCTTATATAGGAGGAGGCTTGAAAACAGTTCAGGCATTAAGAACCGCCCCTACAGAAGTGCCAAAAACAATGCAGAAATAGAAGTGACTCTATATGGTGAGAAACTGACATCCCATGTGTGTGGTTTTAGGCTAGTGAACAAGTGACATGGTTCACTATCATGTGTGATGTTGCTCATAATAAAATTTTGAATTTGGTGAAGTCTGCAAAATGGCATTGAAATGTCAAAAAGTAGCAAAAAAACACATCTGAGGCTGAACCTCCTTCTACTAGAATGCTTCTCAGTCACTCATAACTTCTTAAATTGATGTGAAATTTTAACCACACAAACTAAACTAGTATGCAAAACTTTTCCAAAATAATTTATTGGAAACAGACATTGTATGAAGAAGAAACAAACCGCCGAAGTTCACTGTAATACAAAAATGTCAAGATTTTGAACTTTGAATTGCTCCCAATCATTCAAAACAACTTGAACTGACATGAAAATTTTACCACAATAACTAGACTTCAAGGGGAACATAACCCAATAAATTTTCTTGAAAACTAACATTATGTGAAGGAGATACAAGTCCCCAAAGTTGCAGCCATCAAATGCAATTTGGTGAACTCAAATTGAGCCTATAAACTTCGATTGGCTTCCAAGAAATCAGTACATCTTGAATTGATCTAAAAACTTTACCACACAAACTAGAAGAGAGAGCACAACTTTCTCAACAAATTTTATTGAACTTGGACATTGGATGCAAAAGTTAAAGCATTTTGAAATGGACTTGAAACTATGTGAGGAAACCTTGGGGCCTTTAGGGGTTGCAATAAATTTTGATTGACAATAGGGAGTGAATTGAATGGAAACTTACAGTGGATCATTCTTAAACTCACTAGCTCCATTCAAAGGCATGTTCTGATTCATCACAGTTGCACCTATGAGCATTAATAGGGACCTAGGCACCTCTGACTTTGAAAAATCATATCTAATTCATTCCAAGTCAGAAAATTAAAGTTAAAATTTCCACTGCTGTATTCCTCATTTCTCTTTCTTTTAAAAATATGAAAAAGTCTTTGGATCCATACGTTTCTGCACAGGGGTCTTTCTTCCCTTAGATGAGCACTTTTTGAGCCTTCTACCTTAGTGCCGATGGTCAATTGCTGGAAGCTCTGGAGGATCAATCAGGAAATGTAGTCACAAGAATCAGTGAAGTAGAAGAACATGATGGGAAGCTGTACAATTAGGTCCAGTTCAATTATGAATTCTGGACCTCCCCTTTGTCTTAAACTATGGCATTGTCCATCTTTGCCGCCCTCCTTGCTTGCACGCCTTTAGGGCTTTGGGCGCCTACTTCCGCGATCTAGTGCTCCAACTTGTCTTACACCTCCCTACCATCCAAACACCGTATTCCTCGATTGCGTTGCCGAGTTCAGCGGGTCCACTCCACCATGGACTTCCCTCTGGCGCCTCCGCTTGCGCTGCATATTTGCTTTCTATTCCTCCTTGCCCTTTGTCCGATCCATTTGATTTTAACGAGCTCTGTTTTGCCGCATTCTCACTTGCATTCCCGGTTCCTCTTCACCGCATCGCTTTCGCAATTCAAGCCATTTTTTTGCGCGGGGAGGGGGGCTTACATTTGCCCGATCGGGCTTGACCCACTAGAGGACCACCAACGCTTATGGCTTAAGTCTTCTTCCTTTGCTGATTTGCACCCGTGCTTCGAGCTTGGGCACCATTCCCAGGCTGTTCTTCTCAACTACACCAGGTTTTCCTCCCCCTTGTCAAGGTACTTTCTAGATTGCATTCCGTAACTTTCTAATTTGGAATTTGCATGATATTTTGCAGGTGCATATGCTTTTGCTTGTTGCTTATTGGGGCTGATTTGTTGGTTTCATCCTTATTCTTTTTGGTAGCTTGTTTGCCAATTTACTTTTCCACCATCATTCCATCAATTTTCATCGTTTTCTACTTCGATTTTTTCAGATTACCATGCGCACTCGAACGTTAAGCGATCATGACAAGGCTTTGATTGTGGGAATGCGTGAGGGTGGAATCAAATCCAGCCGCATTGCCGATTTAATGGGAATACCACGTTCTACTGTTTCAATAGTCTTGACGAAATGGAAGAAATTTGGACGCGTTACTACAGGTAAACCCAAACCTCCACCAACAAAACTCTCAAATTGTTCTCTTCAAGACCTCGCTTGACTCATTATGCAAGATCAGCGTCTCATTTTGGCAACACTTGCTGAAACGTTTGGAGTTCACCAAAACACAATCCGCAAGCATATTCAGTGGCTTGGATTTGGAAATTGCATCACTCCAAGAAAACCCTATCTTAGTGTACCACATAGAAATCAGAGATTTGCATTTGCTCGCAAGTATCGGCAGTGAACTACCAAAGACTGGAAGAACGTCATTTGGACAAATGAGTCTTCCTTCGAACTTGGCAAAGAAAGTCGATGCATTCGAGTTTGGAAAAGAGTGCATGAGAAATATACAGACCGTTGTTTGACACCCACTTTCAAATCAGGAAGAACGTTAATCATGGTATGGGGCGCATTTACTGGATTTGACAAATGTCCACTCATTTTTATGCCGCAAGGGGAACGAACTGCTAATGATTTCGTGAAACATGTTTATGAAGGGTACTCTTTATGGATTTTATTTCATGCACGATCACCACAACAACTCATTCTCATGGAAGACGGTGCTCCTGTACATTGTAGCAAAGTTCTAGAACTTTGGAGACAAGCTCATGGCATACCAAAATTGCAATGGCCTCCGAATTCCCCAAACTTGAACCTGATAGAGAACTTATGGAAGATCATGAAGGATTTACTTCGCCACCACAAGAAACTAAGCAACAAAAACGAAATGATGAAAACCATTAAAGCGGTTTGGGAAGAAGTTTCTATTGAGCAATTACAAAACTTGATAGCAAACATGCCGGATCAAATTCAAGCAATTATTGCAGCAAGGGGTGGTAGCACTAGATGGTAGGTACTATGCACATCAAATCAAAAATGTTACATGATATTCAAGTTTATATGTAAATATTTGTATGGATAATAAACTACTCTTTACTACAATTGCAACGCAACTTGCGGTTTGAAAATCCGTTTGTTTTTGGCCAAGATATGGCTTCTTGAAGTTGCTGGATTTTGTAGTGAAAACTGACTGCGGTCCAGATTTCGTAATTGAACTGGACCTGACTGTACAGTAAATTGGATCAGTTATGTTTCTCCATAATTATGTCTGTCTACAACCTGCCACCCCAAACCTAAACCTTTGGTCACTAGGAGTTAGCCCAAACTGCCAAGATACCCAAAAGTAGTCGATTTTAATCTATAGAATTTGAAATAAATCATCTAGGAAGCTTCAAGGAAGGTATTAAAATGTACCAAAAGAAAGAAGAATCATGCACTACATTTTGGAACCATACAAATATGCTTTGGAAGTTAGTATAATCGACTACCAGCTTCGTAAGTGAAATTTCTATATTTTGCTATGCAAGGTTTTTGATATTAGCTCAATGGTTAATGCCACTTGCTTTCGTGATACCAGTGCACTACTTGTCACAAACAATGTTCATCTCTTTAAATGTAAAGAAATGGTTCCACACACTTTGATATGAAAACTTAAGTGCTATGTTTATTGAAGAATGTAATGAGATTTCAAATGCATCCGACTTCTAATTCAACTGCTACTACGGCGGTTAGAAGCCCAACGTTACCGATTGCCTGCAAAATTGAAGACTTGTAAGCCTCGACCAACCACTGCAATGCAATATTGTTCCCTGCATCACAAATACAAAAACAGCAATGTCAAAAGTGCACATAAATACATAAGGTAATGGGTACTGGCTCAATCAACTCATAATTCATTGGTGAGGCTTATCGATATTCAATGTATTTTAAATATACATACAAAAACCAATAAAGACTTAATCCTGTCTCCTTCACTGATACGTGCTACCTAACAGTAATTCATCTATTCGTGCACACTTAGTTGGACTTCTTAGCAAGTAGTGTAAGCATGACTTGATTAGATGTCTATGGCCACTCATCTTCGAATGAAAGTGGGGTTGTCCAACTTATAGTGGTCACCAACCTCCCACTTAAAAATATTACATAAGAAACTCATTCAGCGTTAAGAATTTGATCTCAAAAGATTTGACTCTTGTACCCAAAGTGATCGCGCCACAGCTCCATAGCGATCTCCCAAAAATCACTCCTACGTATGTTAAAATGCTCAAAGTGAAGCAAATAGTATCTTCTACCATAATACACATGCCACTGAGTTCCTGATAAAACCAACTGACCCAAAGCGCAATAGTATAAGATTAAAGCATAAATTGATCAATAGAAAAATGGTGAACGTGACGTGATGGTTACCGGTCGGAACAGTACCCCATTGGACCTGATTCCACGTGTAAATCCTCCGCCTCAGGTACGTCAATAACACAATGGGCGCATTCCACCAATGGTGGAGACAATAGTCTCTTATCAGAAGGATCCTCCATCGCACAGGACGATGCAGGAGACTCACAAAGGTTTACGATATCGCCTAGATGCCAACATCGGAGCCGTTGGTCCAGGCCGGTGCTAAAAACCCAAGCACCATCCGTCCATATCCCTGTTGGCAGAGTAGCCGTTAGATAGATATTTACAGAATCAAAAATCCAAGGTCCAAGAACTCCTTCCCAATTCAAACCACCCCTACTGCTGTCCTGTCAATTCAGAAGTGATTCCCATCAAGATATAACTTGGAACCCTTGGGTTCATTAATCCATCTCAAACTAAAAAATTATAATGCCCACCTTTCAGAGCCGAACTATGTGCTCCTTCCACAGAGCCCTCCCTCACAGAGTTGAGTAGCAACTGGACCTGCGGTGTTGCGCCATCTCCTTGAGCTGCAACAGATTCAACAGTTAAGGTGGACTTCTGGCAGGAGCATTTATTAGCATGAAATATATATTCAAGTCATGAAACATTCTTCAATCGAGTTAATAAACAGCAGATTAATTAGAAGGAGCACAACAAACCCTGTGAATCCTCTGTACTCGGTGCCACAATACCATTGACGCCATCACCAGAAGCTTCAATAGCTGCTGCACATTTCCGATGCTCCTCTGCTTCGGAAGGCTGAATTTCAAACTTCAGTACGTGAATTCTTTGATCGTCTCCCCCACTAACCACAACAACCTCAGAAGCTCTTCTATCCGCCACTATTGCTGCACTTAAGCAATTTACTCCAGATTGATGTGCGGCAGCGAAGGTAAATAGCGGGAGGAGTACAGAGGACTGATAAGGTACAATTTCAGTTGCCTCCGAAACATCTTTAACTAGAACGGCAGCCCCAATACTTGCCTTGACGTTAACGTCTGCACCCTCATCAATTTCTACGTGTTCCTTTACATTTGCAACCTTATTAGGGTTGACAACATTAACTGCTCCTTCAACTACAGTAGCATTATTATCCACCTTCTTCCTCTCTTTTGGCAGTCCTGCTTGGCGTTGCTTTGCGGATCGGAATCGCCGGCCACCCTGACTGCCTCGGCCAGTACGTGGGCGCAATTGCGTTCCAGCACTAGACGTCAGTCTTGCTACCCCTGATGATATTTCCTTCGTGAAAGTGATGACGAGGTTTGTTACGTCCCATACGGCAATTGAGCCGTCCGTGGCACCACTAACAATAAGATACGCATTTTGGCAACTACCTCCTATTGGAATTACTAAATGTTGCAAAGTTAACACAGGTACTGTATGGTGCTCCAAGACAGCAACTTCAACCCTGCATTCCAGAATTTGTGCTTCAGTATTATCATCCAAATCTACTAGAAATATGCACTTCGAAAAGTATGTTAAGCCAAGAACTTACCAGATTCTTGTATTCAGATCCATTGCAATGAGTCTTAGAGTTGCGTTGGAGCTTGCAGTTACTACAAAGCAAAACACAGACCTGTATAATTTACAAGCAAGAGTATCCTTGTAAGTGTACGAATATTAGCTAAGAAAACAATAATACTCGAGCTAAGGATTTCATTCTCTTCAGATAAGTATAAAAGGCGAAGTATCCACTGCATTGAAACTTGAAAAAGGAACTTGAAAAAGAATCGTCACCCGGTATCGGGAGAGTATATCGACATTGCAGTCACTGCCAAGAATCGCAGATCGTCATCGTCACTGGTGATTATCCTTGACTCTTCAGTTAACTGCTTCTCTTTCAGATGCATATCATCTGCTTTGTCCAATACCTTCACATGATGCTTGTCATTAGTTTTTGAAGCCTTCTCTTTCTTTCTTGCCAATTTCTTGAACGAACGAGGAGCATAAGAACACAACCACTTTGAGGATAGAGCCTCGGTTACTGGGCTGTCGCTCACAGTGTATTCTGGAACAGTACTAATCAACGCTGTTTCGTCAACAGAAGCGCTCGAAAAGTCTTGTTTCCACTCCAAAAGCCAGCAAGTGAGCACCTCCTTTGCACCAACAGACAAGAGCAATACTGGATCTGTCTTGCAAACGTCAAGAGTACGAATGGATGGAGGTTGATAATGCACGAAAGAATGAGCTCCTTGCACCAGCGTAAGGGCTCTTACAGCTGAACCTCCGGTGTGTTCACCGAGCAGCAGGCAGGACTCCAGGTTCGATACCCCTCCTGTATCATATCTGTCTTACCAGAACAGTGAGAGGTAAACACTCCGGTTGAAATTTTTGGAACCCGGAAACTAAAAAATGGACCAGTAACGACCTAGATAACCTGTAAATAAGCGAGGACTCTTAAATCATCTTCAGCGGTCATCACAAAATCACCTGGGCGGATCAACTTCCACGTCAAAATCCCAAAACGAAAATGCAAAAGCAGTAGAGTTTCTGATGAATCTAACCTAGAGATTCGAACTGCTCCATCTTCTGCCCCTGTGGCTATCCATTTCGTAACATACTGACTACTCGTCACGGGAGTAATTCCAGCTGATACGAAGTGGACTGAATGTATTTCTCTACCATGAAATTGCCCGTGCAAAGATTGAGGTAACTGAGACAGTAGGTTTTTTGTAGGATCAGGATTCTTCTCCTTTTCAACATCCACTGAGTTTAAGAGAATTGGCAAATAAGTCCAATTTCTGTGCACATAGACGACATGATCCTGCAGTACGCAAACATTAAGCGTGTCAATAACATAATGTGATAGACAGTAAAGAAGTGCTCAGAGGACCTAAAGTAACTCCAGCTGGAAATGCTAGCACTGACCTTCAGGAAAGCAAAACAACACTGATGCTCGGGAATATCTCCAACCACATATGAATGTGGCCGTCGCCATCCTCCACAAGTCACGCGCATAAGCTGCAAGATACAAGTTCCTTGAACCATTAGTTACTGCATTAAAAGCAATAAAGAGTGATTGCTTTTAAGATTTTGGCAATAAGAGCAAGGTAAGAATACAATATATAATGAAGATGTATGTGTCAACCTCTGATTGTTGAGTCAAATCCCACAAAATAAAATTACTAGCAATAAAGCCAGCTGCCAAGCGTCGCCTGCACTTCCTCTTGTCTAGGCGATATTCCACAGACTCCACTACTGTTATTGCAGCAACATCTTCTACCCCCGTACATGCAAAACCTTGACCACTGGATTGCCCTTGATCTTTGATGGTGATGGTGTCAACGACAAATTTGCAAATACAGCCATCCCTGCCTGTCTGCATCTCATCATGAACGCCCAAACTAAGAAATAATCTGAAAACAGCATCAAATCAGAAAACACCTATAGTAATAACTACCATTGAAAATCGATAATAAAAGTCAGTAACCAAAGTCCACAAGGAAGGACTTACTGATGTTATTATCACATCCTGCTTGTTACTAGGTGAAGTTACAAAAACGCTTGCCACTGCTGATATGCCATGAGCTCCTTTGAAAACGCCAATACTCTGAAGCTGTGACAGCGATCCCAAGCTCTCTTCACCATGCCTAGAGAGAAGGGTATTGGGGAATTTGAATGATGCTAGGTTTCCTCTTTGATCCCCGCAAACGAGCAACTAATGGCCAAGAAGGGACATGGTTTTATGAGATGACCAACGTACATCGTAATAACCTTATGCAAAATATCAGGTAATGCGTCAAGCCTGAACTCAATCTATGGAACTCCTCATGACCTAAATTACCCTGGAATAAAACCAAATATAAGATGTCGAGAAATTTAAGGATCAGAGAGAGCCAACCCCAAGAACGGGGCCATGAAATTGTGCCTCACATTACCTCAGCTACAGGGCAAACATCTAAGCATACAACTCGGGCATGCAGAGGTGATTGACAGATTGCCACTAGCAGGGCTCGCGTCCGAGAATCCTGCCCTTCCACAGAAGTCTGAGCCTCTAAACAGCGCTTCAAAAGCCACACGCGCACAAGACCCCTTGGATCAGTGCTGAATACGAACCTGACAAAAAGAGCACACTCAGATAAGAAAGACCGCAAGTCGTCTACGACCTGCACGATAACACACTAAATTTCTGAAACCTGACACACGTCTGCATTATGGAGTTTATCCGTACGAGAAGCGTTTGCATAAAATGAATTTACAAATAGGTAAAGCATAGACTGACAAGAAAGGATGACATCATTGGCATAAGTAATGTAATCTTGTCCAAATGTACCTTCTTCCTAACGATTTGCACCAAAATACTCCAAGAAGTTGCCTCTCTTCATCTGCCAGCCATTTACATTGCCATATGACAGTTGGCTTTTGCCCAGTGATTCGGATTCCTAGTGCGGTGGCAATGCCTGATCCGTTGCCAAATGCCACCAGCTCATCTTTTTTATCATCATCAGAATCGTCACCAGTGACAATAGCTCCATCTACTAAAAGATTCATGCAGACGATTGGACCTGAAATTCCTTCATGCGTAATTTCTGTCCATTCCTGTTTTTTGTTGTCCAATAAAGCTACGTGATAAACATGACCTTGATTTGTGGCAATGTAGAGGGCCCCTGGACCGGCAAGCTCCAAGCATCGCACATACTCACTGTTGCTGTTGCATCAAATACAGCAAACCTTCTCAACGATCAGGATAACAAATAGACAAGATGAGAACAACTCAGATAAGGGTTTGGGAACAACCTATAGGTTCACAAAGCTGGTTGGTAAAAAGGCTGACTAAAACCATTATCAGACGTGCATTGGAAATACTACTTCAGATGTCATTCCCAGCTCGAGTAAGGACAATACTGCCAAATCGAAGAAAACGTTGGTTACCTGTCCATGGAAGTAGAGGAACCTTCACCAAGGACATTAGGTCCTAATAAAGAGATGCGGAAAATTTCAGTATTCGATGACGAAGATTGCGCAAGAGGCATTAGGCTTGAGGTTTCCCCTGGTACGCCAAACTGAGCCTCATGGCTCCACCTAGTAAGCAACTGAACTTTGATCGCAGAATCTGCTCCTGATGTCACAAGTGTTGCTGATTCATGATCATACACGCAGCGCCATATACCTCGACCTCTGAATTCCATGTAAAATGACCATGAAGAAACTGATCATCAAGAGTATCGCATCGAGTTCTTCAGGCTTATAAGAGTATCTTGTAGTATAAATTGCACAACAGTTTTAGTCATCAGCATTAAAGCACGGCTACAGGTAGGAGAGAGTTTCACTCACAAATGACCAGTCAGAGTGGCTAAATGATGACCTTGCCGGGTCCAGATTCGACTAGTACAGTCCTCGCTGGCTGTTATCAGCAGCTAAGTCCCCACCCCCACCAAATCGCAGAACCCTGTCAGTTTCATTCCAAGTGAAGGAAGAACGGAAATTTGAGGGTTCAGATAGCCAGTGGCATTGTTTCAGGAGTTCACTCAATCAATACCACGTTTCTCTACAATAAGATCACACCAGTTTTCCATGGTCTCTATATATATAGTAGCATTTCAGCTTACGATCTCTAAGACAGAGTGCTAGATTGATGCCATAGAGTTGGACCAAGACTCCAATCTTTTTGAGATTACTCAAATGTTATACCTTCACGATTAAGTCTCCAAAGAGCCAAGGAGACACATTAAAGCTCCAAAGTCTCCAATTATTTAACAATAACATCTTATTTTCAATGCTTCAGACCAACATGTTCAAGACAACATTGACAAAACTTGGACATATAGATGCTCAAACGTACGTTATCTGCAATATAGCAGTCCCATAATCGTGCTCCATGGCCATAAAGCACTGGACCAGCTGTGAACAATAATGTGTCTGTAGATTGTCTTGCCCATATCCGTGCACTACCACAGTCACAAAAAACCGATGACAGGACTATTAAAAAATTTCAACTTACAATCTCTAAGAAATTCACCCCGTTACTAAGAGATCTATCGTGCACAGAAGACGCATTTTCTGGAAAAGAATTCAATATGATGCACCTTATCTCCAATGAACCAAGCAAGCAGATGAGAAACATGACGGAAAAGTGGAACTGGAGGTAAACAGAACCATGGATAAACCATAATCGCGGAACTTTGAGCATGATATGAATCGTTCACCGGGAAATGGTCAAAAAAGAAGTACAGACCTGCGATCATCGGAGGCTGAAGCAACACAGAGTCCATCTTCAGACCAAGATATTCGATGGATGGATCCCTCATGCCCCAGGAGCTCTTGCAAGGGTTCAACAGTCCACGTAAGGAAAACACTGTTGTTCCCTACGTGATTGATTCTCTGGGACTGATCGAACCCATTCTGTTCTTTATCTTCCTCATTCAAACATCTCACATCCCAAATAAGCACCTGCAAGAAAAATCTTAATCCAAAATACAAAGCTGACTTCCGGAAGATTAAAAAAAAGGACTTCACCAATAACAGAGGAGGGAAGACCGAACAGGAAGCCAAGGAAAAATGTAGCAAAGTTGCTCTGTAGATAACTGGACGCAAATAGCTGACTGGTTTTATAAGGAGAGGTTGACAAAATCAAAGGTGGATAAACAAATAAAAGATTAGAGCCAAGCAAAGGACCCTACATGTTCGACCTGATATCCAAGCAGATTGTACACCAACCTTGTTGAAAATGGTGCCAGCAGCTACACGAAGTGTTTCAACAGAAGAACCCCATAGACTGAGGGAATACAATAAGCACCTTTCTGTAAGATAACCACGGTTTATTCTTAAGATCGAAGATAAAGTACGTTGAACGGATGCTACATCAAGGATTAACGAATGGGAATCCAACAAGCACTTCACTAAAAACCTTCACCATTGTAAACCTCCGCAATCGACTCACCAGAGCATTCAACTCGCATTACTGGTGAACAATTTCGTAAGTTCCAAATTGAGACAGAATTGTCGCTCAAGCCAATTGCAAGCAGCGTTTGCTGTTTCTCTCCAGGCAAAGATGACTCCTCCTATGTCAAGAAGCAGTCCCACTTTCCATCAAATCGATGAAAACCCTCACCTGACGCTAATTACGGAAACCAGCTTTGCGCAGACGTTTGCTAAAACCCTGAACCCTGGACCGCCTGCCTTCCAGTCAAAGGTAATATGATCTGAATTGCAAATTCTCAGCGTGGCATGGAATTAACAGGGTAGCCCTGAATGTAGAGGCACAAGCGGAAGGTAACCGGGTAAAGATGAGAGTTTGTTCTTAAGCATAAACCAAAAGGCCAGTCCATTCTACCTGCAAGAATCTGACGTCGAGGATCCATTGAAAGAAGCGAGGCAATGATTGCACAAGGCAGAATTTGAGTTCTTTTCTGTCATTGCTCTGAAGCTCCAAAACCTTAACTCTACCTTCACCATGTACAGCAATAGTTACAGGATTCTTATTTTCGCAACAAACATGAATTCCGTGCACTCGGACGCCATCAAAAACCTGTTGCGATAGGAGAAGATCCCCTGACACTAAATCATACAAGAGCATCTGAGGTCCGGTACCTGCAATGGACCGCAAGCAAAACGCGGAATTCGTCAAGGAGACAAAACAATTGCACGTAACAAAAAAACTGCGATCACGAAATTAACAAAGAAACCGAAATCGAACAACTGCAAATGAAATTCGAACCTGCAATAAGATAAGAGTTCGGAGTAGAGGGAAGAAAGCACAATGCAGACACATCGCCTAAGTAAGGTCCCCGCAGCACTCTATACTTCCCGAGCCGAGGTTGTCCCACGCACATCGCTGACGACCAACCAGGCTCACAAAATTCGCCTTCAAGATCTGCTTCTCGTCCAGCGTTCGTCATCCCTGACTCTCCCACCAACCTTTCTAACATAATTGAACACTTACTCCGGATTTCGAAGCCATGAACCTCTCACAGCAGCTCAAGCTCGCCGCACAAGAGCGAGTAAGCAAGCTTCTAAGAAGAAGAAGACGACGACTTTCATCCATGTGAAAACATCCGGGCGAATTCATCTCCTCAAAACCTTGAAGCTTCGAACCCTAATCCGTCAAAGCCGAAGCTTCTTTGCCTCAAGGGCGCTAGAAACTGAGAGCTCCTGCGGTTTGTGCAATGCAAGTATTGAGAGCTCATGCGATGAGTGAGGGATTTCTCTTTTTCGGGGAAGAAACTTGGTTGCTCTGTAGTTGGGTCGTACTTATAGCCCAAATGCTTAAATATTTTGATGGTCGGAGACCTTGCATTGGAATGTTTTGCATTTCTATGTTTTATCTGTCACAGAACCGCAAGCTATCTATTTTGTAAGATCCTCTTTGAATTCATCTTATGCAAATCGGTCTTGAAATCACAGACGTCGAAAATCAACAATTACGAAGTAAGCCTCCAGGGGTTAGAGACAGAATTTATAGTGCAGCATATCACATTTGGCGAGGGCGTTTAGACTGCCAGGGCTACCTCGTGAAATACCAGGGCTACCTGCGTGACTCATTCGAATTGTAGGAAGTTTCTCGTCCAATTACTACGGCAAATGAACCTAGCCAAACCCTATCAACATACTATCACTTCCAAAGTCAACCATCTTCTCTGTGTCTAGTGGTTTGTATTTGACACATTCGGTCACATCTGTGAGGTTTCTGTCATCGTCATCGTTAAGATGAGCGACTCACTGACTCAATCCATTGCGTAACACGGAACAAGTCACAATCGAAGGTTCCAAGCAGGAGATGCATCCTCCATGCCAGACGTCAAGGCCGGCATCATAGTTTTTAAATTCCTCAGCCCCTGAAAGCTGCAATTTAAATCTTAAATTTCGGGGATAACACATCATGAAAACTAAATTGGTCTCCAGTTATATCATGACTAAGAGAATTCTTAGCATTTCAGGTAACTTCCTAAAAATCACAAAACACAATATTATAATATGTCGTCCCTACGTTTTTCCTTCGATCTCCTATTGCGTCAAAACTCCAATAAGAAAGTAATCAAGAACGAGCTCAACATCCAACAATTCATGAACGGGTTGTTAGAAGCCATACAAAGGGGGGGTATTAGTACACTTCGGCTTTGAGGACCAAATCAATATTGCCCGAGACTCATAAAACTCGACAAGTGAATCGCAACCCATGCACTATTCAGGTCCAGCAAATTCTGAGAAAAGCATGGAGAAGCCATGTCGAACGACAGGTTGAACGCGGGTACCGGTTGAATTTCACATTTCATTTCCGAGAACGAGTTGGACCCCAAATCACGAGGAAACTGCAATGCATTGAATGGGATACAGACAACAAGCACAGAAAACAACAAAACAGAAATATATTCATAAGCAGAAATGTCTTGAGGGGAGTATTCAACTGTGCTTTTTTAAAAGTGTTCAACAATAACAGGAATCTCCAATAAACCTTCTGCTGCAAATGATCTGGAGTCAATATCTACTCGTCATCATCTTCCTCCTCGTCATCGCCACCGGAGGCCTTCTTGGACGCAGCCTTCATGTTCTTGCGCTTCACTCTTCCAGGTCTACCGCCACCAAGAGGGCTCGACAGGGCAAAATCAACATGCTTTTGACTGTCAACGCGGACCATGAACGATGGCACATCCACAATCTGCTTCCCAACCCTGCGATCCAATTGCAGAGGACGTCACATTTTGAGTACAAATCCCAGTTAGCATTGTCTCCAAAAAATTTCAAGTGAATAACATTAGTACAAAATCATCGCTTCCAACTAGAAATGGAGCACAAAAGAGACGAAAGTATACTTCTAACCCTAATTCAGAAATTATTTCACGATGACAGCCGATGCGAATGCAAATTCATTAATCCCAGAAAACCGAAAGCATGTAAAACGCTGATTCGCTTCTTGCATTTCTTAATGCTAGAACCAAAAAAAAAGGTTGCACCCCTAACCTGATGTGACGCTGCTTGATGAGGACACGGGCATGATGGATGGACTTAGCCATGCCAGACTTGAACACAATAGTCTGAAGGCGTCGCTCCAAAAAGTTCTCCACGGTCAAAGCCAGCACATAATCGAGCTTGTTCTGGCTCTCATCAAGGAGACCATAGCGGTTCATGCGTCGCAGCAAAGCCTCTCCCTCGAAGATACGACGAGTGTTTTTCTCATCCAGGGTAAGCAACATACGAGCATTGTTGCGGATACGGCTCAGAGCGTACTGCACCCTCCAAAGCTCACGCTTGTTGCGGAGACCATACTCTCCGACCAGCTTCAGCTCAGCATCCAGACGCTCCTTTTCGAAGGGCCTACGAGGCTTCTTAAAAGTCTTCCCATCTGAAGTGCCAAAACAATAATATCATTACAACCCCGAATAAACACAAACCTAGACGAGATGCGACCAGGGGATAAAAGCCCTAAACAAAGCTCAAACCTCCGACAGCGAAGAAAACAGTCTCTCCATGGACCTAGAATCTGCGTTCTTGCCTAAACCCTTGAATAAACCCAGAAGAAAGACAGCTCCCCTGGATATACAAAGATCGCAATAGCGTGGTTGCGAGAAAAGAATCAAGGAAACGTCACTTACAATTGCGGAAGGACGCAACGTGCACCATTTTGGTGATGAAGCTTGCGGAGCTTCCACCTTGCAAAAACGAAGGCGTGAAAAGAGAGATACAGTTGGGGCTCTCTTCCGGACTTGAATCCCCCGACCTCAACGCTCAAACCCTAACCCTAGATCTTCAGCCAGGGCGGCTGTAAGCGGTCCGATCGAAGACTTCCAATCTACGGTTTATTTACGAACAGTCCATCGACGGTCGCTGACGGAGTGCATGGACGAGAAACAGACGAGATCGTTCCACCACAATATGCCTTTCCATGACAAAGTTCAACACTTCCTAGGCCTCTCAAAATTAAATTATTTTGTTTTTTCCCATTCATTTCAGATTTCACCTAATGCGAATGGGACACAAGCTATTTTTTCCAACAAATTATCTATTTTCATTTTGTCAAACTTTTCTTGTAGAATGGGAATCTTGTAATTTTCTTCAGATTTGCTATAGAACTTTTTATGCCTTCTCAAGACCCTTTAATTCTTAAAAAACATTTTATGTCTGGGCTTGGTCAAATTTCATTAGACTTCTACACTAAAACATAAATTTCAAAAATTAGATATTTTTCACATGTAGTAAATATATGCCTAAAATTTAATCTCATTTTTTCATAATTAAAAACATCAAATTGAATTTTATATGATTTTAAAAAGAAATTTTTGTATAAAAATTATAATAATTACAAAAATGCTTAAGGTAGTATGAAATTTTTAATAAAAATGTAAATAATAGTTACAAACATCATGATATCATTTATATACTCCTTGAGATTAATAACTATAAAGATGTAAAATATTATACGTGCATCAATATTATTATAAAAATTATTTAATAAATGATGAAATATCATGATTGAAAAAATAAAAATTATTTATAGTTTACTAGTTTATTGATTTAATTTAATTTAATACAATTTTGCACTTCACTTTTTTGTCAAGGCAAAAATTGCAATAATTCCTTTTAGTATCCTTTATATTCAAAAAAGTCACTTTGGAGATTCAATAATTGTTTTTAAAGACAATATAAAATACATTTATAATACATGTTTATAAAAATATTTCCTATAACATACTACTATTTGAATTCAATTCTCTAAGCAAACGGAGGTTTTAAAATAGAGGGAAGTGTGGGAGAGACTAAAGAAAGAAGTTTCTACAACTAGTAAATTATAAGTAGATTTAAGCATAATTATGGCTAATATTGCTACTTGAAAGTGCTACATTCACTAGTTGGAAGGAAAAGCATTTAGTTTTACTACATAATGCAAGACTTCAATATTTTTTTTAACCAAATTATGAGAAATTTAGAAACAAAACTATTGTTATGTAGCCAAATCTAATGAGATTTTATTGTTGATTTCCATAAATTGCAATGTAGCTTTCAAAAAAGAATAATACAATATTTAACTGCAATAACAACCATTTCTAGAACAATGCAAAATAACAACAAAAGTCTTTATTGAATTCAAACTATGTAAAAGTGTACTTGACAACTATAGGATTGTATAAAATTAATAGAACCTTTCTTGATAGGTTTAGAAGATTTCAACTTCTAGTAGAGCAAGATTTTTGCACTAGATCTAGGATTTTGCTTTTGGCATTCACATCCTATGTATGCCATATTAATTACATAATTTTCAAATTTCAAAAGTAGATAAATTTTTTTACATAAAGTTAGGTGAATTTAAATGTTTTCTCCAAAAATATTAGGCAATAGAAATTTTTGATTTGAACACTCTAATTACACACTCTAAATGTATTTAGGATATCAAATCAGTATATCCAAGTCATTAACCCGTGAAGCCCCAAACCACCGTATGTTGGTCAATGCCTTGACTTCAAGTCATGTTTCAATATATGAAAAATATTTTTTTTACACAAACTAGATTGGATTTACTTTTATTTTTGCATTCACTACTAGGATTTCTATGATAAAATATTAAAAACTATAAAAATATTAATTTAGAAGATTAATTTTCGTCTAGTGTTGAAAAGTTTTCTATTTAAAAAAGATTTTGATGTTTTCATCATTAATTTTTTGACTTTTTGAATCAATTAAAATTGAAATTTTGACCATTGACAAACATTAAAATATTAAAAATAAAAATTTCATTTTTGAATAAATTTTTGAAGGTATATCTTCAGAATTTATTTGAAGAAATCAATATCTATGAATAATTTTGAAGTTTTGACCAAATTGATACTTCCTATTGTTGATGCTTAACATTGTCTCCTTTTATACAAACTTCAAAAAAATTTGAAACTTATATCTTAAAACACATTTATATTTTGTCAAAAATCCGCCTTGGACTTTTAGGGGTTAATTCTTAAATAAGTTGTGCAAGGTTTTATAACAAAGCCATTTAGAAATGTGAAAAAAAAAACAAAAAAAAACTTGCCATAATAAAGATTTCATCTCTAATCACTTATAAAGTCAAATTTTATTTTCCATCTAAAGGATTTGGCACCAAAATTGGGAAGTTTGTCAATTGGGAACTTGGACCCTAACCTCCTAAATGTCCAAGGCCTTTTTTTAATTTATTACAAATCTTGCTAAGTAAAATGACTATTGTTTGTTGCAAATCACATATCCTTTTATTGTAGAGCTTCTAGTCTATGCCAAATTTGGCACCATATGCATAGAATACAAGAATATTTTGCAACTTTTGAGACTTGTAAGAGGTTGGTGTAAAGCTTATCTAAATTGGAAGTGCCATATGTCATTGGATCCAACTAATCATATTTTTGCCACTACTCTATGCCTCAATTCATACACACTCTATATCAAATACAAAAATAATAAAAAGTTGTGTCCAAAAAATGGATTTCTAGAGCCTTAACGACTAAATCCCTACTTATGGGATAGTTTCTGTAATTTGGTTTTGGCTTTCAATGAGGTTTTACTCCGCATATTCAATGTGATATTTTGTTATCAATACAATTAAGTATCCTCTTGTTTTGAAAATTAAATTAAAAATCATTTTGCCTCAAAAGCTCCAAATCTATAGTCTTCTTCTATGTCTAGGAGGAATTTGAGCCAAGATAGTCAAAAAATTCAAGTTTTCTATAATCATGTGGTTATCCATTGATATGCTTCAATTACTTTTTGCAATTTTAAGCACAGGTTGTTTTTCACCTATAATTCTCACATAGAATCTACTATTTGGAAAATGAATAGGCTCATTTGTAACTAACTATTAATTCTTTCTACCAAGCTCTCTTCATGTCAAAGACCTATATATACTTGCAAATGCCTCAAATCAAGCAGTTCGTTACTTTCCTTTCCAACAACTAAACAAGGACACCTATTATTTCTACAATGACACCCCAAACACTAAGTGTTCAATAGATGACAGAGAATCCTTTTGTGCAAAATAGAAATAGAAATGTTCATCCTTGGAATATTGTTTCACTATACATTAGTTTGCCCCCCAATGAGTTGGATTTTTTTTGGATTTTTTTTACGAAAATGATTCACATGGCGCCAAAAGATTGATTTCTACAGTGACCAACTCATCTTTATAGGTTGAATCCTTCAATGACGAGCCGATCATCGTAAAAATCATATGTTTGAGTATTGTGTGAATTGCTGACTTAAAAAATGAAAAAACACTCATTGGAAGACAAACTACTGTAAAAGATCTTTCCTTTCCATACAAAATTGGGAAGATGAATAGTTGCTCTATTGTCCTATATAAAAAAATTCATTGTCATTCATTGTCCAAAAAACGTCCTTTGTATCGTTTCTGGGTTAACCATTTTTTATTTTATTTTTGACACAAATGAAAGGGATTTCATTGCAAACAAAGAAAAACATACCAGCTAGCTACAGGTGTCTTGGCGGAACTTGATTGAACAGGACCACAAACAGGGGACTACCCATGGTTGAGTCTATAGTAGTGCAACAAGCCTCTTGTGGAGGTCTAGGTGGGGTGAATGTAAGAAAAAAGACCCCCTATTTTTTGTCGTATTAATTTCATTGTTAACATCAATTTAAGCTAATTGAAGGCCTTTGATTGCAAATAAGGTAGAAGGCTCAGAAAGCACTCATCTAAGGGAAGAAAGACCCTTCGTGCAGAAATGGGTGGATCTAAAGACTTTTTTCATATTTTTAAAAGAAAAAAAATTGAAGAATACAACAATGGAAATTTTAATTTTAATTTTCTGACTTGGAATGAATTAGATATGATTTTTCAAAGTCAAAGGTGCCTAGGTCCCTATTAATGCTCATAGGTGCAATTGTGATGAATCAGAACATGCCTTTGAATGGAGCTAGTGAGTTTAAGAATGATCCGTTGTACGTTTCCATTCAATTCACTTCCAATTGTCAATCAAAATTTATTGCAACCCCTAAAGGCCCCAGGGTTTCCTCACATAGTTTCAAGTCCATTTCAAAGTGCTGTAACTTTTGCATCTAATGTCCAAATTCAATAAAATTTGTTGAAATAGTTGATCTCTCTCTTCTAGTTTGTATGATAAAATTTTCAGATCAATCCAAGATGTACTAATTTCTTGGAAGCCAATCGAAGTTCATAGGCTCAATTTGAGTTCACCAAACTACATTTGATGGCTGCAACTTTGGGGACTTGTATCTCCTTCATATAAAGTTAGTTTTCAATAAAATTTGTTGGTTTATGTTCCCCTTTCAATCTAGTCATTGTAGTAAAATTTTCATGTCAATTCAAGTTGTTTTGAATGTTTAGGAGCAGTTCGAAGTTCAAAATCTTGACATTTTTGGATTACAGTGAACTTTGGCGGTTTGTTTCTTCTTCATACAATGTCTGTTTCCAATAAATTATTTTGAAAAAGTTGCGCATACTAGTTTAGTTTGTGTGGTTAAAATTTCACATCAATTTAAGAAGTTATGAGTGACTGAGAAGCATTCTAGTAGAAGGAGGTTGAGCCTCAGTTGTGTTTTTTTGCTACTTTTTGGCATTTCAATGCCATTTTGCAGACTTCACCAAATTCAGAATTTTATTACGAGCAAAATCACACATGATGGTGAACCATGTCACCTGTTCACTAGCCTAAAACCACACACATGGGATGGCGGTTTCTCACCACACAGAGTCACTTCTATTTCTGCATTGTTTTTGGCACTTCTGTAGGGGCAGTTCTTAATGCCTGAACTGTTTTCAAGCCTCCTCCTATATGAACTCAAAATTTGCAAAAGAGAATTTCGGAGAAAATAAAAGGCTCAGTCCTGCGTTTTGCCCAGGGGTAAAAGACGGGCCACCGCAAGAGGCTCGTTGCACTACTATAGACTTGACCACCACCCATCCACCCGGCTAAGGAGACGATGAGAGCATCGGGTTTTTTTCTAGCGATTTGGTGCAAAATTGCACCAAATTTTTTGACCTAGCACCAAGCCTATAGAAAATTTTTAGTAAAATTTTGGATGAAACTGCCAAAAAACTTCAAGTTCAAGAAAAATCTTGGATGAAATCGCCACATCGTGAATGAAAATAGAATTATAAATACGTAGTATCACATTTTCTATCCAATACATTGATGAATGTTGAAACTTGGAGCACCACCATAACAGTTAATATCGCCACTTCGCCACTTCATGGAAAATGAAAAAAAAAACACTGGTTGAGAGCCCACGCCACAGCGCAGGGAGGGGCCGTGACCTCACGACCAGCCACAGGAGGAGCAACAAGCACCTCAGGTCGAAGAGAACTGGGGAGTCAACCACTCTTCAAGTAACCACGGCACACCTCCGTCATCCTCGTCCCCAGAAACTACACCAACTTACTGCAGTCATCGGTTTCCGTAATCCAAAGTGCACTCAGAAGTCGCACAATTGCAGAATTTGTACGAACGCACGTTGTTTTTTCCCTTGTCCTATAGATCCTATACAAACTCTCATGTTCCCTGCTCCCGATTTCCTTCACCAAGACGTGCAACAAATGCGTCAGCACGCTTCATCAGAAACGTGCAATCTGCAATTAAACTTACTTTGAACACTGCACGCAATCAATTCTCGTCACCATGCATCAGCAGATATCCTCGCAATGTCTAACTTCAATTGGGTAAAAAACTAGAGGATTGACCAATGCAGTGTCCGCAAATCCAGCATTGGGATCCAACAAATTGCAACAAAAAATGACTAGAGGAAGCTAATTATGGAGGGTGGGGTGCCGGAGATTGATCTGGCAGGAGTCGGGCGGGGTCTAGCTAAATAGCATCTGGAGGTCTGATCATTCCTGTGTTCGCAGCCCAACATTCAGGAATTGCAACAAAAACTTGAGAGTTTGCTGCCTATGGAGGGTGGGGTCCCTGAGATTGATTTGTCAGGAGTCGAGGATGCTGCGATTCGGCAAGGGATTGTGGACGCCATGGCGGAGGCTTGGCGGACATGGGGCGTCTTCTTGATTGTGAACCACGGCTTACAACAAGAGCTTCTGGAAGAGGCGCGAGAGCAGGCGATGCGTGTATTCACGCTCCCCATGGAAACCAAGCAGCAGGCGGCGCGAGCTTCAGGGGCGTTTTCTGGCTATGGCAATGGGCCTGGATCGGTAGTCACGGAGTCTTCCCAATTGGGCTGCGAGTCGGTGCGAATCAGGGTGCCGGGACCTGATTTGCGAGAGTTTGGGGATAAGTTGTGGCCTGAATCTCAGGATTCGGGGTTCTGGTAAGGTTATTGTACAAGTAATGTTGACTAATATGGAAGGGTGTGCTTTCGCCACAAATCTGTCAATAGAGGTCATTGGAGAGAATTCGATCTCTCTTCAGATCAAATTGGTATCTCAATCAGTGGATGGTGATCGATTTCGAATGCCATCATTCAAAGTAATGGTCGTAGATCAGCACTGAAGTCATGATTTTGTACACCCAACCAATTTTACTAATAGAGATGAGTTCTTGTTGAAAACAGGTGATGGGATGAGGTCCATAACGGTTTTAGTGACCTTAAACTCAAACCGGCATGACTTCTTTCATTTCTGGTTTGATATGGTCACAAGTTTCATTGCAAATCTATCAAGCGAGCTCACTTGGGTATTTCAAGAGCCAAACTCTCTCGAGATCAAAACATTTCCTCCCTCAATGTTAGTATAATGGTTTCTTGGGAATCATATAAACACTGTGAGCTTGTAGACCACCTCGGAAGGGACAGTAGACAACCAGCCTAAGTAACATCATTTATTGTTGGTTTGATACTGAGCTTCGTCATGCATTGCTTCTCTCTTGTAAGAAATTTATGATCCCCGATATTGCAGTGAGAAATCCGAGTCGTGCATCTCGGCGTCCCTGAAGCTCCTCAAGCAACTAGTCGAGCTTCTGTGCGAGGGGCTCCCTGCAGCTGATGGACCCCACATCCTGAGCTACTTCCAGGAGCCTTGTGAGGGCGCCGTGAGGTTGAATTTCTACCCGAATTCGACGACGCTGGGGCTCCCTCCGCACACGGACCTGGGAGCAATAGCCTTGCTGCACCAGTTGGACCTGGGAGGCGGATTGCAGGTGGAGAAAGACGGAGAGTGGGTGACTGTGCAAGCGAGGAGCGATGCGCTTGTGGTCATCACGGGAACAGTTTTTCAGGTACGAATGGGTCAGCGTTCTTGTGATGAATTGCCTTGGTTTTAGAATTCATGCAATTGGCACAACGTTCGAAACCGATTCGATTGTAGGGCGGATTATTTCAGCATAATTATTGGCGCAGTTTTTGTTGCCTGACTGAAATCTCAAATCGATTCCAATCCTAGTTTAATTGAGCATCAAAATTCTGGCGATCTTAGACATGCCCTTTTAAACTGATCAATATAATCATCTTTGCCCTCTCATGAAAAGAAGGTTCAGTCTAGACTGCTTGTGGAGTGCAAATTCACGATAACCTTTGCTGACAGTCAAGTGTTGTAAGTGGATTTCCATTACTATGGCAGAAGTTTACACAACTGTGTTACACTGATTTTTTTGATTAGTGTGTGTTATGAAATGAATTCACATATGGTTATAAAATACTTCTGGGAGGAATAATTTTACCATTGCATGTTACTAGTGCTATTCATTTTGAAGACTCATGCATCATAAATGGAACCCATATGTAAGCTCATTTCATAACACGCTATTAGGACAAATGTGAATGCCCACCTAAATCTATACCTGACCTTACAAAAAGCACTTATGGATCTCATTTTAGGCAACATGAAATTAGCGAACTCATTTCTTTTTGTGATGACTGCCAGATCTTCACGAACGGCGACCACAAAGCTTGTCATCACCGAGCCATTCAGGACGACAAGGAGAGATTATCCGTGGTGTACTTTCTGTATCCCGACTCGTCAATGCCCGTGGCTCCTGCGCCTTCCTTCTTAGAAGCGCACAAGCAGCGCCTCCGCTACAAATCCATAACGTTTCCAGAGTTTTGGGTGGCGCGAGAAGTCAATCTTCTGGACCCGCTCCGTTGCATTGAAATAGAGGCGCCTTGATGCGCCTTGAGCAGAACTCTTTGCACAGAACTGGACTTTCCGCTCAGTCTGTCGTTGACAGGCTTCCAAGAGCAAGCAGAAACAATAAATAATTAAAGTTCAATTACTTCATAACCGGTTGTTGACTTTTTCAACGCTAACGTGGCAACGTCCCATTGGCAACTTGTTGCCATTGCCATTACAAGTTGCAACTCATAACCGATTGTTGACTTTTCAATGCTAACTTGGCACTGTCCCATTGGGAACCCATCACCATTGCAATTACAAGTTGCAACTCATAACCTTCTTTCCTTTCAACTTGCTTCCTACACCCTTGGATCATGAAGATCAACGGTTGTGATTGGAAAATGTACAACTGGTTATGTACGATAACCTATTTGCCGCTAGTGCAGCTCATTGGTTAACTAATATATAGGTCTTTTCGCTTATGTTCTTATAAACATGATTTATGACGTTTATGTTTTTTCTTTTAACATTCATGAATGAGTTACGAAGCCACTCTTTAGAAACATCTCTTTAATGAACAACTAGAAATTGCTTGAGAAAAATTGTGGGGAGGGGCAACATACTAAAAATAAGATAAGTATATTTTTCTTGTTTTCAAGCTCAAAACTAGTAAGCCCTGTAATAAGCAAGCTCTTTAAACATCTAAGTATGCGGTTAGATTTTGAAAAAAGAAAAGAAAAATTGCTTCATCGGGGACAATTTTAAGCTCATGTTCTTTTTTCGCATGAAAAACACAATTGGAAAAGCTTGTGCACTTAGGGGTTAACCACTCTTCTTCTAAATAGAGACACTTGGAGATCATTAGTGTCATAATTATTGTCAATATGGTAGAACCACCTGTAGATGTTCTATTCGGCAATAAAAAATTTGATTTTGATGTGTATTTGTGTGTATTTTGCTTCTTTTGTTGAGTGATTTTGATGTTTGTAATCCAATTTGGTAGTTTTGTGAAGTAATTGTCAATTTGAAAGTTCATTTTTGGAATTCTAGTTTTGGAATTAGGATAGTTCGTAATACCATTTGGGCTGAAGTTGGTGGTTTAAGGATGGATGTCAAAATCTCAAGTCCAATTTGGTTTTGTTATGTACAATCAGGTGTTAGGATTATCAATCCGATTGGGCTAGTTATCTAGTTGGTTGTGACAATTAGGTGAAAGATTCCTATTTGGCAATTTGGGCTATGTTTTGAGGTTACAAGTCCAAGTTGGTTTGGAAATTGTCTGATTTTGGGTTTTAAAGAGGTGTTTCCCAATTTGGAAGACACCGTTTGTCGAAGAATTTGAGTTGTGTCCCAGCTGGGTGTGCTACGTATTTGTTTGTTTTTTATGTGTTTTCTATTTGGTGATTATTTGGTTGTGTATACGAGTCCTGATTGGAGAGCTGAGTATGTCAGCATGGGTGCTTGATATTTTTGGTTCCAAGATGAGGAAGTTTGTGCATATCAATGAAGATGAGAAAATTGAGAGAAGTCAGTTTTCCTAATTGGAGTGTATGCAAGATGACGAGGGTTACTGTAAAGAGCTAATTGCCTATTTGGAGAAGTGCAGTGATTACTAATCAAGTTGATAGCGATGGAATTGGTAATTGCCAAAAGTTGAAGAATTCATGGAGTTACAAGAGTGTGAGAAGTTGGCGTTTGTGAGTTCAATTGGGAGTGACGGAATGAAGTTCAATTTGGAGTGAGCAATCAGAGAGTTAGAATTGCTGGTGATAGCAAATAGAATTTCCAAATTGGAGAGTTGATTTGATGTGGAGTTAAGTGGAAAAAACCAGTAATTGGAGATGGAAAATTTTGGATTCCAATTAGAGTTGATGTTGATGATGTAGAATCTGTAAACGGTGATTTGTCACCAATTTGGATTAATGAAATGAAAGTGTATTAGCAATTGGTTGCATGTGTATGAATTAATCAAGTAGGAGTTGTTTGTTGTTTATGGCTGGTGTTTGGCTATGGTTGTATGGCTGAAGTCTAAGTTGGTTTAACAATTATTTATGGAAATGTGAGTATGTCTGAATGGGAGATATTTTGATGGAACGTAACTTGTGTTGATTTAATTTTGCATTCAATTTGGAAGTTCTGTATGTCATTGCAGTGAATTGCAGTTTCTTTCCAAGTCGGGTATGTATGGGGTCTTTAATTTATAACAATTCAATTTGGAGTTTGTATAAAGTCTGAATGTTGTTTTATGGAATTTCCAATTGGGTTGGTTTATGAATGCATGCATGTTGTTAAGTTAGAGTGATGCTATATGTGAGGGAACAATTTTGGATTCTATTATAACGATTGAGAGGAAAAGAGTACAAGTATCAATTTGGTGGAGTTACGCTGGATATCCAAGTGGGAGACAAGATGGTGCTGCCCAACAACCAATGCAGTTTGGAAGTTAAAGAGCTTTGGCTGAGCTTGGCTAGTGAGCAATCCCAGTTGGAGATAAAGATTTGGCTGAAGGCTATACCAGTGCTTTCCGATTTGGAGTAAAGAGCAAAGGAACCTCATTGGCTGTGAAGTGAAGATCAACGAATAATTTGGGAGATTTTCTTTCACTTGTGGCTATTAAGAGGGAAGTGAAATAAATTTAGTAATTAGGTTGTGTAAATTGTGAGAAATTAACTTGATGCTAGTTGGAAGTATACATTTCTTGGGTGTTTTATTCCCTAATTAGTTGTCTTTTGTCGTTGTAGAAGTAAGCCTATTTAAAAGACCTCCCTAAAAACAAACTTTACTATCGATTTAGAAATTCCCATATAGGATCTAAATCTATCTACACCACCCATAGTCGATCATTTAAGTGATTCCATGTATATTCTAGAGCAATGTAAGGCAACGTCAAATTCCTGTCATGTAGGAAGATAGAAATTATAGGGATTGTAGTTTTTTTGGTAATTTTATGCCTTAAATTGAAATTACTATGAATTTTAGAAGCCAAAAGTTAACCTCAGCCCATACCTGATGTATAGAGTCATCAATTTGATCATCCAAAAACTACTTTTCCACTCACTACTTCCTACTTTCTTGCTCACTACTTTGGGACATGTGTCATGACCTAATAGTTCCAACCTTAAAAAGGAGACAAAACACATTCCAAGCTTTGGTTGGAAATATGTTCCAACCTTGGTTGAAAACAGCTGCACCCTACAAGTTGGGTATGGATCCCTAGTTGTTAATGGATGGTTCTACCATAGTGGTTCCTTTTGACTTGAACAATGCTACCATTGTTACAACACTCAAATGTACATAATATTCATATCTTGGTGTAACTTTAAGTTTGTAACAATTTTTTAATATTGTAACTGAGGATTCAATCATGTATAGAAGTTGAAAACAATGGAATTTAGAGCTAAAAGCAAAAAGAAGCTTATTTGAATTATTTTTGGCTCACAAAAATTGCACGCAGAATTGGAAATTAATATCAAAATATCAAAGAGCTTGATGCTTAGGCTGGTGATTGAAAATTGCTTCATGACATGGTCGAGAATTTTGGCCTCTCAAAGCTGAAGTAGCTCAGGGTGGATGGGCCAGGGTGAATGGACCCCCCTCATTGCCCCCACATGGATAAACACTGGAATTTTTTATTTGTAACGTACAATAATATTCTGAATTTCTGAATTCATACTTGTAATTAGAGGCACCAAAATAGGTTGGAGAGGCGGAGAATTATCAATAAACACAGCACAAAATAGGGGAAATTTTTTAAAATTATCCTTGGTTTGGGCAATGAGGGGGTCAATTCTCCTTAGCCGGATGTAGATGTGTGAATGGGAAAGAGGCCCTCCCCATCTCTTAGTAATAATGAAGATGAATTAGTCAACTCCTTCCAACTCTTGGATTTTATTAATGTCCATAAGGGTGATTGCAAGAAACACTTTAACTATTTGTTGCATTTTGTATGTTCTATTGAGAAAAAACTCTTTTGGAATAATTTTCTTGAAATTTGGACAATGTTCATTATTATATTTGCATCAATTCTTGAGAGAACAAAAGATGTGATATTGAAGAGCACTTGGTGTAATATCTTTGGTGAGTTCATTATTGCCTTGTGTGAATGGATGGTAACCTTTGTGTCTCCTCTTGAAATGCGATGTAGGTTTTGAGTGACTAATATTGTTAGTCTGCTCAAAAGTCATCTTTGTACATCTCATTGTCCACACCTTGGTTTTGAGCATTAAATTGTTTCATCTTTCAAAAATTAAGGTGTCTAAAACAAATTGAAGAAAGTATGTCGCTACAAAAAGCATACAACTATGGTTTCATATAGGCATTGCAAAAATTTGATTCCCCGTAAGGTATGGCCAACATCACATCATTTACCTACAAGTATATATATTGAGATATTCATGTCATTTTGTACTCTCGTTACAATACTTTGGTATGCTAATAATCTTTAAGGTTTGACACTTTCATGAACTAAAATTTCATTGCAATATAAATCCAGAATGCATCATCAATCTTAGGGAGTAAGCTAAAAGAAGGAATTTGAAGTCTCTACCAATCCATTCTTCACACATTAGACTAGCTATTGTGTCACTCCTTCCAAGTATATAATTGTGAATTGAAGTACTTTATACAAAATATGCCGTGTTTCTATATGCTCAACAATGGAAATCAAGTATAAAATAGGATGATCGTAAAGCAAGTGAGTACTCAAAAAAGTGCCCTAATAAGATTCGACAATAGATAAATGGTTATTGCAAAAATTGAGATTTTAATGTATGATATCAATAAATTTATCTTTAACCTCAATAAATGTTACTTAGTATGTTCAAAAATAATATTTGATATTGCCATTGTTTAGCTGCACTTAGCTTGTTTGTGAAAAATTAAACTAAACTAAACTTCCTTGACTAACAATTAATCTTGTTAAGAAAAAAATTCTCAATTTTAGGTCACTACTTTATCAAAAAATGAGCTTCACAATCATCTTGAATGCAATCATTGACAATTATAAACCCTCATCCTAAAGTCCTTTGTCAAAGGTTAATTTAGAGGAAAAACTTTCAATATTTTCACTATTATGTAGAAGTCATTTTTCATTTGATGATCAATATAGATTTGTAAAGAGATTTAGTGAGGTGTAAAGTAATTCTTCACCTTTGTTAAAATTGAAGATATTCTTTGATCTATAAAGAGTGTCTAATTGTCTAATTTGTCTGAGAATGTGATTGAAGAAATAACCTTGTATGCAATTCAATTTCACAACAAGAGTATTTGCATGGTTCATGCCTAATGGTAGCTAACTATTGAAATACTTAAAAATACTAACAACTATATTAAAGCACACAATTTTACTTCAACATGAGACTATTCATGAGTTTCACACAAAATGATGACAAACTATTGAAATACTTTAGAATACTAACAATCATATAAAGGCAGTTGGGGTTGGCATCTCCCTTGACATCAAACTATGTCTTCTTTGACATGCAAATTTGATTTCCCATGGGTGCTTTATTGTGCCCCGGCATCTTCTGAATTGGATTCAAGTGTATTCAATCATGTTTGTATATCAAATATACTTAAATACATCCACTTTGGAATATGTCAGAAACACTATTGGGCAATATTTATTTTATGACTAAGTAATCTAAAGTAATCAAAAAATGGAATAAAATATGTCAGATATACTTCTAGGCAATAATTTTAACTATTTTGTGACTTAATTTTTCTGTGATAAATGCAGTATTGGATAATAAAAATAAATAAAATAATCTACAAATTAAAAATTAAAAAAAATCAATAAAAAACACACTAATCATTAACATCCAATAAAAAAATGCACTACTAGGCAGTAATTTTAACTACTTTGTGATTTAATATTTCTGTTGATTTAAATGAAATAATAAAAAATTATCAATAAAAACAAAACAATCATTAACACTCGATAAAAATGTAGTAATCATATGCCGCCACTAAAAAATGCAATAATTATATGTAGTTAATAAAAATGCATTAATAAAGTCAACACTTGTAGAAGCTACTGAATGCAATAATATTCATTGACATGTGAATATTAATTTGCAATACATTTAGCAATAATAATAATTGAAATAGATTTTGAAATTATCCTTTACCATTCAATGTTGCTTTTAAAGACTAATTGTCACCCCTTAGCATCTGCAATGCCCCTTGAAATCTTCAATCATTCTTTGGAGACCCTTTGGTGGCTTTTGAATTATGACACAAATAGGGTCTCAATTTGACCTTATTATCTTATCTTGTATTTATCTTACCTTATTTTATATATTATCCTATAATTTTTTTCAAGTAACTCAACCAACACAATTTGATGGAGAAGACCTATCACTAGGCAAAGCCTACAAAGCACAAAAGCTTTAACCCTAGAAGGACAAGACATATCACTAGACAGAGCCCACAAAGCACGAAAGCTTTAATCCAAAAAAGACAAGACCTATCACTAGGCGGCGTCTACAAAGCACAAAAGCTTTAACCCTAAAAGGACGAGATGCATCATTAGGCGGAGTCAACAAGGCATGAAAGTTCTAGACCTAAAAAGACAAGACCTATCACCAAGCAACATTTTTAATTATTTTGTGACTTAATTTTTAATATCTTGCTTGACATCAAGTGATGTCTTCCTAGAGACGTGGATTTGATTTCCCATGTATGCTTCATTGTCCCTTGGCATCTTCAAAATTAGATTCAAGTGTAGTCAATCATATTTGTGGATTGGATATACTTAAATCTATCCACTTTGAAATATGTCGAAAATACCATTGGTCAATATTTTTATGTATTTTGTGACTGAGTAATCACAATTAGTAAAAAATGGAATTAAATATGTCAAATACACTACTAGGCAATAATTTTAATTATATTATGACTTAGTTTTTGTGCTAAGTATAATAATGGATTAATTTTTTAATTTTTTAAACAAAAATGATATAATCAAAAGTTGTCAATAAAAAATACAATAATCATTAATACTCAATAAAAAATGCAGTAATTATATACTATCACCAAATAACGCACTAATCAAGACAACACTAGTAGAGGTTATTGAATGTTATCAATGCAATAATATTTAATGATAGTTGAATACTAATTTGCAATACATCTGGCAATAATAATATTTAAAATAGATTTTGAAATTTGTCCCTTACATTCATTGTCGCTTTTAAAGCCCCGTTGTTATCCCTTGGCATCCATAATCTCTCTTGAAACCTTCAATCATCCCTTAGGGACCCTTTGATGGCTTTTTAAGTTATGACACAAATAGGGTCTCAGTTTTACCTTATTATCTTATCTTATCCTTGTTTTATTTTATTTTATACATTATCCTATTATCTTTTCAAACAATTCAACCAACACAATTTGATTTATGAGACCTGTCACCAAGTAGAGCCCACAAAGCATAAAAGCTTTAACCCTAAAAGGATGAGACATATCACCAGGCAAAGTCCACAAAGCACAAAAGCTTTAACCTTAAAAAGACAAGACTTATCATGAAACAACATTTTAATTATTTTGTGACTTAATTTTTTGGTGTTTTGTTTGACATTAAGTGATGTCTTCTTAGAGACATGAGTTTGATTTCCCATGGATGCTTCATTGTGCTTTGGCATCTTCCAAATTGGATTCAAGTGTAGTTAATTATATTTGTGGATTGGATATACTTAAATCCACCCAGCTTGAATATGTTGGAAACACCATTGGGCAATATATATTGTATTTTGTGACTAAGTAATTACAATTAGTAAAAAATATAATAAAATATGTCAAATATACTACTAGGTAATAATTTTATGACTTAATTTTTTTTGTAATAAGTGCAATATTGGATAACTTAAAAATAATAATTACTTAAAAAATGAAATAACCAAAAGTAGTCATTAAAAAATGAAATAATCATTAGTACTTAGTAAAGAAATTAAATAATCATATGATGTCACTAAAAAACACAATAATCATATATGGTCAATAAAAAACGCAATAATCAAGAAAACATTACTAGAGGCTACTAAATGTTACCAATGCAATAATGTTCAATGATAGTTGAATACTAATTTGCAATACATTTAACAATAATAATGTTTCAAAAAGATTTTGAAATTCTCAATATGTCTATAAGAGTGGTTTGTAAATTTAGTTACAAATTTGAAAAGAAAGTTTCACCTTTGAGTGCCCTAGCGATAGGATCATGTCTCTCAAAATATTTGACTATTATAATCATTTCAGCAATACAGTCAAAAGATGTGTCCCTTTCCTTTGAGCTTCAGGACTTGTCTCTACTACCGGTAAGGTCAATTTATGTAGATCTCTTGTTAGGTGATAGTTTGATTGGAATGAAATCACAAGGGTCTAGATTTTAGTAAACACACACTAGACGCTTAGGGGTTAAAGTTTGAATTTTGAATATGAAACCTTATATGAATTAAAAATTCATTGATTTGTGATTGTTTGTCAAATTTAAGTCATTTCTTCATCCAACAATGTAAAGTAACGTTTTGTCTTCATTAAAAGTAAAGATATTATTTCATCATCAAAAAAACTTTTAAGAGTGCCTAATTGTCTTATTTGTCATACAATGTGATTCAAGAAACAACCTTTTGTACAATTTAACTTCATTATAAGATTATTCACAAGTTTCATATTTAATGGTGACTAAATGTTGAAATACTCTATAATAGTAACAATTTTATCAAGGCACGTGGGTTTGGCATCTTGATTGACATGTATGAAATGATATCTTTTTAGATCCTTGGGTTTGATTCCCCATGGACACTTCAATTGTCACTATTGAAATACTCTAGAATACTGATAATTGTATTAAGGCAAGAGGTTGGCGTCTTGATTGACACCAAATGATGCCTTTTTAGAGACACGGATTCAATTCTTGTGGACACTTCATTGACACTATTGAAGTACTCTAAAATATTAACAATCATACCAAGACAAGGAGGGTGGCATTTAGATTGACACCAAATGATGTCCTTAGAGAAGTAGGTTTGATTCCCCGTAAGCATTTTATTGTGCCCTCGACATCTTCCAAATTGGATTCAATGGTATTGAAACATGTTAGTAGATTAAATAATACTTAAATCCACTTAGGTATATGTTGAAAATATTATTGGGCAATATTTTAAATTAATTTTAAAAAAAAAATCTGTAACTTAATTTTTTATGATAAACATAACATTCAATATATAACATTGTTGCCTTTCTTCCAACAAAATATTGTTAGAGTATTTCACATCATTTCATCCCCCCATTAATAGCTATGGGGCATGTGGTAGAGGCATGAGAATGTTGAGAGGCTTATAAAAGTAGTTAGTAAAAAAATTAATAATCAAGAGTAGTAAAAACAAAATAATCAAAAGCAGTCATTAAAAAATAAAATAAAAAATGCACTATTTATATACAATCAATAAAAATCTAACAATTATTTATTAGTAGTAATCAATTGAAGACAGTCAAGATTGTTGGATGAATTTCATTGAGAGGACTCAAGTTAGCACTAATAAATGTTATGAATGCAATAATATTTCAATGATAACTAAATAATAATTTGCAATACATTTATCAATAATAATATTTGAATAGACTTTGAAATTTAACATTCTAATATTGGTTAGAATAAATGGACATATTTAGTATTTAAAAAAAATTTAATACACCAAAAAGAGTGGTTTGTAAAATGATTTATAAATTGGAAAGCTTGAAGTTTGAATCTTGAAATTGAAACCTTATATCAATTAAAAGTTCATTGTTTTGTCATTGTTTGTCAAATTTAATTCATCCTTTCACTCAACAATCAAACTTGGCAATGAAATTTCTAACGAAGATGGACACCTATCTTTTTTGAGAAACGCTATAATTTTACTTGCTATGATCTTCACATTAAGAAAGGATTGTACAGACATAATTGGATACCCAATTAAGTTCTCAATAATAGAGATGGATTTTTTCTTAGTATATTCAAGATATAGATAACTTTAGACCTAGAAGGACCCTAATACCAAGGTCAAACAAATTTATTAGATTCAAAGATGAATAGGTGAATTTTTTTTTGGTCTACAATTTCCTTGAAAGTCATTCATTATATAATTTTAGTCCTCCCCATACTAGAATGTGTTTTTAATGAATTTTATACAAAACTAAATCTTTTAAAATAATTTATTTAATTTTCAAAATGCACAAAAATTAGCATATTGATCATGAATTTGCAATATGGAATAGCCAAGTATGATTATTAAAAAATTGTTAATCCATAATTTCATATTATTGCCTATAATGATGTTATTGTCTGATCAAAATCAAATTATGCTTGAATAATAATGAGCTCTAGATGTATCTAAAATCAAATCTAAACTTTTACATTTATATTGTTTAGGCAAAAATGTAGATGGATCTATTTTAGTATCAAGATTGAAATTAAGTATATTCACTTTACAAAATTCTACTTAACTTTTTTCTAATTATCATGTTTTGATATCCAAAAAATAATCATAGCATAGTAGCTAATGCGTTGCATCACAAAATGCCATGGACTATTGTGCTTAAGAAAGTGGTGAAACTAAGGTGATAATTGTGCTCATAGTGAAAGGTTTACATGTACTAATTCAATCTGATTTTCAAGCATTTAAACCAATAAAGCAATGAATTCACCTATTAGTGATAGGACTCATCATTTCTAGATTCATATATTCTATCTTAGTCTATTATAGGTAATCCAAAGACCAAACCATATTTTCATTATTCAAAATACTTTTTTTTATTCTATTGGTATATTTTGGGCTTCAAATCATTAGTTTCAAATGCAAATGTATGGAAGTAGGCACTTTTGGCCATTTATCCACTTCAAGTTTAACAAAATAATAAAATTAAAAATAAATTTTCTAAAAATAATCAAGATAATAGATATTTTCATGTTTTCATTTCAAAAAAATAGAAACAACTTTCATATATGTATGTATGTATATTTGCATTTTCATGCAACATAAAGAGACATTTAATCAACTAGTTACATCTTGATACCAAAATAATGTACACTTTGAATACATGTGCAAGATGAAGAAATGTTATTTTTAGAAAACCATTTTATGCACATGTTGTATCCTTGTAGATGACCTTAGATTCCAATTCAGCTTACTTCAATGTTGTATTTTTGAGTACAAAGTATTACTAAAATCCTCTAAATTGGCTATTAGGATGACGTATTGATATCAAATTGGGGATACTTTAAAAATGGCTGTTAGGGTGACATATTGATATCAAATCAAGGATACTTTAAAAATAGTGAATTATTTTTGGAAAATATGAAAAAATTATATAATATGCCTAATAGTCTTATGTACCTGTATTGTGAATTTGGGATCGTTTAGAGGTTTAAGAAAAAAGTTATGGCCAATAAACAGGGAAAAAGAAAAGGAAATATTGTCGTGCATCAAGTGACAACATAAAAAGTGGGGTGAGAGAGGCTCGAACTCTCGACCTCAGGATTTCTCGTAGCTATGAGACCTACGCGCTAGCCAACTGCGCCACCACCCCAATTTGACCAATCGCTTGATGATGTCACAAGCTTCGCCAGTTCTATTATTAAACTTCAAAATTCTTAAGAGCTTTCCGTGCTCCAAGTCGGTTACTTGGTCAAAAGAGTATAAAAAAAAAATGGAGAGTCTCAGTGAATGGAAAAGCAAATCCATCAAGGAAGAAAACAACGATGTCTCTATTGAGGAACCACAGGGTCACACATCGTTGCGCCATGTACTCTTCTTTTGAAGCAGCAATGGCCTGAAAAAATCTATCAAATTTGCACCCAACAAGAGCACACTACGCCATTGACTGTAAAAATTGCAGACCAGTAAACACGTCAATGATAAGAATGGACTGAACCCAATTGAATAGACCTAAGCTATCCAGAAGCGAATTCATTCTGAGAATGTGCAGACATTCAAATCTCGGTAACGAGGAAAGTGAGCACAGGACTGTCTTACAAGGTTAATCACGTCAAGCTAACGCACATCCCGTCTTGAACGTCGAGCTAACGCACATCCCCGCCTGCCCTCGTTCCACACACCATCACCAATAATCACCGCATGAACAAATACGCCCAGGTTTGAAGTGGTGATGGCAGTTGGCATCTCTCACGAATATGTACAGACCAAATGTCGTTGCTATAAATTTCAGCATCTTGTGGCTAAGGTCAGATACACGTGTGTCCGTAACACAACGAACTGGAGTCCCTGGAGGCGTGTGGTGGAGAGCATATGCCACAGCCAACAACTCTGCAGACTGAGAGAACAACAAAACCTTCCTTTCCTGAGGGTCCAGGGAGAATCCTTTACTCGTCATCTCATTCACAAATTCCTGGAGCTTCTCGTCAACAACTCCTGGATGGGTATCAAAAGTATGCAATTCACCGTTCACCTCAATCGTGCAACGCTTCGGCACCATCATCCCTGTCTCTTCCATGGTGGCCTTCATGACAGAGACGTTCTCCCACTTGCCAGCTGCTGTGTAAACACTCAACAGCTGCTCACAAGCCGAAGGGGAAGCTTGGGCCTTGCTATCCAGGAGACGCTCAGCAGCAGTCTCTGCAAGTTCCACATTCTGGTGGACTCTACATGCTACTAGAAAGGCTTCCCACATCGAAGGAGCCGGTGAAATTTCCTCGATGAATTCCTCAACCTCCTTCAAGAGACCTACTCGACCTAGAGCGCTAACCATGCATGCGTAATGCTCCTCTGACGGCTCAAAACTCCACTTCTGCTTCATAGACTCAAGAAATTCAAAAGTCTCGTCTACCTCACCAAGCTGACCATGTGAAGACAGAACACTTGTGAAAGTGGCCGTATTCGGCAAACCCCCTGCCGATAGCATACGTTCATACCATTTGAGAGCCTCGCTTCCTTGACCGTTGTGGCAGAATCCAGCGATCAAGGCATTCCACGAGTATTGGTCTCGTTTCGACATCCTCTTGAACACCTGGATGGCAGAACTCAAGCACCCACATTTGGAGTACATCTCAATAAGAGCGTTACTAACACGAGTGTCTGTCTTCTTCAACTGTGCATGAATGCTCCTTCCATGCTCTAAAGCTCCCAAGCCCGCGCATGCATTCAAGACACTAGCGTAGGTAGCACTATCAGGCTTCACCCTGACCGATTGCACATGCTGGAACAGTTTCAAAGCATCCTGACCACGGTCACTGCGAGTATAGGCAGTCAACATCGCATTCCAACAGACTACGTCTCTCTCCGGGATATTGTCGAACACGCTGCAAGCATCACCCAGGCTTCCACACTTGGAGTACATCCTTATGAGAGTGGTCAAAATTTGGATGTCATCCCCCATCCCATTCTTCTCTACGAGAGAATGCACCTTCCTGCCTGACTTCAAATCCCCCAAATTCGCCATGGCTGTTAAGGCGCTGATGAAAGTGTATTTGTCACATTTACCTCTCTCTCTACGATATTTTCTGAACAACTCAAAGGCTGCCTCGTTTGCACCATGCTGGACAAATGTAGCCATCATGGCATTCCAGGAGCCCAGATCTCGAGCTCGGATTCTGTAAAAGACCTGACGAGCATCTGCTAGGCTTCCACATCTCCCATACATGCTGATGAGAGCGTTTGCAACGTCATTGTTGGATAGCATTCCCAATCTCGCAATCCTGTCATGAATGGATTTGCCATCTTCTAGACTAGAGCATGCACTGAGAAGCGTAACAAAAGTTACGTGGTCCGGAGCGATGGCACCCTGGCGCATCTGCTTGAAGACTTCAAAAGCCTCCTTCTCAGCGCCGTGGCGACAGCAAGCAGCGATGTATGCGTTCCACGACACGACGTTTTTTCCGGGCATGTTGTTGAAGACCTTGCGTGCTTCTTCCAGACTCCCACACTTGGTATACATGCTGATCAAGGCAGTTGCTACGTGCACGTCTGATTGCCAACCGCTGTGCATAATCTGGGAATGGAGTTCTTTTCCCCGCTCTAAATCTGCACACATAGATAAAAGGCTTCCATATGTAAACCTATCCGGTTGAATTTTATTCTCTTGCATTCGTTTGTAAAGCCTGAAAGCCTCGTCCACGTGACTTTCCCCGTACCCTGCAATCATGGCATTCCATGAGATCACGTTGCGGCTGGGCATGTTCTCAAATACTTGACGTGCATTTGATAAGCTGCCACACCTGGCATACATGCTGATGAGCGTGTTTCCTACAAGCAGGTCTTGTTCAAGTCCATCTCGCTTGATATACGTATGAAGCTCCACGCCCTGCTTCAGATCATTGGAGTTCGTACATGCACCGAGAACACTCACGAAGCTGATTCTGTTCGGTTGAATTCCACTTCGAATAAGTTTGTTAAACAACTGAAAGGCCTCCTTACAGTGCCCCTGTTGTGCATACCCAGAAATCAATGCAGTCCAAGAGACTACATTCGGTTCTCGCATTTCATTGAAAACTTTCTGTGCAAGTTCAACGCTTCCACACTTGCAATACATGTTGATAAGTACAGTTCCAACCGTGACGTCTGTTTCAAACCCAGCCTTGCTAATAGTTCTGTGAATCTGCGCTCCAAGTTCAAGCACAGAAGGATTGCTTACAGCACTGAGGATACTTACAAAAGTATTCTTGTTCGGCTTCAACCCCTCTCGTTGCATTTGGTTGTAATGGTCCACCGCTTCCTGACCCTGTCCGTGCATTGCAAAACCAGAGATCATGGCATTCCAAGATATCACATCCTTGTCTACCATAGCTTGGAACACCTTGTGAGCCTCCTCGACGCTCCCACACTTGGCATACATACTGATGAGCATGTTACTGAGGTAAGTATCCGGTTCGACTTGGTTCCTTCGTATGCGGTCGTGCACTCTTCTTCCTTCTGCTAGAGATTGCTCTTTTGCACAGTCCTGTAATTGTCGAGCATAATGTCTCCAATTCGCTTGAACTCCTCTTTTCTCCGAAACCTGCACTCCCTCCTTCCACATTTCTCCCCCCTCCTTCGCAGATGTTTTCCACATCTCTTCTTGGCTTCGTACCCCATCTTTAAAATTGAAAGCCGTGCGTGCTTCAGAACTGGAAAATGCGGTGTAATTGAAACGCCGCTGCCTGAGCACCCTGCACATTTGAATTCCATTAAAAAGCGCAATTCCGAAACCCTAAAACCCTAATTCTCGAAGAACTGTCGAGCATTCTTCCCCATTAAAATCATTTCAACTCCAAGTAAGGTGCTGCGTGCGAATGACACCCTGCGTTATCGAATTCTACTAGAAAGCGCAAATCCTAAACACTAAACACTCGAAAAACACTCTTCGACATTCAATTACAAGTGCGGGTCTGCGTCACAGAAAACCTAAAAAGCTCATTCAGGAGGAAATTGCAAAGAAGTCGAAGTAGCACGTGAAAAGGAAAAAGAATTTGCATCGAGGAGGTTCACAAGGTGTTCCAATGTGAGCTTCGCAATGAAAAACCAAACCTTCTCGTATCCCACCTTGAAAACAACGGCGACGACCTCCTGGTCCACAACCACGAAACTAGCTGGAGTCCATGCATCTTCATCATCCAAGCAAACCTTCTTCAAGAGTCACCCCAACATACACACGAGCAGCAGACATTGTAACAGAAATCCCTGAGACTGCATCGCCCCCGATCGGCTCCATCACTTCCCCTGCATCTTCTTCTCCTTCTTCACCTCCGCCTCCAACTCATTTAGCAGAATTCAGTCCATCTCACATTCCAAGTGTTTCCGGATTAGGGCTAAGGATTTCGCGTTTAGGATTAAACGTCTCCGTTGGATTGAGTGACAATTCACTTTTGTTTGTCACTCAATCCAATTCCTAGACTAATTCTCGAAGAACAAAGTTTCTGAAGTACTGGAACTCAATATAGGCGTGACTTTGGTTTGCATTGCGCGCAAGCTACGGTTTTGTAGCAAATTTCTCTCTAGATTCCTTTCCATCTATGTAAACCCAATAATCACATCAAGCGATGTTTCTGCAGAAGAGTCTTCTCCGCGCAAGTGAGTTCGTGCCTCTGTTAGGCCCAGAAAGCAATGCTGGAGTGAGCTAGGAGTGAAGAACGACACCCAATTCTATAAAGGATGTGTTTCTACAACCATTGTCTCGATTCAACTCGATGCAAACATAGACTCATAGAGTCGGGCCTGTCGAGGCGATCATCGCAGGGCAAGGCAATGAGTTGCCGAACTGGGAATATGCTCAGGTCTCCACATGTACAATAGCGGTAGTCACACCTTCTCCCCAGGCAGGTGGAGAATGAAGAATGACAAGTTCATGAGGATTTGGAGGAACCAATGGGGAGCCGTGGTGGATGAAGAAGGTGTGACACCCGCAAAAGTTGTTTGTAGAACGAGAGTGGAGAATCGGAGACCAACATTTGACGTGGAGCGTAGGATGAACATGAAGACGGTGTACAACGCAAGATGGAGAATATACTTAAATGAACAAGTCTTCACCACTCCCATTATTCACCTCCGGAGGTGAAGACTAGGAGTGCGGAAGATATAACTAGTTAAGAATATTCTAGCGTGGAGGGCCAACATGAAGCCAACCTTAAGCCGCCACTTCTCCATTCTCCAAGTGCGGAGTGAAGAAGGTGTGACTACCCCTAATAGTGTGGTTGGTATTGAATAAATTTAGGTTCAAAGATAATGAGATTTAAGATATTAGAGTAAGCTAACAGTGTAAAGATTTTTAACACTCAAAATGACGAAGGTGGCTGTCGCGAAATATAATATCAATGATGATTTGATTTACAATTCCATGGGACAAAACACCATGATCAGCTTTTCCAACACACTTGAAACATAATTGTTTGCTAACTACTGCTCTTGCAAAGCATCACCCAAAATCTAAGCTAGTCACAAGGTGTTTTTCAAACCAGACAAACGTGAAAATATGCATCCTGCTGCCCTGTAAGTCACAGAGGGTTTTTGAGATCTCTGCACCCCAAGTTTGTTCATTTCTAAAACCACCATAAATACCAACACTTCGCTGGTCCTGTCAGCATCATCAGCATCATCTGTTGCGAGATCTTAAGGGATATTATTAAAGGACTATTAGCCATCACTGAGTATCTAAGAAGTCTGCAACATAATTCATTTCTCTGATTATCAACCTTTGCCTACATCCGCAGTAGCAAGGACTCCTCGTTCAGGTTTTAGACCACTGAGCAATGCACATCAGTAGGGGAAAGTCTTTAGTTCATGTGGAACCGCAACGATCGAATGGAGAGAATCGTTCTTCCAGATGCACCCTAGGAAATCACGCGTTGTGAAATCACTACTGCAATATGGTAGCAGACTCGGCGTAAATAATTCGAAAAATTAATACTGATATATTAGGAAAAATAATTTTCAAAAATACAATAATTTGTACGGTAGAAAAGAAAAGAGGATCTTTAGAGAATATTCACAATACTGATATTTGCCTAATTGCAGTTTTTTGCAAAAAATACTTGATTCGACAAACAGGTGCAGAATCTGCTACTAAACTACAGTATACGGAAACACCACGTCTTAGCTCTCTCTGTGACAATTACGAATCACAGTGCACAAACTGTGACACAACATGGCCTCAAAACTTGCCTCACCCCGGGAGCAGAGAAGTCACTCGATGTCCTCCCTGCCGTGGTCCTCATGTTCGTATTTCTGCACTAGAAAGGAAGCTGTGTTCCTCAACCTGGTGGCAAAGGGACGCTCATCACCTATGTAGATCTGCCTTGAACATTTTCCGAGGAAATTGAGCCATGTCAACAGTGCAATCTCGTCCTTCAAGCCTTCATTGCACCACAAGAAGGTGTCTGCAATTACCACTTGGTAGTAGAGCTTTTCGAAGTCCACTACCTTAGCCTTCAGATTAACTTTCTCAAATAATGCAGCAACTTCTCGAGGAGTGGCAAGAAGCTTTTTCCGTCCAGCGAGCTTTGTGAGCCCGTGTAGAGCCAAACGATGTCGCAAATCCACTGAACGCTTGCCTAGTCCGCTCAATACTCCGAGAAGGTAAACCCCATTGTGAGGTCCTTCGGCCAAAACAGATATACGCTCTGCCACGCGTGGACAAACCACCTCCCACTCTTCGGGGATAAGATAGCGAATCAAAGCAAGAATGCAATCTTGCACTTTATCCATTATTTCTTGCAATCCGCGCTCAAGGGTAAGGTGCATCACAATAACTAAAAGACCCTCAATATCAACAACTGTGTAATAAGGTTGCACATTCTGTGTCACAAAACAGGTAGCTATGAACTCAAGAACGGAACGCAAGTTTTTAGGGGGTCCCCTCTCAATACTCTCATTGGAGAAGTCCATGTTTTCACCATCTTTCGAGCTCTCATTATACCCGTACACAACAAGAGTTTGCTTAACGTCCACCAGGGTTGGTAGCCAATCCAACTGAAAGGGGGCTGCCCGATCCTGCAAACACAAAATGCAGATAATTTTTATGTTAGACAAAAGGCTTACTCCCTCAATTCTATCAAATCATGCACACGGTAGGGAACGCTCCACGAAAAAGAAACTGATGAGCTTGATAATAAGTAACATGACTTGGCTTAAAAAACACAGTAAACAGTCTTTAAAACTGGGAAAGCGATTTCTGAAACATGACGTAGCAGCACAAAGTAATGAGGACTTTAAACATTACTTTTCATTGACCGAGACAATGATGTACAAACACTCAGTAGCTCGCTCTGCCAGAGAGCAGGAACTTTCATGTGCGGCTTACCGTGGCAACTCGAAAGACTAAATCACACAAAAACTTGCAGGCGGCCTTTTCTAGAGAAGCGTCACTTGAGTACGCCATTTGATGGTACGCCCACCGTAAGGTTGACTCGTCACAGCGATTAGCACGAACGACCCATGCTCGCAGAAAACCCGACCTCGCTAACTCTTCCAGAGACGTTTCACGCCCTTCCTCCTTCGATGCTTGCAGCGCCCGCTGAAGAATAGGCACGTCTCCGCAGGTCTGACACGAAACATGAATCAGACACTACAATGGGTCTTGGGACTACCAGTGCAATTGAAATCACAAAGATTCTTGAGAGTATAAAGTAGTCTTAATTTCAAATCATGTTTACTGAACAAATCATACATTACTAGCGGTGCAATTGAAATCTAAAAGTCCCCGTGAACAAAGAATTCAATTGCAAGTAGCCTTAACTCTCAAGTTGGATGGAAGAAAAACCGGACCAAGAATTGCCACAACACCAAAAGATTCAGGTGGAAGTTGGAAGAGAGACACTCTGACCTCTGACGTTCAGAGTTCAAACTGCCCCTCCAATCTTAAAATCACACTCTTTAATTATCTACCCACATACTTGCAAAGGAACATGATGACACAAAATTCAAGGAAATTATGATGACCATTGGATGTTAGGATGTATGTTACCTCTACATTAACAACCTATGGTATGTTACCTCTGTAATTCACATAGACATGCTATTAAATGTTAAATTGACCTCTGAAAAGTTACAATGAGAACCACATTTCAAGAAGCCCATGCGATAGTCACTACGATGGGAGATATGCTAGCCATATAAAACAGGTCTGAGTGTATCAAGGACAAAAATTCCAATGGTGCAGCAAACACTCTCCCTAATCTAACCAGACATTTGCAGAGAAGCGTGAATGACACAGAGTTCTCAGAATGCATCCCAAGTATATAACGTTAACTAACATGCACAACAACTCCATACCATAACCAAAATGACGGGAGGCAAGCTGGTCATATAAAATAGGTCTGAGTCTACCGAGGACACGATTCCAATTGTGCAGCAAACGTGAATGACATAGAGCTCACGGCAATTCTGATGGCCACGAGTTTTCAGAATGTATCCCACCTCTGTAATGTTAATTGACATGCTTAAACTCCACAACAGAAGAACACCATACTAAAACCACAACGACGGGAAATTTGCTGCTCATACAAAAGAGGGTCTGAGTTCTACCAGAGACGGAAATTCCAATCGTGCCGCAAAGATTGTCGCTCCCCACTCCGGTTCCACTTCCTCACCACCACCACCACCTGCAATCTGCTTCTCCAAGTCCACAATGCGTTCCCGCAGTTTCGGCCCACATACACCTTCATCCTCCTCATCAGAGGAAGTATACAAACCCGACTTGACTTTGGCCAGCTTCTGCCTCTTCACCTTCGCCTTCAACTTCCAAACCGTCTCCTTGTCATCCGCTTGCAGGAGATCGTCCAATGTCACCGTCTTCCTCTGCCTCTTCTTCTTCGCACCCACGTCTGAGAGTTCAAGCTCGCTCAAGGGTGGCTCCCTCAGCCAGTCGCAATCGTCGTCCATCAAGAATGAAGCCGCCATCCTTCAGGAACGCCCAGACGGCGATTCCACCCACGAACGAGTAAACGTCGTTGGTTCCAATCACGCCATCGATAAACCCCAAACCCTGAGATGGAATTCAAACCCTGGCCAACTTTGAAACTCACGAAAAACAGAAGTGCAGACGATTTGCAGAGAATGCCATTGAGCTTATGGCAGCAAACTACGAGCAGAGAATCAAACGGGGATACAATCCTAAACAACGTCGGTTCCGCTTCGTAATCACGCCATCCTTAAAACCCTAAACCCTGAGATGGAATTTCGATTGGGTACTCGCGAGAAACAGAAGTGCAAACCATTTGCAGAGCATTCGCGGCAGAAAACTTTCCAAATTCGAAATAAATTGCCGGGCTTGCAACTCAATCTATCATCGTTGAGAGTGCACGGAAATCGAAGGCCGTGCATGGATGACTACTGATCATTTTCATCCACTGACGGTCACATTATATTGAAATAGTTTATTAGTGCAACCCACAGTGTATCCTCTGGAAATGCTCCCCCGCATACATTCCGATTTCACCCGTGCTAGTTGTGATTTGCAATTTTATAAATTGTCGACAGCGGCGATTGCAAGACTCAGAGAACAGAGTGAGGGTTTTAGGGTTTTATAGTCGTGTTCGAGATTTCTCGTTATTTCGATTCCGCCACTATGAGTAGCATCGGTGAAGGAAACAACATTACATTTTGGCAAAGGTTGAAGCGGCAGAAGACGGGCCTGGGCAATATGGCCCTTGCAGCGTCCACACTCGTGTTGGCGTTGCGACTCATTGACCAGGACAAGGAGCTGGAGAGGATGAAGACGGGCGAGTCGTCGCTGCTGGAGGCTCTCCGGCGGGAGAATCACAATCTGCAGGAGAGGTTCGTGGGCCTCCGGAATGCTGTGGAGGAGGAAATCGGGAGAGCTGGGAGCAGGTGAATGCCATGCTTTGTGTCCATTTTTTAAATTTCTTTCTCTCTGATTCCAGGCGCATCGCGAGGGCGAGGATTTTCTTACAATCAATGAGTATGGTAACCGCACCTAAAAACGACACTTCAAGCATAGACAATCTTAGTAGGATGGACCTATTTTTGAAAATTCTTGTTAGCAAATCAAAGAGTATTCCAACGCATTAGAGAATGCATTTGATGGATACCAATTGCAAAAGCTACAGTGGTTCAAAGTTTTGTTTGATAGATGACCTAAAACTTATGCGATTTCTTGGCTTAGTGTTGACGTGATATACATTTTCATAATCAATATCTGCTCATTGTGCAAGATTTTAGGGTTTAGAATTCAAGCAGGTGTTGCAAATAGGTACCGCTACCTTAGTGATTATTGAGCTTTGCTATGCGTGTTTATGCAATTAGAAGAGTAAAACTGATGACGGCGATTTGAATTTGGATAGGATGCCGCCGCTTTCAACCAGGATACAAACTTTGATAGAAAAGAGTAACAGCGAGGAGCCCCGACCTCTCGTCAGTCGTGAAGTCCGACGAGGTATGTTTGGTATTGTCTTCTTTTACGACATATGAGCAACATGAAATTTCTGAGAACATTATATACTGCACATCCCTTTAGTTCGTCTTCGGAGCTCACTGTTTTGTATGGTTCTTTAGTTCTTGGTTCTTCAATGCAGGCTCAGTGTCAATCTTTTGATACCTTTTGAGTAGCTTTCCCGTCAGAGTATTTTCCATTTGCATAGAAAGAGCTCTGCTTATGAACCTGCAGATATAGTCAGGTTAGGCTTCTAGATTTAGGTCTAGGTTTTCTATATCCAAGGTTGAATTGCATGATTTTTGTTTGCTGCTCTCGTTGTGCCTGGTTGGTAAGAAAGGATTACCATTTGTGAGGGTTCCGAAACCATGCATCTACAGTATGTGACCTTCTCAGGTGCTATGTACGGTCAAGATTTATGTTCCGACCTTCAATTTTGGAACTAGCTCTATATCCTTTTACATTTTACCAACAGATCAATGTATGTGAAATAAGTGGATGACTTTCTATTGGAATATGCAGGGCAAGAGTCAGAGACCTTGCAATCACCAGCCAAAGGGAAATCCAATTTCATGGTTTGATGCTTCTTGAGGATTGCGGACAAGAAATCGAGGTGTGTCGCTACTTTCCACTGGAAGCTTAGACATTTGAAATTGGTGAGGGCTGCACAACTGTCACGCTATCAGATTGATGACAAACCCCAACTTCATGTGATTGTTTTGATTACTGATGGCTTCAAAACCGGATGACAGGGTGATTCGGGGGAGAAAGGTTGTTACGTACACTAAAAGGAGTGAAAGTCCTGCAAGAAGATTACAGCTCATGTCTTCTAATGTCTTTCAAGTTTAGATATTGTTGGAACACCAGATTCCTCGTGAAAGTTAAAAAGCGTGCCAACATTGGAGGAATGAGAAGCGTTTGGACATGTTCTTAATTCCCAAGCGGGACGTAGATATTGGAGGTAATGCAAAAGCAAGAAAGTGGTGAAAAGGACCCATTTGTAGATTTGGTCCTAATCATAGCACAATTATTTATATACCACAAGAGTGTAGTCTTTAAGATGTTCTTAGCTTGTAGATCTATTTTATAGGTTACCACCGGGCAATCACAATATTTTTGTAGGAAGAGAAAGTTAGACTGGAATCCATTCTCTGAACATGTCAGAACTTCTCTCGTTTAATGCCAGAAACTGCTAGACAGGCAGGATTTCATGTTTTTGAAATGCAGCCACTGTCGGAATTCTTTTATTTCGCATGCTGATGAAATGTGCTGTTTGGGATTACAGCTGTAGTCAGCTTCTAATTAGAGCCTGAAGCTCAGCTCGCCTCCTAGTGACACCAACCACATTCTCGACTAATCTCGAACCGCAACTTTTTGGAGGAACCGTTTTCATGTCAATAGATAACGAAGGAACCCATGAACATTTGAATGCTGCACTCATGCTGGAAAGTTAATTTGTATATTAGCAATTGACAATATCAGGGACATCTCATGAAATGTCTATTACCGACGAATGCTGTAAAAATTGGTTTCATAATGCTGAACAGTGTTTCTTATAGTTGTTCACCCCGTCTAATTGTAGGAAACTGACCAAGTCTGCGAAAGAAATTGCAGACAGTTATATGTGTTTGGAAGGCAGTTTTAAAATGAAGAATTTCCGGGCGTTTGACACTGTATAATAGGCGAGCAGTCTATGAGGTTTAAGGTATGAAATAGTCACCCTTCACCTCTCAAGTATGTACAATATTTCAATCCTGCATTCCACTATCTGAGAAACACAGAGGAGCCTAGAAACAGAACAAGGATCATGCTGAATCTTTACAAACTAAACTCCACTTCTGCAACTTTAAAAAATCTGAGTCCCTTGCTAATGTTAGCGTGTCCGGATGCTCGTGTCCGGAAAGATGATATCAGGGTTGCGAATATGCGGATTCAACCGGGCCAAGTCTCGCCACTTCGCACCTGATCCATGAACTCGTATTGAAATACTCCATAAAGAATCCCCTGATTGGACTTTTACCTGTGGAGTCTTGCTTTTCAAGGCTGGGTGCGCTTTGGTAGCTTTTTGCATCCCCTGAGCATCAAGCCACCGGGAGCCTGCCTGAAGTTGTTTTCTGCTACCCCATGCTCCTGTTTTCTTTTCTGGGGAGCTCGGACTCGTCTTCAACCCCGTCACTGTGACACCAACGATCTTAAACCGAGGATTCTTATTCTCGTCATCCTCTTCTTCATTGTTTCTTCTACCAGGCAATGAGGTAATAATTCTTCGCCCTAGCTTTTGCTTCGAAGGCACCATCAGTCTCTCTGCTTGCACCAGGGCCATCATGGGCGCTCCCACAGATTCATTGCAACGGAGAGGATCCCTGAGTTGCACTAACATGGCCAGAGTTACGGTTTGTCCCATACAGCCCGTGCTCGCATTTCTGTCTTTCTCCTTCTTTGAAACAAGAACTCTGTCTCTCTCATTATGTGCAGTGTTGTGCGCAGCTATGATGGCCAGAGTTTGGTCCTCTCTCTCGTTTTCGGCACAAACGCCCGTATCGAGGCGCATCCATTCATCCAAGGAAACCGCCATGGACATGAAATTCTCCTCGCTACCGTCATCCAGCAAAGGTGGTCTCCCGGGTAGCTTGCCCAGTCTCTTACCAGCCCTCGCAAGGTTTGATTCGCTTGCCAGAGGCTCAATGACACAGGGTGATTCTTGGTCAGTCATCTCTGCTTGAATCTTCAGGCCTTCCAGCGCTAGAGCTTCGATTTTCGCCATGGCCATCGGTGCCAGATCCTCAAGCCCTATGTACAACTCATCGTTGGCCACTCCGTTTCTTTTACTTCCTCTTCCACAGAAGCTATTCTCTCGTAAGGTGAGTGCGTTCCTCTCATCGTACCCTAATGCCGCAAACCTGTTTGCCAAACGTTCCTCTGATCAACCCGGATATATAATTAAATGTTTCACAATACATTCAATAATTATCTGCAATCTAGCGACATAATCAATCTCGTACTAGCTAGGTTTGTCTCTCAGAAGTCCGTATGATTTCTCGTGGTTTCCTAAGAGAAGATAAGAGAGATTTTGAACCCTGAGTAGCTCCCTCACTAGAATAAACCGTATTCATTTGTACTCTGGTGCCATGTTGTACATAAAACAAAATGTGCTATGTAACAATAGTAGCATTGTTCAAGTCAAAAGGAACCACTATTGGCACTATTGATCTGTAAGTGACGCTGTTTAGTAGAGTGGTTAAGAGTGGTTAAGAGATGTTTCTTAAGAGTGGCTTTTAAACGTTCATGAATGTTTAGAAGAAACATGAACGCCATGAATGTTAGAAGAATGTCATGTTATGGATCCATTTTCACGCATATTTTTCCCTCTTATTACACAATATGATCAACCTTACATGAGGTAGCTGAGGTGGGGATCACGTAGAGAAGCTCAACTCCTAATACTCCATAACGAGCATATGGAGACTTACCCATTCATACGACATTGTGCAAAGCCTGCATGATCTTTGTGCTCAACTGCAAGCTGATCCACTCCCTTTCCTGTGATATCCTCCAACGGCATAGCCATCATAGCCTGCGCACCCATCCCTTCCATTCCTGCCATGGCCATCCTGCGCAGTACTGCCATGGACGTTGCCCCCATTTCAGACGGCACCACCACTGGATTGGATACCTGCATCACAAGCTGCTCGGTCATAGAAGCTGTTCCGTCATGGAAGTGCGAGGGGCTCATGGAACGCAGGGATCCGCGATTGCGCATGTGCAGCACGGGACCTAGTCCGTTTGCCAATGCAGGTGGAGGATCAACAATGACTGATGGCAAGGGATCAAAGGCTCGGTCGTTGAGGCTCCATTCCCTCATCAATGCTTTCGTCTCCTCGTCTTCCAGATGCTTCGCTCGGGCTTTGCTTTGCAAGGTTTGCGTGGCTTTCTGGAGCTCCGCTTCGGCAGCTTCCATGATAGCTTCCAGCTCCGCATCGTCTTCGGCTAGCCACTCTGGAGGGATGTACATGGAAGACTCTTTAATCTTTTCATTAGACAAGCTCGTATTAAAAACGTTTCTGAGTGTAAGGTTTACGCATCCCCACCCAAAGTCCCCACCTGAAATTTAGAGTTTGTATTCACATGAACTGGCATTCTGGGTGCACATGCATCAGAGACTTCAAAAAAATTAATAATCTGATTAATCCTCAGGTTTCGAGAACGACGTACCTGAAATGTCAAGAATGCTGTTCGAATCCGAGCACGGCGAGTCCCAGCTGTAAAACTCCTTGTAAGGTGAGATCTCCTCCACGTCCTCCTGCTCCATTCTGAATTTCGCATACTCTGGCGAGTGAAAATCAAGTTCCACGCCACCTTCCATCCATGCCTCTAGCTCCACCTGTTGCGAGAGAAGAGCAAGAGGAGAATGGAGTTCCCCACATTCAGACCTGGCCACTGCAACAGGGTCCATCTCGTCAACAAGAGCATCATACAAGCTCCAAAGCTTGGTGTGTCCACAGCATCATACAAGCTGAATACTTGTTGCTGTCCACAGTGTCATAGTGGATCTTCGTCGACGCCGACATTCGCGTCCATCAGCCTTCATCTAGCTTCAGTTGAGCTTGTGCTCCGGACACTGTGCGCTCTGCACATGTCCCTACGGCGTCAGCTAGTTCACTTCTTTTGAGCGCAGCGTTCAGTTTGCTATTTCCTCGTTTGGTTCTTTGTTGCGGTCCGGATTTTTTGCTGTCCTCTCATCTTTGTTACTTTCCACAGCAATCACGGGGCATTTAATCGCCGGTTTCCTCGTCGAAATTCTCTCGGTAGATAACGTGGGCAGTCATGCCAAGCCTATGCCTTAGGCCCAATAATCTGGCTCGCTGCAGTGATGAACCATGCCGTAGCACCGGACTTCGTATGATTTAGGACTCTCGTGAGATCGTTGCATCCGACTCTCCTTTTACGGAGTATATGTTTTAGGGGGGAGGGAATTTTACCATTTCATGAAGTTCAATTGCAGGAAATGTAAAGCACCAAATCTTTTAGTTAATGTAATTCTGATAACCTGAATTGTTTGTTACTTTTGCAGAGATATCGGCTCGTCATCAGCTATTAATACTGACCCCGTGACCCCAATGGCTGACGAAGGGTCTTCTTTACTGCAGGACCCTGGACTGTTGTGAAGAGTTTCTTATATTTCTCGACCTCATATTGCCGTACAATCAGCAAGCAATCTAGAAGACCAATCACAGAACTTACAATATTATCATAGATTCAGAAAATCTGCAAACATCATAACATTCCTGAACAGGGGACTATTCATAATCTGAAGGAATCTCGACTGCTCCTAAAGACACCATATTTTGGTTATATACTTTTTGACTGCTCTGCACTCCATTTTTTCCAGCCATTTAATTCTTCCCAAATCTTCTCCACTCTTCTCCTCATCATTGTAATATCTGCAAGTACAACTGCACAAGATTTTCTCAAGCTATCTCAATTTAAGAATGGAATGATGCTACATGACCCTACGCAAGATATACTACAAAGAAAAATCACGAGTGATATTTTCTGTGGATACGTTGTAACGCAAACAATTATGAAGAAAACATACATCTAAACCATACAGAAAACCCTGGTCCCTCGTATTCAAAGAATGATTTCCAAATCATAACACTCTTCAGATGCTGTCATCACACCACGCATTGGTGTTGGAAAAGAGGAGGGTCCAAAGTCATAACCCTGTCTTCTAGAGCCATAGATTTCCAAGGAGGGTTATGTCCAATAACTGTCTAAAACCTCCCACAGCCCTATAATTCAGTACAAATTAAAACCCTGAAGAGCCAAAAGGCCGCCTAAACAAACACGACGATACAGCAAACACTGGAACCCTCTATATAGAGCTCCTGAAGAATCTAGAAGCATAAAATATCTCAACAACAGCAGCTCAAAGTCGCTACTGAGATACACTGTAGTAGTTCTTCTCACTGTAACAGGGATCTGGATCGGGTTGTAAAAAAAAGAATGGTCCGCCCACCACACATCCCGAACTACACGTCACCGATATACACAATGCATAGCGCCTCGATAAAACATATTAAAAAGCCTGTTCAACAGCAGAGTAAAAAACCATATCAAATCATCTCTCTGTCTAAGCTCAAGTTTCAAAATTGCAAGTCTTAAACAGGCTTGAACACAGTGCGTTTCGAAAAGTTTGGGACCAAAATCCTGCTCCTCACCCGTTTGAATTCGTCCATGATATTGAAGCAGGTGGGCAGAGGGAGGTCGCCGAACCAAGCTGCCAGAGAATCTTTGGAGGCAAACAGATTCAACCTCGGTCGTACGTCGCAGCGGTCCAGTCACCCTTGTGGGTCCTCGAGACAGGACTCCAAACTGCGAACCAACAAAAATGGGTAGCACTGGCGGCATTGGTAGAAGCGCTAGCAATTGAACAGAAGGACCTCGATTGAATTGAATGCGACTTCCACGCCTGAAACTCCACACGGCGGGACTCGACTGTCCCTGAAGTTCAGTCTGGCATTTTTTGGTCTCTGTAGAGATACACTTGAAGCAGTGATGGGAGAGGCTGTGAATGAGTACACAATGTGAACCCGCATTACCGCAACGCGCCCGAGTCGTCTCTTGCAGTTAATGGAAGCTCCAGATTGACCAAAAAGCAGTTTTTGCCGGGCTCCCTGACGTATTTGACTTCGCCGTTCATCAGTTTCACGAGTTTCCGGCACATACTCAGGCCCAGGCCTTCTTGGGTCATGCCGCGCCCCCGGTCAAACATCTCGTGCACGAGCTCCTCGGGGAGCCCTGAGCCGGGATGTGTTACTCTGAAACATACAATCCACAGCCAGGGTGTTCAGCGTTAACACAAAGAAAGCGCATTACAAAAATGAAGTTGAAGAAAATCGTTAAAGACCTGATCCTGGCCCCTGTAAGGCAACAGCTACTTATCTCTTCCAACACTTGATTTTGCCTTCAGTTAGCAAGCTTGGTGGAAGCATGAATTGGCTAATTGTTTATGGCCACCCACCCTTGTATAGAAATTAAGTTCTGAATTGTCTCCCACTGTTTGAAAGATTGCATAAGAAATCATCGTACATTGAGGAAACAATTTGATTTCGAGAGAATTTGGCTCTTGTACACAAAGTGATCTCTCCAGTGAGCTGTAAGGAAACTGCACCTAAATGTGACCCCTTTCTTAAACCACAGTCTATTCATGAGAGCCTAGGATCGATTTGGAGTTACGCCCATTTCCTAACACTTAAAGAATTCATAGATTATTCATACGGTGTCTGAAAATTGCATGCTAAGGGAATCTGGAAGCCCTCAGTGAATCCCGAGGAGAGCCAACAAAATCTAAAATAGGAACCATGCTCAAATGCTTATTTGAACAATTGTAGGCGCAATTAACTTATTGAGTGATCTGGCAATGAAAGCACACTCCTTCGTATTCCAGTCCAAAGGAGTGCTTGAAATCATTCCTGAAGACCCTCGCTACACCACTCGTAATACCAAGTGAGAACACACCATAAGGATTCAATTGAAGATTCTATTATTGCTTAGAGTGAGGCCTTAGAACTGATTGATTTGCAAAGAAAAGAATGGAGATGGCCCAACCAACCATACCTGAATTCTAAGTGCACAACGTGAAAGCCACCACCAAGCCGCTTCTTCGTTGGGACCACCTTGATGCCGACCCAGCCCTCCGAGGAGGGCGTGAAACGCACTGCATTGAGCAAAAAGTCTGCCATCACTTGCTGCAACCGCACTTGGTCTCCAAACAAGCACATGTCATTGATCTCCCGCGGCATTTCCCGAATCAATTGCAAGCCCTTTTCTCTTGATGTCACCATTCCTTGGCTCACCACCGCGTCCATCATGGAGCCCATTTCAAATTCTGCGGTTTCCAACTCTAAGTACCTGCACATTCAACACAGTTGCCACACGCCATCAACACTGAATGTCAAGCACAAGGAATTGCAACACTAGGGGGTTGTCAAACCTCCTTGGACACATAGTTTTCTATGGGAGATCAAATAATCATTTTCTTAATGCAATCAACCATTACTTATGGCATGTGAATTGTGAATGACATAAGGAAACTGTACCTAATTGCAACCAGTTTCTAAAACCGGCCCCAACAGATCTACAGATTTGCTCAAGTGTACAGCTCATGTCTTGGTAAAGACATAATCAAGATTTGATGACCCCTTAAACTTCGTAGCATCTCGAAGTAAAGAAGTGCACAAAGTCTGCTAGAGCGAAGAAGAAAGACACAGTGTTCAAGCTTACCCATCTTCAATACTCTCAAGGTCCATATCATCCAAGATTTTCCGCAACTGACGTTCACAAACTGCACTCGTGCGCATGAACTGCTTCTGATCATCGGATAAATCTGTATCCTCCATCAAATTTCGAGTGAACATGATTCCATACAGAGGATTCTTAATTTCTTGACGAATGTATGCAAGTTCCTTCAGTTTGGCAAAAGCTACCTTCTCAGTTGCTCGTTGTACAGTAAGTGCCTGCTACAAGAGAAAACACTTCACGAACTCAAGGTCAACCCAACAACGGGACCCAGTGTACAGGAATGAGCCAATGTCGCAAGGATTAAAATAGAAGGTGCACGAATATGACCTGTAACAATTCTGGGCTTGCAATATGCAGAAAACAGAAAACGCCTGTTATGTATCCTTCTGCATCTGTTCTCTTATTCGCCGTCAGGAGAACTTCAACAAACTTCCCCTGGCGGTCGAAAAAGGAAAATGGATATTTGTCTGTGTCATGGCCGTCCATAGCATTGTTAAGCACTATCATGAATTTCGTCACTGCGTCTTGGCCTTTGAGACGGCAAAACATTGGTTGAATTCCAAAGACTTCACCAACCAGCAATTTTCCCACAACCTGCATTTCATAACACGGCAACCCAAAATCAGAAAGGGCTAACCAGCTTTCACATGCCCACAATTTCACACTCCAGAAGAACTCACACATAATGCAAAACACCTAACAAAGCCAGGCACCCGTGTATAGATCAGAGAGGTCTAACAAGCCTTCCTGCTGCCATAACATTCGTAAGTAGTACTGCATGGCACCTTTCCAATACAATACCACGAATTATCTAAAGTCATGCCAAATCAGCGCAAATCAAACAAAATCAAAGCTAGAAAATACTCTCACAATAGCTCATTGACTTGCGGAGCACTCACTTGCTCAAATTGAGCTCAACTTTGCAAGACAAGATGTCAGGAATTCAGACTGTTATGAATGGACAGCGAAAAGAGGCATTGGAAAAAAAATCAAAGACCACCGGTACACTGGAGTCTGGGAATCCAAAGATGATAAGCTAGAAAGAGAGACTACAATGAAAAGGTTGCGCTACCTCATCCCTCTTCCAGCCTGTGAGCTTCTCCATTGAAGGACTCCATTCGGTGCAACACCCCGACTCATCACTCCCAAAAATGGGCGGAATCAGTGCATTCGGACTCTGCAAAATGCTTTTGTAGTCGCCGTGAATGCGAGTGAACTTGTCGTGCACCATCTTCTGCCCGGTCACGTCCTGCCCCACGAAGCACACACCGACCACTTTCTCTTGAACATCCCGACTGGAGCAGGCATTCACTATTAGTATCACTGCACCTTTCGTCTTCTGCGGCCCAAAAGTCTTCAACTGCATCTCTACATTTTGCTCTTCGTCACCTACAGGTAAACACAGTTGATCCTCAATTACTCACACTAGCAAATACAGTCCCTGACCTTTTGCTGCAATCAGCGTAAAAAGCAATCAACGAGCAGGTGCGCTACAAGAGGCTCTGTCCCAGCAGCACTGACTCGCTCTTTGAGTGAGGACCTACTCAAATTTCCACACATTCACTGTAATGAGGCTTTTGTCAATGCTGAGCATACTCTTCTCTGGTCTAGAGCCAATAAAGCTTGTCTGCCTGCCTAGTGAGGGTCACTCGTTGTGTAAGTAGAATTTACTTCATTTTGTGATTTGACCCGGAACATGCTCCCATTTCAAAATCGATGATCCCATTTCGCTGGAATTCACCGAAAACCACCTAAGGCCACTTTAGGTTGCACTGGTTATAGCAATAACAAGTACTACACCTTCATTGGAGTAAGAATTAATTAAAACTTACTTACATCATTTGTTAAGTTCAACTTCATTAGTCCAAGTAACAAGAATGAGCATGAAGAAGTGGCGCTTAAGTGGCGCTTATGTGGCACACTAAAGAAATTTGAAGCAAAAAGGCTTTGAGCTCACTCTTTTGAGGTGGAATTGGACACTTATGAAGGTAAGTAAACCTAATTGTGACCCCACCTGATTGTGTCACAATGTACACCCCTCTTTATTCTAAACCCTAAATCCAATATAATGATACCTGTCTGAGATTTGTGCCACACGACGAAGAGAAGAATGAAAGACCTAGACTCACGATCTGAAATGAAGAGAGGGTATACATAGTGATGCAATTCTGTAGGGTTACAATTAGGCGACCTCATAAAATGCGTCATAAAAATGCAATGAATTGTTATCCCACCCCAACTCGATTGGTTTAAATATCAGGCTTCTGTTTTTAACCTCTGCAATCTGAAGTGACCCCTATGTCCTTTTACGCTAAACCCCTAGTTGCATATGATGTCGGTTCAAATTTTGCTTAAACCCATGCAATTCACTAAATCATGCAGATTGATGTTGGTTCAAATTACACTTAAACCCGTGCAATCCACTAGATCATGAAGATTTGTTTTGGCTTCAAATTTGTTTAAGTCTTTGCAAGCTACTAGATCATGCAAATTAACGTTCATTCAAATTTTGGTGAAGCCCGTGCAGTCAACTAGATCAATCAGGAGTCCATTCAAATTTTGCTTAAACCCGTGCAATCCACTAGATCATGCAGATTGACGTGGGTTCAAGTTTTGTTCAAACCCGTGCAATGCACTAGATCATGAAGACTTGTTTTGGTTCAAGTTTTGCTTTAACCTGTGCAAGCTACTAGATCATGCAAATTCATGTTGAATCAAATTTGGGTGCAACCAGGGCAATCATGCAACCATCGAGATCAATCATGTCTGTTCCACATTTGCATAGACCCGTGCAATCCAATAGAGCAAGCAAAAGCAGAGAGAAATGAAGGCAGAGCAGCCACGCTACCTTGCAAAGCCAAATAGAGCAACCTCTCCACCACCTGCACCGACTCCTCCAATACCAAATCCTGAATGAGCGACCTTCCCATGGCCTCCCCCACAGGCAGCCCGGTGAGCTCCGCCACTTTGGCATTCCATCCATTGATGAATCCGCTGGAGTCCACCGCCAAGATGGGCGCCGTGGCGGTCTCGATCAAGCGCACCATCTCGTTGGCCACCGTGCTCAGCTCCTCCATCCCCTGAAGCTTCAGGTCGTGCAGCCGCGAGTGGATCATGGTCTTGGTCTCGCTGTCGTCGATGTCTCGGAAGGAGCCGCGCAGGATGAGCTGCAGCGAGTGAACGGCGTCCATCTCGATATCCTCCCAAGGGACGCTCCGACGCTTCACCACGTCCAAGAAGGCGTTGAAGGAGGAGCGAGGGGTCATCTTGCGGCCGTCGTCCCGATCGTCCGCGTCGTGCTTCGCGCCGCCCCACTTGATCTCCTTCGCCGTGTGCGACCTGAAACAACGATTATGGGCAAGGAAATTTTAACATTCAGTGGATTTCGAAGTACAACTGGTTGGAAGGAGTAGCTCTATTTTCTACGTCACGTACTGATCGTCGTCGCTTCGAGTGTTCACCGTGACAAAATCAATAACCTTGAGAGAACACAGAGATGACTAAAATGGAAAATAAGGCTTCTCTACAAGTCATGGACGTAATCTAACGACTGTTCTCTCCACTCATCTATATCGCCGTGAACGACCTGACACGAGCGTATGCGTGAACACACAAGTGTTCAAAACACTACTGATTGGAAGTTGTAGCTCTATTTTCTACGTCATGAGACTGATCTTCATTCGCTTCAAGTGTTCACCATGAAAAAACAATAACCCTGAGAGAACACAGAGATGGCTAAGCTAGAATATCGAGGCTTTTCTCCAATTCATGGACGTAATCTCATGACTATTCTCTCCACTCGTCCTTACAACCGTGGGAGACCTGAATAGAGTAGGTGCAAGAATGCAAGGCATTCGTGCGATTTTAAAATACTAATAATTGGAAGAAGTCGCTTCATTTTCTAAGTCGAGTGTCTGATCACTGACTACGTATTCATTCACTTCAAATGTCCACCATGAAAAATCAATAACCTTTTCGCAAACACAGAGATGACTAATCTAGAAAACAAGGCTTATCTCCAATTCATGGGCACAATCTGAGGACTACTCTCTCCACTGATCTTTACAATCTCTGAAATAGTTTCTAATGCGCTCCCGAAACAACTAATCAAAATGAAAGAGCCAGTAACCCCTGAGATTACTACGACAGAAATCAAGTCTTCAATCTCAGCCACAACTCGTAACTCCCGGATATACTAATGACGATTCTCTCCAACCAACTACCTTTCTAATATCCACACTCGTTTCTTGTACCTGCCTACCTCTCTCCTTCGTGCAACCCAAGAATCACTCACACCTACTTCAAATCTCCAACTTTCTTATGCTTCAACTCTCGTTTCAGAATTCCCACGAACTCCAAATCGTCACAGTATTGGATAAATCCAGCTCAAGAAAGAAGTTGAGCAGTTTCAAGGGCATCAAAGATCAAAACTTGTACTCCAAAAACAAAGGTGATATTGGAAACGTGAATTCAAAACTCTACCAGGGTACTAGTCCTTTGAAACAAGAGTAAAAACCTCAAAATCACGCAGGGCTGGACTTGAAACAATAGAGTCCCAGAGCTAGATTTAAAACCACAGAATTGCAGAGGTCTGAAATTCGAACTGCTGACAAGCCAAAGTTTGGGTTATTGCACAGGAGCGCTGTTACCTGAACCAAAAAAGAAAGTCCTGGGGCGTGATGCGCGCCGCAGCCATCCCACAGACAGCGTCCCCGAGGAGACTAGCGCCAGGGTAGCCCGCATCCACCAAGCTATCAGTGCTCAATCCAGTGGAATCTGCATGATGCTCCAGCAACCAGCTCGCAATTTCCGCAATCTGCTCCTCGCTAGGCGTAGTCCCCAGAAGCCAGAACCTTTTCCCATAGTACAGCGCCGCGCCGTCACACTTCACCAAGTCCATGATATTAGGGCACTGCGACACAATCCCAATGGGCGCATCCCGCAGCAACATGTCGCAAAGGAGCGTCTGCGTGCACAGGATGTGCTTCTCCCTTACCTGCGCGGCGAGCTCCACTTCCATATTGAGCTGCAGCCCGAACACTTGCATGAGAAACTCGCAGGCGGAGCGGAGCGGATAAGAAATGCATCTCGCGGACGTGTGGTGGCAGACTACAAGGCCCCAGAGACGGCGTCCGCGCGACTGGGGTCCGCCGCTGTCGTCCTCTTGATCGTTCACAATCACAGCCATGGTGACGGATGCGACGCTGCCCATGTTGCCCATGTACTGCGCGTGACAGCCGTGCGGCGCGCGCAGCGTGGAGCCCGCGAGCGAGATCGGTTGGCGTAAGTCTTTATCTTGGATGACCTTCACTGGGGGCGCGCTGCAATCGACGATCATGCGGACTCGATTCTTCATAAACAAGAAGCGGGACGCTTGAGGGATATCGGTGGAGGGGTAATGCAACCCTAAATACGGCTCCAAGTCTGATCGTCGAATCTCCGCTAAGACTTCCCCGTGCTCGTCTTCGTGGAATTTATACGCCATGACGCGGTCGTAGCCCGTGAGCTCGCGAACCTCCTCGACAACAGTGTCGCAGAGGAGCCCAATGTCGCCGCCGGGAAGGGATTGCAGGCGCCCAATGGCTTTCGCCGCGAGCTTGTGCGAGTGGAGCGCGCCGGCGGTGGAGACGACCACGTCGTGGGGGAGGATAGGTTCGAAGTCGAGCACGATCCCCACATCAATGCGGTGCGCAATGGCGTAGAGCGGCTTGCCTGAGTTTCGAGAATGGACAGAGATGGGGTTCCACATGGACAAATCCGCGGCGCCTGTGGCGCGTTCCAGCGCAGTCGCGCTCGCGGGCGTGAAGAGTGAGCGCGCGTCGGTCCCGATGCCCAAAACTTCCGGCTGCCCGATGCAAGGGACGGCTTGAGGGGTTAGGTCGAGAAGCTCAGGCGCGTTTTCGCTGTACGCGATGACGCGAAACGTCGACTCCTCGACGGCTAGCATGCATCCAAACGTCTGCGTGAGCCCGCCGCGTTGCATGCGCTGCAAGTACGCCGTCACGGCTTGCGGGGGTACTTGCTGCATCACTGCTTGGCCCACGGATTTCGAGTAATCGAAGGTGTCTCCGGAGTCATTCGATTCCTCATAAACGGCTTGCAGCTTCGCGTCCGCCGTGGTCTGCGCCACGCGCACACTATGCTTCGATTTCATCCCGCTCCCCGTCGAGTACGACATCACCCTCGCCGACACCGCAGTCACACAAGATCCGACGACCCAATTCGAACAACCCCCGAATTTCGTCACTGCAAAGGATTAGGGCTTTAATCGCATCTCCTCGCCATATCAATTCCACTCCTTATTCCCAAACCATCGCATTGCTCCATTCACTCCCACTCCACGACCTCAATTGACGAATCTCTCTTGTCCACCCACTCCCACCTTTCCTTATCTCCACTCCCACTAAACACAAATCGGCAGAGTCAACAATACTGCCGGAACTCAAATGCAAACTGTCTCCGGCTGCCATACACTTCCCCTGCCTGTCCAGCAGCAGCAGCAGCAGCTGAACCCGAGCTCAACACCAGAGGTTCAGGCCTATCATCTACGAAACTCAACACCAAAGCCCCAAATTTTCACAGAAGCATATTTAAGTCGCTCTCGGCACTCGCGACTTCTACATCCACCACCATCGCCAAGCGCACCGCCAATCCAGCTCTAGACAGCTTGGTGCGCATTGCCAAAGCTGTTGTGCACTCCGGGCGTCGAAGCGGAATCTGTGTAGCAATTTGATGCTGGGCTGCGCCAACGAATGGGCTTCGTTCCGACCACTGTGCAACTGTCCAGTGGGAGATGGAGCACTCAGACAGGACGGGCGGGCGGAAGAGGTTGAATGGAATTCGGCAGCGTGGCGTGTTGGACCTGTTGGTGATGGGGAGCCAGCCACGCACCCACTGCTGCGACCGAATTAGCAACGCCAGCGGGCCAGTCGCGCCCAGGGCCCATGCCTGCAGTCGGCCAATTGCGGGCGACGACGACTGCTGCTGTCGCGGAACGCCGCAGCGTGGCGGCCGCGGCACTGCGGCGGGCGGGGGGGCTCTGCCCGCGTTCTACGGGCAGCGGGAATGGTGGTGCCGAGTTGGGCCACTAGTGTTGTAGAGACGGGGGGAGGGCGCTGCTTTGCCTCCTCATTGGCGCAGGGGCCAGCAACTGGCCAGTTGGGAGCATTCCATTTTTATTGATATTTTTTAGTGTATACGGGCTAAGAGCATCTTCAGTCCGACCGGTATATTAGCCTCCAAAAAAATTAAACAACTCAAAATTATCATTTCTATTGCAATGAGAAAAAAAATTTCACATATCTAACTTGTACTGAACTGGTATGAGAATGTGTAAAAGAAATTTCATAAACTTTGACCTTGTATATTGCAAGATATCTGCATTTAAAGTGAAGAAATTACTAGCCTAAGACTTTGAACCTTCTTAACTTAAAATTTCTGCACTACAAATTTAAATTTTAAAATTATTTATGTTAAAAAATTGAATTTAATGTCTAGAAAAAAAGAAATTTAAACAATTGATTTTTATTCTTTAATACTTAAACAACATGCTAAAAATATTCAGTTTGGTTTTGAGAGAATTATTGAAAAAAAATGGTTTTGGGATATTTTGGAAATGTTTCAACCTACTAAACCTACTTCTAGAATGAGTATCATCAGAAAAGTTGGGCCAGATTGTTTGGATGCCATCCTGACACCAAAGGCCGCATTTCAGTCATTTTAGTGTCATTTTATCCACACTAAGTTGGTATGGAGGTTGGCATCAAATTAACTTAATAGCATCTCCATGCACCATCTTAACACTATATTCACATGCCTTGTAGTTCCTCATGATGGCTTTCCAAACACTACATTTAGGTTGCAATTTCAAAACACTATCCATTATTCACTTTTATATACCATAACCAAACAAACTTTGGGCAAGCAATAAGATCCATGCCCTTCTTCAAGGAGAACTTTTTATTCTTGTTTGGGCTATTTGCCATACAAAGGAATGTTGTTTGATCCCTAAGGTCCTGAGGCCATTTTTCTGTCAAAAAACACTCAAAATTGCCATTTCTATTGCAATTGCCCAAGAAAATAGAAAAAATAACTTTTTTAGAATGTAACCATAGGATATTGTACTTGAATTGTCTTAGATCATGTGGTAAAAAATTCATGAAGTTCAACTATACAGTTTAAAAGATACTAGCATTCAAAGTTGGAAAAAAAGTTCTTTTGAATTTTAGCTTGCAATTTCAAATGATCTTGACTGCCATTTGTGGAATTTTTTTGCACCGCACACTTTGAATTTAAAATTTACTATGTTGAAAAAGTGAGTTGAAAGTTTACAAAAAAAATTCTATAAAAATGAACTTGATTTTCATTCTTTAAAAAATTGTTAAGTAGAAGCAAATCTAAGATTGAAAGAAAGACTAAATTGTCAATACCTCTTAGATGAAACTGAAACACAATAATTCCAACCATGAGATTATTCTAAAGAGCATATATAACCTTAACAAAAAAAAAAATTTGAAAAAATATGAAAATTGCATTCAAAAATGAATTCTATAAGTTATTTTTTGAAGAAGATACTTAGATTGCCCAAAAAACAAGATTGTCTATAACTTTCTCATCACTAGTTCAAATAGAATAAATCAAAGCTTCACATGTAAATAAAAATATAATATTGAAGAAAGATAAATAAAAAACTAACTTTGACTTTTTGTGATTTTTTTAAAGCTACCCACCAACCTCCATTTTTGGCTAATTGTACCAAAAATTTTGTTCTTGAGCACAAATTGAAATAAAAATTATATTCCCATGAAGCTTATATATTTTTCTAGCTTGACAAAAAGTTTCAAAAAATTACAATGAATATTGAGACTATATGAGCCTACCTAAGATTGCATTTTGGCCCCCATAGGGCCAATGGGACTTTAGAGGTTAAGGATTTTTTAATTGTTAAATAGAAGCAAGTATAAATTTGAAGAAAAAATAAGTCATTATTAGTTCTCAGATGGAATTGAAATACACAAATCCCAATAATGAGATTGATTCAAAAAACATATGAAACCTTGTAGAACTTTTTTTTCTGACATTGTAAAAGTTGAGTTTAAAAATGATTTCAATATGTTGTTTTCTCAAGAAGTTGAATCTACAATTGTTTGTAAGACAAGATGATCCGTGACTTTCACATCACTAATCCAAATCAAGAATGAATCAAAGCTTTCCATGTAGACAAAAATATAATCTATGAGATTCAAATTTCTAAAATCTTAATTTCAAGTTTTTGTGGTTTTTGTTTATTGCTCAACAAGCTAAAATTTGAGCTTAAGATGGCATAATTTTTAATTCCAATAAACAAATTAAAAATAAAAAATCATATTTTCAAAAAGCTAATATATTTTTTGATCTTAAAAAAAAATCCAAAAAATTGCACCAAAATTTGAGATCATAGGAACTTACTCAAACTTTCATTTGTTCCTTAGAGGGACATTAACATTAGAAGATTTTTGAGGCCTACGAAAGACTACGAGTTGTTGAATTGTGGGGAACATGGGAACAACACCAACTCATCAATCTAACGTGGCCATGAGACTCCCACGTTAGATAATCATATTTAATTTTGTTTTTTTAAATTCAAAAATTAGTAATAAGATATATATTTTTTAAATTATTATTATTATTTATTTTTTAACATATAAATAAATTGTTAGTGCTACAATGATTCCCAATATGGGGAACAGTTCCAAAATGATCTTTTAGAGGCCTCAACTTTCCCTTAATGGAGTTTAGAGGTTCACATCTAACTTGATTTTCTTGGTTGCTTTTAGTTTGACAACAAAGTAAAATTTTGTCATCAAGTGAAATTCAAGTGGTCTATAGGGCCGCGAATTCTTCCAAGTTCCCAAACTGTGGAAGCTCAAAGGTAGCAATAGCAACTTGACATAGCAAAGCAACTGCCATGTCAAATAATATTTTAAAATTATTTTTTGGATTTTATTTAAATATTTTTAAAAATTGTTTTTTTAATATTTTATCATTGTTTTTAATTATAGCTAGCATTGATCGGTTCCCAACATTAGTAACAAGCCTAAAATGACTCTCCAATGGAGCTAAAAAAACATTTAATGCTACTCATATAGAGGTAGGAAAGCATCTTAAATTCTAGTGTAGGTTATTCTTACTCTAGTGAACTCAAAATTTCTTTTCCATTTTTGGAACGTCAAAAAAGCTCATTCTTAGAGCATATGCACCCTTGCTCTCAAAGGGCTCGACACTTTCCAAACGTGTTTCCCAGTTACCTCAAAATGTTTTTTTGCACTCAATCTTGGCATGTCAAACATTGCATAGCCATTCAAATTTAAGTTTGATCATCTTTATTTAATGTTGTATTTAATAATTCACTACCTAAGAAGAAAATAAAATAAAAAATAAAAAATAAAAAATACTCTTTTGTTCCATATTCAACAATATAGTCTTATACTAGGCTATTTTAAATATGTGTAAAAGATTACTTCAAAAACTTTGATTACTAGTAGTTAGATTGCAATATATCATAATTTAAAGTGGAAAATTCCTCCGCTATTTGATGCATCTTGTCATGCTTCGTTAGAAGACTTCAATCCTTTGAATTTAATTTTCTTTGTAGACTTCATACAAGACATAAGTTAAGAAAAAATTTAAGTCAAACTATTGATCCTTAATTGATGATGCTCTAAGAGACTTTTAATTAGCCATTGAAAGGAAAGGACACGCTCCCATGACCATGGTAATTACCAAAACTGCTCCGATTATTGAGCCAATTCACTACAAGAATATAAGGATTCTATGATTACGTTTTCAGTCATTGTGGACGTGTATGACTGTTGTAGAAAATTGGCTGTGACAATCATTGTGGACCAATCCTTTATACAAATGACTACGTTTTGATAGCACCATCCGTCTTTGTACATGGAAAGTTCATCCATGACATTCTCCTACATGGCCGTTGACGTGGTGATGACTATATGATGTGGCACATGGATTATTTCAGTCATACTGTAGTTGTTGGGAGGTTGTTATGGTGGGTCCCACTTAATCCATGTGGTAGTGTGTAATTGGGGGGGTGATTTTAGCAGGGTTTAGCGTCATCTGCAAGTTGTTGTTTAGTTACAGCATAGTACAATCTCAATTGAGATACAATCATTTTTTCTTTTGTAGGTTTTAGTGCAATGATATATGAGTTGTGTGTGAGTCATACTGCAATACTACTCTACGAAGCTGAATTTCCTTAAGAAGACGTTCATTTACCGTGGAGTTCGATTTGTAGCCACTTTGTTATATACAACTGCATGCAAAGTGACTACAATAGTAAATGACAACTACAACAATGTGAGTCCTATGTTAGTTAAGGATGCCCAAATCTTGACAACAATGTGGGAGACCACAAAAAATACGGAATAAGTTTGGGTTGGGGACAACCCCAACTATAAATTTGTATTGATAATGATCTTTCAGAAGACGTGCATTAAACATCATGAAGAACATGCTGCTCTGCCTTTGCCTTGGAAAACATGAGCAGCAAGTTCAGCTACAAAACCGACCGCACATCCACCTTGAACCAACTTTGCGGAATAACCATGTAGTAGAACTTGTCGACCCGTCCTATACTGTTGATTCTTCCAAAAGCAACCTTCTACTTCACGACACGTGGATTGATGAGGTAGACATCCTCATACAAAGTGAACTGTCATAGGCAAAACTCATGTTAGTTGAATGAAACAGTGATACTCGTGTCCCCATCAAAATGTACGCTGTCATATAACATGAGGACCTCTTACTTGCAATGACTATACCGTGACTTCCAGATGGCAAGTGAAACAAACATATGACTATTCAATGACACCAAAGAGACTACTAAATGACTACACCGGCATTGCATGAGTTGAGAATACATTTTATGACTACAGCATGACTCCCACATGGCAATTGCAATATGACTATTCAATGACAACATAGCGACTACTGAGTGGCTACACAATCATTCCGTACTACTACATTGCAAACAACAACAATTTTTGGAATGTCATTTTTCAAAATGTAGATTAGAAAAGGATGTACAAGCCGTGGTTCATACAACTTACCTCTTTCTTAAAAGTGTTATGCCTCTTCTCCTCCACCACTGCTGTCTTCGACCTTGTCACCACTTTCTTCCGCAAACACGTACAAAAAAATTACAATTGAAAATGAAGAAAAGGTGAGGGGACATGAATGGAGTTGAACCACGTAGTTCACAAGTCTTCTCACCTTCCACTGATTCTTAAGTGAGTAAAAGCAAAAGCTATGAAGTCCAAGAAAAATCAGCTCATTTTTTTGAACAATAAACTTACACAAATCCTAAGAGAACCAAACTGAGAAAAAATTGAACAACCCAAGAAATATCAGCTCATTTTTGGAACAATGAACTTACACAAACCCTAAAAGTACCAAAGTTAGAAAAAATAAGAATTGTAATACCTAAGATGGATCAACTCACCTCTTTGTAAGGATGAAGCAACGATGACAAAAAACAACAAACGCGGCACAAGAAGCAATACACACGGTGGTGAAAGCAACACGTACAAAAATGTAGTGGCGTCTCTATAGAAATATAGGGTTTTGTTCGTGCCTAGGAGACAAGTGAAATCTAAGTCGTTCGTGTCATACAAGGATCAATTTAATTACAGGATGCCACGTGGCAACCTGGACTTAATGTTAGCATGACTATTCTACGATAGATCTATAATTGTTTGATAATTGATATACAATTGTTCTATGACTTATCTACAACTACATCCATTCCAATTCAGATTTATAAAATTCCACATTAGAGGTGCAACTACTTCTTGACTCGTCACAAGCACAACCCTACCAAAATGGTGAAACTAGCAACACCGTATGCCTTGACAGATGCGGAATTCTAAGTGTTCTTGACATACATAGAGTCCTTGAAGATGCCTAAACCCTAAACCCACTTACAAAAGAAGAACTTTGGAGAAATGAAGTCACACGATTATCATGTCCTGATGCAACAGATCTTACCATTGGCATTGAGAGATCTCATGCAGCCAGGCCCTCAGATGGTTGTAATGAAAATGAGCAAGATTCTCCAAAGAAAATGCACTAAAGCCTACAACCCCTTTGATTAGCTAAGCTTTTTGACTTCGGTATTAGCTAAGCTTCTTGACTTTAGTAATTTTCCATGACTATTTGACGTGTCCGCCTTAATCTGCCTTGAACGCATAAAATGAATTGCTCTAATGTATTCAGAGGACACATGTTTATTTCATTGTATGTAGAAGCACATTCTCAATACTAAGACTGATCGACTCGCAGAGCATGCATTCCACAAAGGAAATGCAGATGTCTAGAATTTGAGCCCTACATACAGTACTTCATAGTGGATCTCTTAGTCGTTTCCGAGTAATATTGTAGTCGTTCACGGGGTCCATGCAGTCATTACGCAATCGGGACACAACTGATGTACGACTAAGACAGTGAACCACATGGCTTTAGAGGTCCACGTCACGCCCGACAAGGATTAGCTCACTGAAAAGAAGCTGATGAAAGGACTGTTCGGTCATGGTTCCCACGGACTTCATCCATGTGATTGCAATATGACTACAAAACAACTAGTCCCTTGTATACATCACACTGTGTGTGCAATTACGGAGGTCCAATCGTCGCGCAATCATTTATGATTGTAAGTCATTGTTCAATTGGTTGTGAAAGTGCCCTTTTTCTTGTAGTGCAATATATACATTCTTTGTTTCTACAATGAACAATGAAGTCATCCATCAACCACTTTTCAGCATCAATGTTCTTCTAGGGTTAAATGATAGGCCAAGTTGTTGGGCGGCTTGATCTTGAGAGAATTCTTGACAAAAAGTGGCTTCTGAATTGTTTTGGGAATGTTTCAACTTATTAAATTTAATTCAGTAGTGAATTGATGACTTGCCAAGCACCGCATTTAGGTTGTAAAGTCAAAGTACTATTCACTAATTTACTTTTGCAAGCCTTGATTGCACAAACTTTAGGCAAACAATAAGATCCATATCATGCTTCAAGGAGAATTTTTAATTCCCCTTTGGTTACCTTCTCGACAAGTGAATGTTATTTAAGAGTCAATGGACTAATTGTAAATCATCATGTATAGAATATGGGATACTTTTTTTTTTACATGTGTAATTAAGTACAAGAATTTATAGGTGCTGAAAAGGTGATTTGAATTTGCTAAAAGTTTGTTTCGAATGCCTTGCCAATAGACTAACATCGTTCACTAGTCTTCAAAAAATTATTATCACTAGAGAATTGGTTGTTGGATTTACAAGGCATACAACCAAAATAGTTGGCTAGAACTTGTCATGAATCAATTTTTGTATGAATAGGTACATTCTTTGTTACTACAATTTTTCTAAAAATCATTCATTAAATATTTTAGTCCCTCACAGTAGTGCAAGGTTATAGATCGAGAGAGTCAATGTTTTACAGCACCCATGCAAGTGACTATATATACTTTCAACCAACCTTTAAACGATGCTATAGCTGTTTTTGGCCGATGAATGACAAAGAATCCATCTATGTAGGATAGAAGTGCAACTACACATCCTTCAAATTTCGTGTGGAAAGGAGAAGTCTTCTACAACAGTTTGACTTCCAATGAGTGCTTTTGGATTTTTTTAAAACCAATGATTCACATGATACCAAAATGGATGATCTCCATGGTCATCAGCCCGTCCTTTAAGGGTTAAAGGTTACCAATATTCCCAGTCATATCATTTATTAGATTGCTTAAAACTGGGTATAAATGAAATTATATTTGCAGTGTACATGTACAATGTTCCACTGAAGATGATCTCTAATAAGTCTTCTCAAGCCAAAATCAGGCGGGAGTTAGTACTGTAGGTGGGTTCCTTCCGACATTAAGTTAGAGCATCCCCACCTGTCTTGTAAAACGGATGACTTGTTGCCATTGGCTTGCAAAATTGCCCCACCCGTCTTGCATAATGGATGAACTTGTTAAGAAGCCCGGCCAAAAGCCTCCGGTGGCTTGCAAAACCGGTCTCTTTTGCAAGCCAAAGGGTGGCTTGCAAACGGCATGAGACAAGCACCTTTTGCACTTTTTCAACAAACAAGGATTTGATCCATGAATGTGGACGTAGCCGATTGGGTGGCAAATGGCCTCTTAAGAGCATCCCCACGCCTCTTGTAAAATGCAAGCCAATTTGCAAGCCAGTCAATCCAATTTGCAAGCTAGGGATGATGGGTCACCCCACCCATAGCCTCTGAAGAGGCCATCACCACCCAATCAGCTACGTCCACATTCATGGATCAAGTCCTTGTTTGGTGGAAAAATGCAAAAGGTGCTTGTCTCATGTGGTTTGCAAGCCGGTTTGCAAGCCGCCCGTTGGCTTGCAAAAGAGCCCGGTTCTGGAAGCCATCGGAAACTTTTGGTTTTGCCTCTTAACAAGTTCATCCATTAGTGGTAGTCACAGCTTGTTCAAGGTGCATGTGAACAATGGAGATTCAATAGCGGAGCATGTTTGTAGTAGCCAATGAGAAGCCACGTTTTTAGAAGAAGCTATGACCACCCTCTTTGAGGTAGAATGTGGAGAATGGATAATGGAGTTACCTTGGAGTCCTTTTAGAAGCCAAAAAGGTGAAATGAAGACGAAATTAGAAGTCCAAAGGTCACAGTGGGAGTTCAAAGGGAAAGTTAAGGAAATAAAGGAATATTCTTAGCGTGATATTGATTGTTCACCTTCAACATCCACCTCCGGAGGTGGATGTTGAAGGTGAACAATCAATATCACGCTAAGAATATTCCGATAAAAAGAGGCCAACCCTACGTCGCCACCACGTAGATCTGCATTGTTCACACGCACCTTGAACAAGTTGTGACTACCACTATTATGCAAGACGGGTGGGGCAATTTTGCAAGCCGATGGCAACAAGTCATCCGTTTTACAAGACAGGTGGGCATGCTCTAAGAGGCTATGGGTAGGGCGACCCATCTTCCTTGGCTTGCAAATTGGATTGACCGGCTTGCATTTTGTAGGACGGGTGGTGATGCTCTTACCGCTGTCTGTCTCTTTCAGCAGCCAGTGATCCCCAATCGGTGAGATTTTAGGTCACAGTGCTACAGTTAATTAAAAAAACTACTAAATGTGCCCTAAATTCAAATTTAATAAGTTACTGGCTGTGGTCCAGACGTCTTTCAGATTTTTTGGGGGTAGCTATAAATACATCACTCAACAAAACTATAATAAAAAAAAAACCCTAAGAAAATTAGAAAAATTTAGGTGCCGTTGTCAGTCGCTAGTTTGCTGCTTTGACTGCTCCAATCAACTGTTGGACCTTGACTTTAGGAGATGTGCCCCTCCCTAATCTTCTCCCGTTGCAGGATTGGAGTGCCGAGAGGGCATCTCGGTGGCCCACAATCGGTTGTCAGAGATGTGCCGAAAAGGAAGGAAACTAAAAGCCCTCACTTAAAAAGGTCCTGGAAGTAAGTTAAATAAAGTAGGAGGTCCCTAAAAGCGACCTTTTAGTGCACAGCTGATTTGCAATTTTGGAGTGTTCAACTTCTTTAAAATATTTTTCAGAAACTTTACCTTGAAAATCAAATGAAAATTTGGCATCTTATAGTAAGCTTAGCATGAATTGTTACAGACGCCATGGCTCTACAGTAGACGGTGTGAAATATTTTCACACCCAACAGTACTTCATCAGTAGCTAATTGAACAGGTGGAGTCTCCGTGAGATGAAGAGAGTGCATTGTTCAGTAAACTTTCCTTGAAAATTAAATGGAATTGGCATCTCGTAGTATTAATAAGTAGCATGCATTGTTATAGACGTCGTGGCTCTGTGGTAGATGGTGTGGAATATTTCACATCCAATAATACTTCAGTAGTAGCCAACTGTTGGATAGAAGGAGTCTCCATGTGATGAAGAAAGTGCATTTTTCAGTAAAATTTTCCTTGAAAATCAAACAGAATTGGCATCTTGTAGTATTCAATGGCACGGAGTTTCCCAACCTTGGCTCTATAGATGACGTGGAATATTTCACACCCAATAGTATTTCATTAGTAACTGACGGTTGGACAAGTGGAGTCTTAGTGTGATAAAGATCTTAGTGTATTGAATGTTATAAGTGATCCGAGTTGTTTCATATATTTTGGTTAGCTAATAGATTTAGTTACAAATTTTGAAGTAGGAATCACAAAGGACTTTAAAAACGTCCATCCCATAATATGATCGTTGTTGGTACATTGATGAATACAATTAGTGCATTGAAGAAAGCAATATCTATTTTTGCATTAAAGAGAGCCTGAATTGTTTCAGGACCTCTTATCTTAGTTTAAGATTTCAATGTTAGAAAAGTGATGAGTTAGAAAGTGTGTGGATTTTTGGAGAATAATTTAATAATGTCATGGTTTTAAAATACCATCATTCTAGGAATAATAGCTCATATTGATACTATTGGATCTTCTATTGCATTAGCCAATACTTATTATTCAATTTTAAAATTATAAATATACAAAATTCTATAATAGATCACTTATGAATTTGATGAGTGATTTTAGAAATTACTATTTTTAATTATTTTTGAAATAGACACATGAAGGACAATTAAGAGCATCTTTATTTGTTTGTTTCAACATTACCGATGCATTGAAGGTTAAGCACGTACGAGAAAAAAGACCCATAAAAATAGAATTTTCTACAATAGTTTGCTTAGTAAAATCAACATTTAAACTTCATATTCATTGCTCCTCTCTTGGTCTTGTATGTTATTTTTGAACAGTTGCGGAGAAACATTGCAACAAGCAATGATTGGATACAAAATAATTGGTTTGCCTTTCCTAAACACTATAAAAAAATTCAAATTTGTTGAGCTACAAATTCATGAAGGCAAGGATTAAAGAATGTTTGAAGCAAATTGAATGTTGTAGGGGTGCAAATTTTGTCATGAAATCCCCTTTTTTGTCAGTTCCCAAGTCTTGAAGCCTGTTTCCCGGATTCCTAGACTTATTTTGAGGATCCCAATATGTTTTTTTTGCAAATTTGGTCCAATTTAGACAATTTTGGATTTACAATCCCATTTAAAACAAAAAAGTACAGTCCGCATATTTGGTATAAACAGGCAGAAAGATCTCTATTCTTTCCATAGAAAAAAAGCATGAAATTGATGTAAATGAAACATTTCATTATGCGAGGAAATATTTAGGCACTTATTCACTTTTCAAATGCACATTGTAATTGAACATTTTAAGTACTAACAATTATATTCTCAATAAATTGACTTCAATTTATATTTTAAATAAAAATTAATGCTCAACCATTGCTATGCCTATTATATGCTATAATTATGTAATTTCTATGAATTTTACATTTAGAAAGAATATGAAACCTGCAAGCTATATTAAGTTTTGTAAATGCAATTACTTTTGGTAGCTTTCTCAATTTGAGATACATTGTAAGAAACTGAAATAGAATTTTAGTTGGTATTATGTAGGGAAGATGATTTTTTTTCAAGCCTATATTATCTTACACTAAGTCATATTCCCTCCGTCCTGAAATAAATCTACACTTTCGTAGAAATGGCTAGATTAGTCATGAGTAGCTCCTATTTTCAAAAGATTGTATAGCTATTATATCTTCTACTAAATCCCATTAGGCATGAAAGAATGGAAGTCAACAATGAAATGGTGCATGATGAAAATATGTGGCGAAAAGGACAAATTTTTGCCCTTTTGGGAACTGCTCCAGTGGTATTAATTTTGATCATTCTCCAAGCAATGTTGGTGTAGTGATGTCCTTTCATGTCCACTGTATTCAATTTTGACAACGTCCTTTGATTTTAGTCCAAGAAATTATTAAGAAGATATTTGTTAGTAGCAATTTTTGTATAGTTGTGGGTTGAATTCTTCACCCTTGGTTGGTTAGAGGTTGGATTTTGATTCCCTTTGCAGAGATAGATTCTACTATGTAGTCTCTAGAGCATAGTATCTACTTATTCTTTTGCTTTAGGGTGATTGAACTAGCTTCAATTGTTGTCCATCAAGTTATGGAGAGCCAATTTAAAATTTAATTTGGGACAAGTATATTTGGAAACCCCAGATTTATTTTGAGACAAAGGGAGTATAAGTTAGGCATTGTATGTACATTGAGCCTAATACCTTAATTTGAATACAATGGGTTCATATTGTGCACTATTATTAAATAAAGCATGTGTGATAGAAAAGTTATAGTGTGAATAGAAAATGGTTGCAATTTTTTTTTGAATAAATTTAATGTCAAATTATTTAAATTATATTTTAAAGGAACAAAATTTATTTTTGAATATTGTTTAAATATTTGGACAAAACTCCAAACTAGTTGCCCCAATACAAAAAAAAATCCCATCTAGTGATTGCTAATTAATAGTATAACCACCCCCTAAGTTTAAATAGATAACTAATAAAAATAAATTTGGTCATATAATGATAAGTTATATGCACCCATAATCATCATTGCCACCAAAGCCACATTTACATTTGCACTAAAAAATTTAGTTAATGACAAAACAAGATGTACACAATAGTAAAGGTCATAGCCAAATTTTTAATAGAAAGTTCAAAATCTAAGTTTTGATTGGACCCAAAAGTTTAGTTTTAATGATACAAGATGTACACAATAGCTGTTAATAGCTGTCAAAGTCAACTTTTAAATGGGAAGTTTTTAAAACAAGCTTTTGATTGGAACAAAAAGGAGTTTTTAATAACACTTAATGTACATAATAGTGGGCTTTAACCCCTAACTGCCCGAGGCACCAGATTTTGGTGTTTCAAAAACTTTGAAGTTAAGTAAAACTCAACCAAATTGCTATTTTTAGTAGTTTATATTTTTGGAGAACTCTTTTGGAAGTCTAGTTTTAGGATTTAAAAACTGATATTAAAAATGAAGAATTATGATTTTTCTATTAAAGATTTTGTGCACAGATACTCATTGCAATCTTGACTTCCCATAGTGTTGAGGGCTCTTGAAAATGAGCCTCAAAAACACTAGATCTTGGAGAAAAAATCCTACTAGAAATTCATTTAAAAAAAATTTAGAATAGATTTTTTTAAGCCGTAAATTGATTGGGGTTGTGCATACTAGGCCCTATAACCTCATATTTTTTTAGTGATCAACTTATTAGAGTTGACATGCAAAAAGAGAATTGAAATTTTTTCATAGTTTTAACACCCTCGTAATCAAACATTATAATCTTTCAATCTGTAAGTGATATTGTTATGTTTTATTTTCCTATGTGATCTCTAACATGTCTAGTTTGAATTTGTACAGTTATAATTTTAAAGAAATTGGTACAACTTATGAAAATGTTCATTTTTTGTTCAATTTAGAGCAAATTTCAAGAAGCTCCAAACATGCCTTGGGGATTTAGGGGTTAAAGCCAAAGGTTTGATAGAAAATCTATATTGAATTTTGATTGGACCAAATAGCCTAGTTATTCATGACACAAGATGTACATAACAATAGATGTCAAAGTCAAGTTTTCAATAGGAAGTTCAAAACCAGGTTTTGATTAAACCAAAACCATAGTTATTCATGACACACATTGTATACAATAGTAGGCGTTAGAGCAAAGTTTTCAATTTGGAGTTCAAAACCAGATTTTGATTAGACTAAAAGCATAGTTATTCATGACACAAATTGTACACAATAGTAGGCGTTAGAGCAAAATTTCAATAGAATTTCCAAATCATGTTTTCAACTGTTAATTAAAAACCTACCTCTAATGCATCAGCACTAATCATAAAATGAGAACTTAGAAAACTTATTGTCAAATTCTGGTACACCTATAGACAATCAACTTTGATATTACATACCATATATATACAGTGTCCAAATAATACTTGCTAAAGTGCTTTGGAATCCTCTTTCATTTGCCAACAACATCCAATACAATAAATTTGATCACATAATTATAAAATGATGTTTACTTGTGGTTATTATAGTTGCCTTTAGTGTAGTAAACAACTAAACTCTAAAAGTGTTTTTTAATACAAAAGTATCCATTGCATTAATCAATGAAATAATAATAAATATATTAGGGGGGGACTCTTTTTGAGCCTTCATTACATACCATCAACTTTAGAACTCATATCCAATTGCACAAGGATTCAAAAAATTTAAAACGACATGGGTTAATGTCAATTTTAATTCTCTCTCCAAAATTCAGATGATTTAAATTTGTAAATTAGTTGATAAATTAGTTGATAAATGGTCACTTCATGGACCTCCTATTTTATCTTCATTTCTTATAGGTGTGCATCTCTTATGACCCAATCATCCCAATAAATATATAAATATATTGGAGTTGAGTCATATATGAGGAGATGGTTGCTTGTAGAGACTCCATCTCTAACTTTGGGTGGATGCAAATTTCATTTATCTTTCAAGCATTCACACACCAAAAAATGGCAATAAATTATCACTTTATGGACTTTCTACCTTGTCTTCATTAAGGGTGAATTATCAAATTCCATTCACACTTCATTTACGTCAAATAATTTTTATTGAAGTGTCACTAGCATGACTTTGTCCCCTAAAGTCCCAAGACCTCTTTTCTATAAACACACACACACACACACACACACACACACACACACACACACTCAAGACTACCATCTCTATAGCAAAGAGAAAAAAAACTCAAAATTTTCTTTTGCATATCTAACGGTAGGATCTTGTATTAGACTAGTATAAGAATGTGTGGAAGAAATTTCACAAACTTTGACAACATAGATTGCAAGATATTTGCATTTAAAATGAAAGAAACAAGTTTTTTTGCATGTTGCTCAACTACATATTGGGGCTTTGAACCTTCCTAACTTACAATTTTTGCTCTACTGATTTTGAATTTTGAATTTTATATAATAAAAAATTAAATTGAGAGCCTAGAAAGAAGAATTAAAAAAACTAAACTTAGTTTTGACTTGATAGAAAATTGTTAAGTAGAAGTAGGTTCAAGATTGAAGGAAAATCTGAATTGTTAATAGCTCTAAGATGGAATTGAAATACACTAATTTCAACGGTGAGATTATTCTAGCAATAGATCTTAACCTTGTGAATTTTTATTTTGAAAAAATGTGAAAATTGAAGTCAGAAATGAATCCTACAAGTTTAGTTTTTTAAAAGATGCTTTATTGCTTGAAAAATAAGATAGTATTTCACTTTCACATAATAAATCCAAATGGAATAAACCAAAGCTTTTATGTGTATAAAATATAATCTTTATAATAAAAACAGAATCTTTTTTATTGTAAATCTTTTTAACATTTTTTTTTTCTACTCGCCAAACTAAAAAGGGCTTTTTGTGCCATAATTTTTATTCTTGAGCTCCGTTTGAAATAATAATAAATTATATTTTGGGAAGGCTAATGAATTTTTCTATCTTCAAAAAATAATTTAGAAAATCATGACAAATGTTGAGAATATAGGAGCCTACTCGAAATCCATTTTGTCCCTTGAAGGGACAATGGATCTTTAGGGGTTAAATCATTGGCTTTGAATGGCTCCTATTTTACAAATGGCATTTTAAGATTGTAAGGTAAAAGGGCTTAATGAATGATTTTGGAGGTCTTTCTCAAGACACTTTAAACATGCTCCTCCTTACTACATTGGGATTGGTTTTTAAGTCTTGACTTTGAAAATTCACAAAATATACAAAAATCTTCCCAAAATTTTCCCCTTTTTTTCTGGAATATTAATGCATGATTTCCATTTGAAAAATTTTCAGGCCTCAAGAGGGCCGCAAGTTTTCAGTGGCGGCGGTGCAACTATAGAAGAAATTTAATTTTTTTTTGGTTTGTAGTTGATGTGGCACTAGTAGTGCCACATCAGCACAATGTCAGATTGGATATTTTTTAATTTTTTAATTTTTGAAAAAAAAAATAATTTTTTATTTTTTTGTATTTGCACTAGGGGGGGAATCAAACATGAGAAGTTAACGGCCCTTTGCAGGGTTCAGATTTTTTTCTAATGCATTTGTCTACAAGGACAAATATAACAACTGCTTGTGATTTTGGCTCCTAATTTCTACACATCAACTTAAATGAATAGTAAAGTAACCACACCTAATTTCGACCATTTTCTAATACCTAACTGCTACAAATTCCTGCCTGAAATGGACACCCACTTTTCATGAGAGTTTGCTAGGTTTTCGATACACCTATTTTCAAGACTTGAAAATTCATAGTTTAATCATACAGTGTCCCACAAATGCATTCTACAAGAATCAAGAATCCCCATTTGACTCCCTACAAGACCCCCCCCAAAAAAACAAAAAAAAACAAAAAAAAACAGTATAATAATGGATGGGAAACCATGCAGACTTTGCTTCTTTGTGCGGTTTTAGGTGCAGGTAGCTGAGTAGATGTCTCTACATTACCGGTCCGGGGGGTGCCCCATCCCTCGTGGGCCCCACCGTCCCCCCTCCCCCCCCAACGGTTGCATAAATATCCTGCAGCTGACTCCTCAGACCCCGCCCTTGCCTTTTCCCAGAAAATCATTGTCCAGACCAAGTACCGGAAGTTCTCAACCAAACAGAGATAAGCGACTACGTGGCGCATGGAGAAGCCCCACGAAGCAACCAATCCCTTGCATCGCTGGACCTTCCCCAATTGCAAGCGGGAAATGCAGTGCAATCATGCCGGCCCCCGCAAGATACTGTTGCTTCACGTGCACGGGGCGTGGGCATTGGCTGAAGCCCACGTGATGGGCAGCCAATGGGATGCCGGCCCTCGGAAAGGGCTGGCATGGCTTTCCAGGACGGATCCTGCGAACTCACTTGCCGGGCGGGGGTGCTGGCGGCTTCGGATTTTTTCAGGCGACCGCCTGCTGGGTAATAAGTAAATAACAGTAATAAAAACCCGCCCCTGGATCATTGGGGCTAGGAAACCACTTTTTACCCCTAAGAGAGAGTTATGGTAGAGGTACCTATTTCTGATCATTTAAGCAACTCAGGGCATTTGCAATGCAGCCCTTGTATATGGCCCGATATCGATATAACTAAATTTTGAACGGTAAATAATTAGAACCTGAAAATTGTCTCGTTGGAAGCGCATCAGAAAAAACTTGGAGAAGGTTCAAGAAAATTCAAAATTAAACATTGGACAAGTACTTCAAAAGCAAGGTAAAAATCTGAAATTATAGAGGTCTTAGCAAATCACGGATATCAAAGCAACATTTGGTCATTGACCCTCCACATTTGGCCATATTTAGAGGGTCAATGACCAAATGTTGCTTTGGTAACCGTGATTTGCTAAGACCTCTATAATTTCAGATTTTTACCTTGCTTTGAAGTACTTGTCCAATGTTTAATTTTGAATTTTCTTGAACCTTCTCCAAGTTTTTTCTGATGTGCTTCCAACGAGACAATTTTCAGGTTCTAATTATTTACCGTTCAAAAGTTAGTTATACCGATATTGGGCCATATATAGGGGTTGCATTGCAAATGCCCTCAGCCTATAAGATATGGGAAATCTTTTGAGAAATTGAGCTATACGTGTGCAAATATAAAGAATGAGGGAGAATGAAAAAACTGAAAATAATAAAATAATAAATGTTTTATTCAATATAAACGCAAATTTTTCACTGAGACTTATTCCGGTCTCATAGACTCTCACCTACTATGGTAAGCTTTGGCACTTCTCCCTAAGCAAGGAGGGAAGAGAGATGAGTGGACAATAAGGTACAAACGAAGAATTTTTTTTGATGAATAGTGCATCCAACTATTGTGCACAAGAGGTCAATTTTTAAACCCATAATGGGGAAGATTGTCATAAAAAAAAATACTTCTCCCTTATCTAGATTATTTATCCTATGTGAAGGTCAAATTTGGCATAACTTAACCCTTAAAGTTCCAAGGCCTCTTTTCCATCAAAAAACGCTGAAAACTGTCATTTCTATAGTAAAGAGAAAAAAAATTCAAAAATGTTCTTTTTATTGATTTAACTGTAGGATCTTGTACTGGACTAGCATAAGAATGTGTGGAAGAAATTTCAAAAAAATTGACCGTGTAGATTGCAAGATATATGCATTCAAATTGTAGCAAACACTATTTTTTGCACTTGGCTCAACTACATTTGGGGGCTTTGAACCTCCATAACTTATAATTTTTCTCTATTGATTTTGAATTTCTAATTTTTATGATAAAGCATGGAATTGAGAGTCTAGGAAAAATATTTCAAAAAACACACTTAGTTTTCACTTATTAAAAAATTGCTAAGTAGAAGTAGGTTCAAGATTGAAGGAAAATCTAAATTGTTAATACCTCTTAGATGGAATTGAAAAACACTAATATCAATAGTGAAATTGTTCTAAAAAGAAATCTTAACCTTGTAAATTTTTACTTTTTTTTTCAATTGTGAAAATTGAGGTAAAGAATGAACCCTACAAATTATTTTTTCAAGAAGATGCTTTGATTGCCCCCAAAACAAGATTGTCCATAACTTTCACATAACAAATCCAAATAGAATAAATCAAAGCTTCCTATATATAATTATTTTATTTCCTACTTTAAGTTCTTTTGAAGGATTCTTTGGGCTACCAAACTAAAAAGGGGCTTTTGGTGCTATAACTTTTGCCCCCGAGCTCTGATTGAAATAAAAATCATATTTTTGAAAAATTAATGTCTTTTTCTATCTTCCCAAGCTTAAAAAATCACAACAAATATTGGAACCATAGAAGTCTGCCCAAAATTCATTTTGTCCCCCTGGAGACAATCCAATTTTAGGGGTTAAATCATTTTGGAGGGTGGGGTGGAATGCCACATGTCATCTTGTGAGTAATGTGAGGTGATGTGGATGCTTGAGAATTTGACATTGAAGTACAATTTTTGACATTTGAATGCCAACTAAATCTTTGCATACATGATGAATGATTTCAATACCTTATTGCCTAAGCTATTGAACATGGATGAAGTAGATCCAAATATAATTATCGGTTGAAAAAGGAAGTTTTGTCTATTTTTCAAGAGTGCAACTATTATAGTGCGGTTACTTGGTGATTCATGATCATTGTGCAAAATTTAATATGAATTTATGCATGTTGAAATGGAAAGGAAAGGAAAACTTACAAAAATACAAACATGATATCTAGATTTTATACATATCACAATGTTGGTACATGAGTTTAACCCCTAAAGGTCAGAGACTATGTTTTCACCAAAATCGCTCCAAAATTGCTACTTCTAATACAAGTACCAAATTTTAGAAAAAAAACATTTTTGGAAAAATATAATCGTAGGATCTCGTAGTACACTAGTTTGAGAAGTTGTGGAAAAAAATTCAGAGAATTTCACAGTGTGAATTGCAAGATAATAACGTTTGAATTGACAAAAATCCTTTTTTTGTCCTTGCGAAAATCCAGGCAGTTGCAATTCACAAGGTCACATTGGTATGAAAAAATGTCCAAAATGATGGTTACTCTTTGGATTCATTACTCAAGGCAAGTTGGCTACATGCTTGAAAATTTTCAGACCATTTGGAATTGTAAAACATATAGGAAAAAATTAGTAAGTAGAAAGAGGTAGAGAATGATTCAAAACACTAAATTGTTAAGAATTTAAATATGAAATTGAAAAATGCCAATCCAACCGTTGTAATGTCATAATAAACAATCTACATCCTATGATTTTATTTTATTTCAAAAATATTGAAAATTGAGTTAAATAAAAGACTTCAAAGTTTATTTTAGAATAGAGATTTTATAACTAATTCCTCATAACTTTCATCTCATTAATCAAAATGGAATGATTCAAAGCTTCCAGCGTATATATAAATATAAAGAACCAGTTTCAAATTTTTATTTTTCTTAAAAGAGATTTTTAAAGAAGTTTTTTCAGCTGCCCGGGCTGCACGTTGACCAACAAAAATGACATATCATGCAATAACTTTTTAACCGCGTAGTCAAAAGTTATGAAAATTGTTGGGCCTTAAAGCTACTCCTTGGGCACATCTTGTGTGAAAATTTCAAAGAAAAAAAAAATTACGTTCATAGTGAACTGTCCAAAATCGCTATGTTGTCAAAAAGCGGTGTTTGTTCGTTGAGGGGTTAATCTTTTAACGCCTAAATTGATCTTATTGGGACCAATTTTTGCCTCAATTTCAAAATCACCAAATCAATTACTAGGGAAGCTTATATTAAATTGGGCCATAATTCAAACCCATAGGCTTTATATTGAAATAAAATTAATTTTCTTTTTTATTGAACAATGACTTGTGAGTCATTTTTATGGCACTGCTTTGAGACCAACAAAAATTGAGTCTAAGTGCTAATAATTAGGTAGCCGTAATTCTTGACCCAATTTTCCAACTTGGGCCTCATTTAATTTGACCCTGTGGATTGTAAATTGGGCCAATTTTAGATTGAACCTGCAATTGATTATGAAGTGGGCATAACATAAAATGCAAGTGCTTAAAATCAATTGAAACAATAAACCAATCTTTAAAATTACGTAGTACGTAGTAGTCTGTAATATTCTAAATGCATTTATGAAAATGATGAAAGCAAAAAACAGTCTATGAAATTACAATTTTTAAAGAATATTAATGATTTTTAATTGTCAGTGTATTAAATAGTTACATGGTGTTGATTCTCCATTAAAATATGTTAAATTGTTTACCCCCTAAAGGACCAATATGTTTAGAGGCCTAAAATTGCTTCAAAATACTAGTTGCCAAAGCAAGGTCAAAACCTTCATCAATATTTATTTTTTAACAAATTCAACTACAAGATCTTTTGGTTAACTTGCTCAAGTACATTATCTCAAAATTTTAGAATGAATATTCTTAGCAATTGCAAGTTCAATGTGCCTAAACTTCAAAATGTAGGATTCTCTAGCTCTTCCCAAAGATGAAGTTTTTTCTTTCAACATTTATAGAAAAAAACTTTGTACGTCTTATAATTTGTGCATTTAGTCAATATGTTGAAAAATGGGTTGAAAACATATTAAAAAAAATTTAGCCAAGAAAACTTTCATTTTCATTTTTTAATTAAATTGTAAAGTGGAAGGTGGTACTAAATGAAAGAAAAACAAAACTATTCTACTAATAAGTTTTACAAGAAATTAAAAATTATTAATCCAAAAAATTAAAATGTTTTAGTAGAAAATCAATATAAATTATTTTGATTCTTATTAGAAAATTTTCAAAATTGAGAGCAAAAAACAAATGTTTTAAATGTTTTTCCTACCTTCATTGCTTGCAAAATAAAACTCCTTGTGACTTTTAACTCATTACTTGGAATTAAACTTGGAATCAAATGGTGGAAATATTTTTGAGCAGGTATAAATTTAGAAATTTAGAAAAAATAATTGATTTTTTTTAGAATATATTTTTTATTGCCCAATTTGACTTTGACTTTGAAATAAATCCTTCTAACTTTTGCAATTTTTATTTAAATGTCATGAAACAAAGCTTCAAACATAGATTATATTGAATAGCATCCATCTTAAATTTAATGCAAAAATTCCAAATTATAAGGTCAACAAAGCCTACCCAAGTTCTTGAAAAGCCTAAAGTGGACTCTTTGGTCCTTTAGGGGTTAAGTGGATGGTCATAGGCACTTCCACCTTTTTGAGTTTTTTTTCCTCTCAAGGTTGAGATAATTGAGGAGATCAACTACCTATAGTTAATTAACGTAGGAATTATGTTCAAAGTAAAGTTTTAGACCTCTACTAGGCATAGTAAAATAATTTTTTTCAAAAAGATTTGAACTAAATTAATGTAGGAAATCAAGCTAATTTTCATCTCTAAATTTTTCTTGGAGATCTCAAGTCTTCAGAAAAAAGTTATGGACAAAATTCAGAGAGAATGTTTGAAAATGTCAAAGAAAATGTCCCTTCCAACCCCATTTTGAAATTTGTCCTTAACTTTTGATTGGAGACTTGAAATCTCAAACGGATTTTTGGTGATGAGACTTAGATTGATTTTCTATATTAACTTAGTTCAAAGTTTTTTGAAAAAAGTTATTCTACTATGACTTAATGAGGTCTAAAATTCTACTTTGAACACAATTTATGCTTTTGACTTGTAAGCGGTTGAGTTCCTACTAATCCTAATTTTTACATCCCACATGGGTTGTGTTACTTCCTACCATCCCTCTTGTATAAAGCTCTTTTCTTTTCAACTTCTCCCATCATTTTCTAAAATCATGCAATAAATGACTTCTAAAGCTGTGTGGAAGAGGTATTAAATAAAATGTTTGCCTAGGATTTAATGTTGGATTTTCAAAAAAATTATTTCATAGGACAAGATAATATCTTCATGCACAAAGGGAACATGGGCGTTCAGAGGAAGTGACATGTGGTGAACTTATCCAATGTCAGTGATTCATGACAAGTCAGGCATAGAAAACCCAACCAAGGTAGCATGCTCTAAAAGGGACCACTTATAGGCTGTTTTGCCCTTTTCATAGGCTTTTGTAAATCATAAGTTTTTTGTTTATTTTTTTAGAGAAAGATAAATGTATGCGGCATCTAATACAAGTGATTTCATAATTTACTAAGTAATATTGAGTTAGTTATGATTTTTCAAAGTTTTTAGTCCTTGGCATCTATTTATGATAGTAGGTCTAGCAAAATCAGCCCACATGCGGCCTATAAAGTGAGATGGAAAAATCAAGAATAAGCATGAGGATTTGCAATAAGTAACAAGCAAGGGTCCTTAAAGCAACCATACTTGTATCCAATCAATTTTCGACTTTTGCATTTTCCAAATAAAATAATTGACTTGTTAACTTCTTATTTAAATACATAAACATCCACCTATCACTACATTTAAAAATTTATGCAACCACGTGCTTTAACCATTCACATTTAATCCTTAGAGTGATCTTTGACACACTTTAACCCCTAAAGGACCAAGCTACGTTTTTGGCAATATAGAAATTTTAGGCAAATATGCGTGATTAGAGATTTTCATGTTTTTGGCCCAAACTCTAATAGAGGTGTGGATAAGGAATATCTTTGATGTGCACTAAGTTTCAGGACATTTGGAAATATTATTAAAAAGATATGGCCTAATATGTAGTTTGTGTCTCAACTTGGGTAATATAGGCAGATCTAAAAAAATCACCTTTTTCATAAACAAAAATTTGAAATTGGTTCTTTAGAGTTATATAAATATAGAAAGCTTTGCATCATTCCATTTTGATCAATGAGTTAAAAGTTATGAGGTGTTTTAGTTTGTTGGCAATTATGGATTCCCTACTCCAAAAGTCCAAAATAAACTTTGATGTCCTTTATTTAACTCAATTTTTAATATTTTTTGGAAATAAAATAAAATCATAGGATGCAGATTGTTTGTTACAACATTACAACCTTTGGGATTGGCATTTTTCAATTCCATAAACAAATTCTTATCAATTTTGTAGTTTGAATCATTATCTACTACTTTCTACTTACTATTTTTTTCCTATATATTATACAATTCCAACTGATCTCAAAATTTTTGATGCATATATCTAACTTGCTTGGAAGAATGACTCCAATTAAGCACCACCATTTTGGACATTTTTCCATATAAATGTGACCTTAAGAAGTGCAGCTGCCCGGTTTCTCGCAAGGCCCCCAAAAGGATTTTTGTGACTTCAAATGCTAATGTATTGCAATCTACATGGTGGAAATTTCTGAAGTTTTTTCCACATATTTTCAAATCAAAGTACAACAAAACCTTGTGGTTACATGTGTCCAAAAATGATTTTTTTCAAAAATTTGATACTTGTACTAGAAATGACAATTTTTGAGCATTTTTGATGATAACGTAGTCAAAGAACTTTGGAGATTAAGTTGCTCCCACTTTATCTTCAGCCCATTAAAATTATCACATTTCCATTTTAGGACCACTTGAAGTTCATTTTATACCTAATTATAGGATCCATTTGAAGAGAATGGGTGCTTTTAGAGTATACTATTATAGGCCTCTTCCCATTCAATATGCCCAATTGCCCTTGAATTTAGTTTGGATGTTTTAATCTATAAATTGATAAAGCTTGCCAAAGCCATGAATGATGAGCAAATTTTTTTCCATCTTTTAGGACTAGCTAAAATTTAAAAATACACTATTAATATCTTGAAGAGATTATTGTATGCGCAAGCCATAAACTGTTGAAAAAATTGCTTTATATGAGCGTTATCTTGAAGCTAGTTTTCTAATGGAATTTTTTGGTACATTTTCTTCAACTTGAAATGTTATAATTTTTTTTGAATATGTGATGAAATATATTGCAAAAAAAAAATTGCAAATAAAGAAGTAAAATTAACTTGTGCAAAAACCTCCCCAAATCAAGGCTGCTTAGAATTTGAATGTCCCCTCAAAACACTTTTTCAAACTTCAAATACTATAATCTCGCAATTTGTATGGTCAAAATCTCCCATTTTTTTATAACAACATAATAAAGTAGTTTACCACTATATCTTCCGGTAAGATTCATTAATCATTTCTACAAGGCTTTTGCCATCAAAACAACCCATTTTGAGTGTTTTTTTGGTGAAACACAAGCATAAAGCTTTAGGGGTTAAACCAAAGTAAATAAAACTTGACAAATTTATTTGTACAATATTGTGTATTTTTTTCCCTGTTTTTTATTCTTTTAAAATTTTTAAATATAAAATATTATTTTTTCGTTCTAACCTTAATTTTTGGTTCAAATACATTATATTTGCGTGGATTAACAATGTTATGTTAAGGAAATTGTTTAAAAAATGAATTCAAAATTGAATTTTTTAATATTATACAATAATTTTTCCTATTAATGATATTAATTTATTAAAAAAATATTATTTTCAATACTTAAAGGATTAGAATCCTAATTTGGCATTTGCATTTTGGGGACAAGCCATTATAAAGTCAAAAATCAATATTTTTAAATTTTTTTGGAGGAATATATGTAATGTTATTAGCTATTAATTTGCTAGATTACGCCCAATTTGACTAAGTTGTTATAGAAATATGAGGTAAAATGTCTTTTGGGTGTCAACTCAAGTAACTAAAAGAATATTATATTTTGATTACTGTTTTTAATCTTGCAACAAATCATGTAGCTAATTTTTTGGAGCATATTGCCAAAAAATGCAAAGAGATAAAATTCATTGATTGTAAGATATTTTGAGACTTTGAAAATAGGATTTTACACATAATTTTGCAATTGTAAAGTTTATCTTTCAGTTTCAACTTCAGCAAGTTGAAAAAATCCTTGAAATTATGTTTTGAATCCATGGAAAAAAATTTAAGAAAAGAACAATCAAATATAAAAAAAACTTTCAATGGAGTAAAAAAAGACTAAATTAGACTTAACCTATATAATCACTTATTCAAATTCTATGAAAATTGGCTTGTATTCAAGACAATCTAAATATACAATTATGTGAAAAATTTCAACCATAACATCAAAAATTGCAATAGTAGAAAAGGTGGTCTTTGGGCACCGATGAATAGTGTTAAAGCATAGTACCCAAGGTCCATATTGGCACTAGCTTCGTGTCAACATGGGCCTTTGACACTACACCTTGACATTATTTATTGGTACCTCTAAACCGCCCTTCAATTGGTGTTGGTATTACAATTGTTTGTAAAAAATTGTTAAAAATCTCAAGTTACATTATCCTAGCTTGAGTTTTATCCCTGGCAAGTTTTTGAAAAGTTACATACATTTGTTGTATTAGTAGAAAAAGGGCTATTAATGAGTGTCGTATATGATTGCGTAACCAGTTATTTAGAATAGTTATGACAACAAAATGACTATCAATTGATTTTAGACTCAGAGTAATTTTGGACAAGATGCCATATTTAACTACTTTTGGACTTTTGAAATTCCATAATTAATAATGGTCAGTGGGAGATTTATACAAACATTGGGAGATCTCACAATGTTATTATCCTGAGATCTTCGAATGTTTAGTCCAGAAGTAGTTAAATGTGGCATTAAGATAGTCATTTATTCTTTTTCATCATGTTGCTGATGTAGAATTTTGTTAGGGTGTGATTACATGGGGCAACTAACTTGGTATTGAGCCACGTAGTTGGTGACGTAGCTCAATTGAGTTGGAGGTTTTCTACTAGTTGGTTTGGAGTGACGCTATTTGACATTGAATGAATCTCGGGGAGGTCACTTAGCTCTACTACAATAAACCACGTGCGAACAAGTGGTTTCTAATAAACTATAATTTCAACCTAAAATTTTGAGCATTGTTTAATAATGACTATAGGTTTCTATTGCCAAATTTTCCAACTCAAATAAAATATGAAATGATTTCTAGAAGAGGTTGAAAATGGGCTAAAATGGCATGTTTTTCAACTCAAATAATTATAGAGAACACATTTAGATGACCATAGAATCAATATTCAACTCAAAATGAGCTTTCAATAGAGAGTTATTTTTCAGAATTTTTTGTTTATTTTTTAGATAATTTTTTCTTATATAATATAGGGGCGTGAAAGTTATTTTTCAGTTCTACAGTGTATCTTTTTACTTCAAAAATTTATAACTAATTATCATTAACAAATAAAAATATCAATAATTCAAAACATAAACTTTCAAAGTAGGAAAATCTATTCACATTTTTTTAATTTTGTTTTATTTAAAATTCAAAAAGTAAATAGGGGGTCCAAAGTTTTGATCGCACGTGGTTTCTAATGGACACTCTAAGTGACCTCCCCGAGGAATGAATCCTAAGCTGACGTGGGAAATGGTTGATGACTTGTTAGTCATTTTGTAGTGATGTTTTAGGCTACCATAGTCATTTTTCAATGAGTTTTTGTCAGTCATTGTGTAGTAATGATTTTGGTTGCAAGTGTTGTAATTCAATCATTTTTTAATCTTTATTTAGTCATTTTAAAGTTATTTTTAGTCATTTAAGAAGTCATTGATATGGTTTAGGGTGCAAGTAGAGACCAATGATGATGCTATGGCTCAAACAAATGACAAAAGCAATAGTTATGGAATCATGCATGCTATTCATTATAGTAAAATGATTAGCAATACAACAGCGGATGTAGTTTGGCCACAATACTAGAAGCATAAATGAATGCGTTTGTAGTTGTCATGTAGTGTTCAAGGAAATGTAACTCACCGATCTCTTTATGACTATGCTATGGCTACACTATGATTACATTATTACTACACTATGATTATACTATGACTGCGCTATGTTGGATTGTGTGCATTATGTCTAAAATCATTTTTTCTCTCTAAGCTACAAACTTCTTTTGCCTTTTGCTCCATTGAAAACTGTAACCAACCACCAATGAAAATCAACCAAGCATATGTAATGAAAATACATCACAAAAACAAAATAAAACAACAATTATTGAAGAACTATAGAAATCACTTGATGTAGAACTATAGAGCTCACTTGAATGATTTGAACCCACTTGCAAAATTCACTTGAACTAAAGAACTCACTAGATGAAAAGAAGGTGAACAACAAAAGCAAGAAGACAACAAACAATAAAAGAGAGAGCAAACAACAAACCCTAAACAATAAATCGTAAAAAAAAATAATAAACTCTAAACAACAATAAAAATAACCAATGAGAATATAAACTACTGCATTCAGGAGGTGGCCACTGACCTATACTTTCATTTAAAAGCAAGAAGCAAAAACAAGAAGAAAAATGAGGAAAGATTGATGACTAAGAAGTAAGAGAAAGAAGATGCACTTAAAAGGTAGCGGCGGCTAACCTAAACCTTAACTATGAATAAGAGAAAAGTTGATGACTAAGAAGCAAGTAAAAAACAAAAAACAAGAGGAAAAAGTGAGAAGAGGTTGATGAGCAAGAAGTAAGGAGGCGCAAACAAGAATAAAACATGAGAAGAGTTTGATGAGTAAGAAGTAAGAGGAAAAAGATGCACTTCAAAGGTAGCGGAGGCTAACCTAAACCCTAACTATAAATGAGAGAAGTAGAAGTGGAAAGGCAACAATAGAAGAAACTTGTGTTTTTTTTAACGTCTAAAATTTGGATGTCAAATTTTTTGGACATCGAACATAATATTAGGATGCTAGTTTTGACATCAAAACTAGCATCCTAATATAATGTTCGATGTCCAAAAAATTTGACATCCAAATTTTAGACGTCAAAAAAAACACAAGTTTCTTCCAGTGCAACTAATCTAAAATGTAGTTTAGGGTTTACTACCCAAGAAAGATGCAATCTGAATCATCCACGTATCAAATATTGTGCTAAATTTAAGACTAAAACACAACTACGCTGCAACTAATCCTTGTCAAATGTGCCACGTGGAAATTATTTACTTCAATTCACTACAAGAGAAAGGGATGTTTTAAGTATAGTCCTAGAGATAAGATTTTAAGTAATGACCTTTTAAGGAGATTTTTAGTAAGAATTTACTCGAAACATGTGTCTTTTTAGTAAAATTTTACTAAAAAGACACATGTTTCGAGTAAATTCTTACTAAAAATCTCCTTAAAAGGTCATTACTTAAAATCTTATCTCTAGGACTATACTTAAAACATCCCTTTCTCTTGTAGTGATTTCTACCTTATTACAATGGTAGTCATTCCGTAGTGAACCAATAGTTAGACATTGCACTTAGTTTGTGACTTGAAAATGACTGTAATGCAGGTCATAATGCCAAGTCCGATTTTTCAAGACAGATTTGTCACCATTCCATTGGATAGTCAAAAAGCGTTATAACTCATAATATAAACCTTTTTCCTACATCCTTAGATTTGCGAAAAGTTTAGATACAAACATTTGTGATGAACTACTAGACTTTGCATTATGTCCCATAATGCTCTTGAGCCTCCTAGCTCTTGAGCATTATCTTGTCCATCACATTGACAATAATCTCCATTCAATTGATGACAAAACAATTAAGCATATCAAAGGCCGTAAACAAAAGGTCGTGCACCCAAAACTTTGATTGGATGGCCTTCCTAAAATTCAAACCTAATGAACTTGCCTTGTACAATCAAGTCCAATTCATTTATGAACTATCTATTTGAACCATTCAAAAAACTTTGTATAATGTGGATTATAATTGATATTTTTTATAAGCATAATTATTATTGCATCTTTTTGCAATTGCAATTAAGTATACCAAATTTGAGTTTTAGATACCTAAACTCCATTTTGTGTGAATTTTTTAATTTTGTTTTCATGGTTTTATATGATAATTCATTGAAAAATATTAGTGATGAATTCTTTAAATTTGATTGTGGGGATATGTAGAAAACATTCATACACACATCTTCTCTTTAATGAGCATCTCCAAAAAGTTTCACAATTCCTTCTAAAGAGATTTCAATGATGGGATGATAATGCCCAATTGTTTTCAATAACATATTACATAAAATCATGAAAATCGACTTCAAAAATTCACCAAAAATGAATTTTGTAATATTAAAATCTGAAGTTTGTTATACTTGATTGGAATTGGGTAAGAATTGGATATTAATTATGAAGGACAAAAAATGCTAACTTTTTTAATATATTATGTCAAAGTCTTTGAATGGCTCAAGTAGGTAGATCGTAAATGAATTGAACCTTGAGTGTACAAATGGATGGTTTCCAAGTCCAAAGCCAAAGGTGCATCTCATGTTAAGACTCATAAAATGTCAACACTAATTCATGCATTATACTCATTTGTTATCCTTACACATTCACAAACACTTCACTCCACCAACTTCCATAGTTATTTCATGTCTTCTAAGACATCACACTTACATTAAACTATGGAAGAAACTTGAACAACATGGTAAGAGCTAGTGGTCCATCAATACTATGATCACCGAAGATTGAAAGGAGGTAAAGGTGTCAATTGCATGCAAATTTAACAACCATCCCAATTTGCATCATTTCAAACCAAGTGCTTGCTTGCATCAATGCAATACAAATCATGACAATTCACAATATTTTTGTAGCAGAAGGCATCAATTTGGAAATTGAAGATGTACTAGAGTAAGTAGACATGAAAAGAAGCCAGAGAAGACCAAAGTAGCCAAGGCCATTGTAGCTTCTTATGTGGGTGATTTTTACATCACTTGTTTTAATTGTGGAGGCATTGGTTATACTTGATGGGATTGCAAGAAATCCAAGGCAAAGCCATCTAAATCGTGCGGTTTTTGTTCATAGTGTGGCGTTAAGGGCCATGGGAATACTAGTTCTTGAATGCTTCATCTATAATTCAAGTCCAAAGATGTCAAAGGAGCCAATGGCCCAATTCCAAAGATTCCAAGGTTACACTTGCATTTGGGGGGGGGGGGGAGGAAGTCATGAAAGGCCAAACTGTTGCGATAGTAGAACTTCCATAGGGGGGATTTTTGACTTGGATCCACAATATAATGATGCAAATCACCAAGTTAGACTTTCAAATCCATTTACATTTAAGGAAGTGGTGCTAAATTCATCTATAGTGCCATTGAGGAAGGGTGGAGTCTCCAATACTAGGAGAATAATTAGAAGGTCTACATTGTAAACTGGAGGTATGGGTGTATTTTTTGAAGTGGTCACAATATTGTGTCATGTTCTAAATTTTTTTGCTTTTATGGTGGTGCAATTTGAGTTTAATGTGGCCTTGATTTTTCAATTGGTGAACACTATGTGTAGAGAGGAGCCTTCTCCATTAGTTCATAATATCATCTCAAACTTGGGGGCTGCATACTTGCATATGATGATCGTACTGATTCAGTGGCTTCATACCTGCATACTATAATCGTACATATTACGTGTATTTAGACGCACTGAATCAATGTCATTAAAATTTTTTCCAAAAGCGTAAAATTGATGTACTTTAATTATACAAATGTGATATCCAAAATGCACCTAAACTATACTGATAATAGTACAAGAATCATATGTTATTGATATTCATTGTTTTGGCACTGATTCAGTGTATCCTAATACACGTAATATGTACAATTATAGTACGCAGATATGAAGCCACTGAATCAGTACGATATCTGTTAAAAAATCGTATTTTCTTAAGTTTGAGATGATGGAGACCATTTTGAGCCCGAGATTGCGAGTGGTGACACTTTTATTGCGATATATGGTATAATTCACTATAAGAGGAAGGAATTTTTTAAGTGTGTTTTAAATATAGTCCTAAAGATAACATACTAAGTAATGACCTTTATGGAGATTTTTAGTAAAAATTTACTAGAAATACATGTGAGTTCTTTCTGCGTTGTGGCACCTGAAAGAACTCACATGTATTCCTAGAAATACACGTTGTTCAATCAAGTTTGTCACATGTTGGCCTGATATGATCTTGGTCCAATGTGCTTGTATATGACGTGGTTGTTCCTTTTCCAAACAATCAACAAAAGATCCTAAGACATAAATCATAGAGTCAAGCACTCCTTACCTTTCTATTACAATTAGTTGGATACTTCAATTTTGATTAATGAATATGGAAGACATGCTTCATGATGCATTGTTGGCAATTTGTCAATTAGGGACCACTCCTAACTGAGTAGACAAAATTCTTGTAAAAGGATCAGACATTATCTTTTCTAATATGTACTTTGCAAGTAGTGACACTTTTTTTCTATAAGAAGAATGTTCAAGAGGGCACAATGATCTTTCAAGTGCCACAACGGCATGGAGTTCTAAAGAATACTATAACTTTTTCACAATTCAAGGCTAGCAGAACACTTATCGTAAAGTGGATGTCCAACCAACTACTAAAAGTATATCACTCGAACGATATGATATCAGGTATGTGACTTAATTTACTCAGACATGTGAAGTGAATCAAGTCAAGAGAACTTATTTGAGTACCAACAATCTCCAAATCCTACAACTATTTTGATCGCCATATTCTTAGAGACGGTAGACATGGATTTGATGGGGCCACTGACGATATTGGCCACAAGTAAGGTGGGAGCACCCATTACTGTTCGTTTAACCCATATGGAGCAGACCATGAAGCCGGTGTGGGAAAAAAATGGACCATATGAAAGGCAAATGAGAGAGTCGGACATGCCAAAAAGAAACAGTCTTGAATTTTAAAATCTGCTTCCAGGAAGTTCGGTCAAAGCGAAAAGTTGGAAAGCACCCATTGTTGACTGTTTGGGGTCCCACTTCTGAACAAAAGTCACACAAAAATTGCTCTTGCATGCACCAAGCTCTGACAAATACAAAACCACTGGGTCGTTGCAGCTTGGACGGCTATCTATGCACCAAGTGGCTTACTGCCACATGCAACCAAGTCGCACAAGTTCATACCCAACAGTGCACCTAAACCCGTGCGATGACAAACAGTTGGCCGCACCTGGCGCCTAATGCACGGATTCGAGTGCTCTCGCAAGGAACGGTTCTTGGGACATGGACGGAGATGGGTGTTCCTACTTTATGTGATTTTGGAAATGGCCCACCTCACCAAATGGGTGCAATTTGGAGTAAAATGTGTATTGGTAACCGCGATTTTGTCAATATCAATATAATTTTGTTTCCTTTCCGCTAACTTCAAAAATGGTTTATTTTCTTTGTCCAATGAGTCTCAATTTGAGTTTCCTTGTCCCCATGCAAAGTACTTTTGAAATGTTCTTCCAGTGAAAGAAAAAATAAATAAAAACAAAGAACAAGTTCCAGTTATCAACGAGTTGAAAGCGAGAAGGTGAGTTCATTTGGAGGGCCCTATCCCGTCCTCCACTGAAGCTGCTCTTCGCCCTGCATCGTTCCCACCTGACGGGGCCACGGGGGACCTTTCAGTCACATCCAGTACCAAGCGAGAGAGATGGACGGAGCCCGCGGGTGTTCATTCCCAGACCCCTGTTGAATGCTGCAGCAGCTCGTCCCATGCTGGGGCCACCAGGGCCATCTCCTCTCAGCCAATGGCAGGCTGCGAAAGCCATGTGCTCCCCCGTGGGTCAGCGTGGGCCACCATCATCAGGGGAGTTCCAGAAAAGCCCGCCAACGGACGGAAGCCAGGAATGATGATCAACCAACACACCCCTCCGCAAATCACATGCCCCCGTTTGGGCGTTTAGGGCTGGGGTTTCAGGGATTTATTATCATCAGGGATTCAGGGTACCTAACATGCCTACCAAGGAATGTCATCCTTCTCTGAACCCCCTCCTGAGCGGACGGGGGTGGGGCTCTCATTGGGCGAGGGGTGGAAATAAAATCCATTAACATTGGTCGGGCAAGATTTTGCTGCCACCAATGAATGGGATAAGCTGCTGACTGTAAGCTATTTAACAAAAGGGCTGGACAACAGGGGTGGGCACATGGCACATGAAGCAGCCTTGAGTTGCCATCCAATGGGATGCAGTGGGGGCCGGGATTGGTGTACCCCCACGGATTGGTGTACCCCCTGGGATTGGCCTTATGACAGGGGTGGGATCAATCCATGTTCTTATTGGAAGAAGGGCTGTGTCGCGTCTAGAAGCCAGAGTATGTTATTGGTGGTTTTTTGGAATGAGGTTGTGTGTTGTTGGGGGCATTGCTAACTTACATGTATCGGTTATCGGGGAAGTTTCACAGCAAGTGTTACAGGGAAAAATAGTCATTGTATTTTCATGTGGACCCGGTGGGTGAGTAAGGAGATACAATTAGAAATTCACACGTATTAAATTCACTAGTCTCTACCAAATCCTCCTTTTCCCGCTTACACACTCGAAGAAGACAATCGATGGAGCTGCTTTTTTTGTCTTCTTGCTTTGCTTTGCTTTAGTTGTAAACTTGCCCACCGGGCTTACATGTAAGCTGGCCCTTAGTACCATATAATGTAAATGTGGCCAATGCACGTTTGCGGAGAGTCTGAGTTGCAGCAATTTGTCAAGTCCTCCCCCACCTGGGGCTGGGTGATCCATTTGTGGATCACGAATTCATTCAAATACGTTAAGTTGGTCACTGCACCACCATCGCCCATTGTGGCAGACGTGCAGGGCATGCACCATACTAGTATTACACCTTATCTCACAAACTGACGGACACTTTTTACAGGCTCCTGGCCTATTCAAACCTTATCCCAAGGAAAATTAGCGGGATGTGCAAAATCTAAGCTCAAGGACAGGAAGATCAAAAGTGTTGCCACATCAAACAAGCTGATGTGCCCTGGCCTGCAAGAAATTGCTTGAATCACACATTTACAGATATGCATCAGAATTAATGACTGCTTAGGGGGTGTTCCCACTTGGTGTTACGTCCTGTGTCAGTGAGCTTAAAGTTCGCAGTTCATTCCCACCTGCAATTTTTGCTAGTTCCCGAACCTAGGTGGCATCCTCGCTGGCAACTTCAATAGATGAGCTTTTAAGTCATAAATAGCCCAATACTGTGAGACCCACCATGTGATTAGCAGCCGTCGAATTTTAGTGTTAAATCTTCTTGAAATGTAGATTGTGAAGATGATTAGTCGTTAAATTATACATACAGTGCTGTGGGACGCATTACATTCAATGTTACGCAGCTGAAGTGGAGTTTAACCGGCATGACTGGCGCTTCAATGAGAGAGCACCGCCCTGCCGGTCATGTAGGTGAGCGCAATTTATATCGTCTCTGCTCAGTGGCTGTTGCGGCTGACTCTTTTCCTGCGAAATTCGGATTCTGTCAGCTTGGTGGAACGAGAGTGAATCTGATTTTACGTCACACAGGTGTGATTCTGTTGTACTTTGTCTGTGATTGTGAACTTTGAAGTCATTTTTTCTCGTAAAAGTCTGTCGTCGTCATCGCTATTACAGTTCTGTTGCGCAATCGGTGTTGCACTGTAGGTGCATGAAAGTATGACATGAAATTTGTGTAACGTGAACTCATTTGCAGAGTCATTTTGAACACAGTAATTGGGATCTGTGAGCGGGAACATGGACTCGCGATCTCATGAACAACGAAGTCCTCGACCCATTCGGCCTACTGCCGTTCCTCATCAAGGTGAGATTTTCAAACTTTCACTTGCTTTCTGTCAAAATGTTCATGAGTTAAAGGCGGAAAACACATGCAAAAACGAAATTCCACACGCTCTCAAGTACTGGACGTGCGTACTTCACAAATGGACATGCAATTCTGAGTTACATCGTTCAATTACGTACCTCATTCAGAAGAGTGCCGCTGTCCTCTGCACAGTACGTTTAGACAGCACATGCTGCACACTTGCACTATTGAAGTTATGATTCACTGACCTTAACTGTTGCAAATGTGTGAGCTGAGAGTCCACTAGTGCTTGAACGTGTCCCCCGTACCTGCAAAAAAACAAAAACACTCCGATGCCTCAATGAATAACTGCTTCATGAAAGTTCATATGACGTGCATGCAAAAGATGTAACATACCTTTGATTTCGCTGTACTGTCCTCTTCCTCTGTGTGGATTCGCTGCAAAGTATGGAGCGGCACCTCACATGTTTTCACGATAAGAGCAAACCTGTTCTCTTCTACAGTCAAGTCACAGAAGCATAGCTTAGTTTAGAACAGAATTTTGGCACCGTCTACTATGTCCTGTGCACCTCGTCACTTGTATCCATTCTCTCTTACAGTATGTACGATGCAAGTCCTTCGGCATGCAATATGTACAAAGGAAAGTGACAAGAATTCATCACATGTGAACTGCTTCACATCATTCCATGCAAAACTGAAACCTCAGAAGTACCGCTGCTTCTATGCCACCGTTCCGGATTAAATTCTGAAGTTCTAGAAGCTAAAGTGCAGCACTGTCGGACGTTTGTACCTGCAGGTGCGCAATCTCTACCTGCTCGCTTCGGTATAAGCGACTGCGCCGTGAACCAGTCTCCATCGCAACTGCGATCTCAACTTGCAGCAGCCGCTGCTGTCAATGAAGCTGGTCCTTCTCGTGCCCAACGTCGACGGAAGGAGAGAAGTCACAACTGGAAGACTGCGGAAACACTCATCCTCATCAGCGCCAAGAGGCAACAATACTTGCAGGAAAAGCAAACAGTTGACAAGAAAGATCTCATGACACCGGACGTCACGAAGTGGATGCGGATAGCAGACATTGTCATGAAAGCGGGTTTCTCACCTTCGGTGCGGGACGGGCAAGCTTGCAAAACCAAGTGGAATCAACTCGTTCAGACTACAAACGCATCAGCGATTAATTGGGACGCAGTGGACAGAACATCAGAGACTACTGGAACCTCACAGTGGAAGAGCGCGTCAGCGAAGGTCTCCCCAAACAATTCTCTCAAGAGTACTTCGTTTCTATCCATGAGTGGTACTGCGTGCGGCCTCTTATCTATCCTGTTCATTTGCGAGATCTCTTGTCTCCCACGGACTGCAACTTCCCTGACGTGCCATCCACACAGCGGCAGACAGCTGAAGCAAGCGACAGCGACACTGAAGATCCAATTAGAGTGGGTCAAAGAAGTGTTCCAGTAAACTTGTCTACGGACGACAGCTCTTTTCCGGCGCCACCTCCAGAAGCCCAACACGGTCCTCACAGTACGGGAGCACCTGTGCAAGGGAGCAGTGCATCCATTCCGGGAGCCTTCACCTCCATTCCTCCGCAAGTGCCAACTCATATTCTGAGTTCGTCAAAAAACACAGCCTCTGCGGCCAGGGAAAGAGCAGGGAACACCGGAATAAAGAAAAAAGAAATGTCAGGTCACGATGTCATTGCCGAAGCAACCAAGAGCACTGGAGTTGTCATGGCCTCGCACATGAAAGACATTGCAGACGCATCACTGGACGTGGAGAGAAACAAAATGGACGTTCAATTGAAGCTCTTTCAAGAGCACATGTGCTATCAACGTGAGAGAGACCTCCGTTTATACGAGAGTGCACTAGTAACTCATGACAATGCTAGATTGTCTATATTGAAACAACAGCAGATGGTGCACTGCTTACAAGAACTGACTGCGGTACTCGGAGCCGGACTGTCGTCTACGAGCAGAGCGAACATCCACGTACCTAGGGTTCAGCATGCGCATCCGGTAGGACCTGCACCTCTATAAAATGGTGGCAATGTCAGCGCACCTGCAGCGCAGATGCATACACCTGAAGCGAGCGGCAGTCACCGTAATGGAGGTCTGCGGCATCCTACTAGCAACGGAGGTGTAGCAGCAACCTCCGATGGACCGCAGTTCTTCGACAGCCTCAACACTTCCGGACCTCCTCAGTGATCACATTAGTGAGCGGTGAGTGCACTCAAGATTACCAGTATCACTTACGTATGTACAGTAGTGATTGAGTACTTAGCTGAAAACCAGATTCAGTTTAAGAGCTGGTTATGTAACGATATGTATTGGTTTCTGTACAGAGATGTGTGAACTGCTGCGTGTAGACTGCCAGTCTTAGTCCATGCGGTGCTGACATGTACATGTCTTCCTGCAAAAAAAGAGCAACTTGTAAAACTTGTAAATTTAAAAAAAAAAAAAAAAAAAATTGTACAGTACAAGTTCTGTATTTTCGGAACGTCATCACTGTAGGAAGGTTGAAGTTCAAGGAAGGTTCACATGGAAGAGCTGACCTTTGTTTTCGGAGATACTACATGGGAACCCTCCGACGTGTACTGAGTAGAACACCCAGATCATGTCGTTTTTGTATGGCTGCTTCACACGAAACATCGTCCACGCAAGGTTCACGACGTGCTAGTCCTGGAGCATTGTAGGCTGGAACTTCTGGATCAAGACCTTCAAGTCGAAGAATGTCAAGTAGCATCTCAACCTGCTCATGTGATTGACCTAGAAGCAGGTTATGAAGAATTGCGCAGCATAAGATGATGTCCGGCAAGAAAGCCAAGTGTAAGTCAGTTTTCACCAGAAGTTCACAAAAGCAATGCTTTAGAATACCGAAAGCGTTTTCCACCAAGCACCTTCCACTTCGAAGCCTCTTGTTGAACAGAATCTCAGAAACAGAGAGATGTCTGCTGCCACGATGAGGAACCATCAGCCACGGGAGAAGAGGGAAACCTAAATCTCCTATTAGGTATGGTGAGTGACCCTCTACAGAGAACGCTGGATTCATGAGGTTTCCATGTGAAGCAAGATGATGTAGAGTTGATCGTCTTAGCATGCGACTATCGTTAGTGGAGCCCGGCATGCCAATGTAGAGATCAATGAATCTCTTATCAACGTCCACAACAGCCTGGCAGTTTACACTGTAACCCCCTGATTTGAAGTAGAAATAATCTGCAGGGCATGTACTAGGTTTTGCAATTGCGACGTGCACGCCATCGATGGCATCAACAACAGCAGGCAGGGAACAGATATCAGCGAACCTGGATTGCGTACGCCTCAGATGTTCAGCTGAAGGCCAACTCACCTCGTGCTTGAGAGTGTCATTGATAGCGTGCACGACTTCTCTGAGAATTTTGCAGACCGTACTTCGCCCTACTGCAAACATTTCACTGCAAACAATTAGGTTTGCACCATGAGTGAGTTTGAAGAGTGTGCAAGCCACTCGGATGAGTACAGGGACAGCCACTCAGTATTTAGTGTTCTTTTTCTGGACGTGAGGTTCCAACAATTCTGCCAAAGAAAACACTAACTGTTTCGTCATACGAAACATCGACAACCACCGAGAGTTATCATATTGATGAAGTAGGAATCTACTGAACCATGTAGTTGATCTGGGCTTCACCCAATAAGCAACCTCGTCGGAAAAAGGGTAAGCGATCGTGCAGAGCCGGTAGTTGTTCAGCATAGAGGAGAACAGCCCCAGACTATCCAGCACTTGGGACTCCGGAATCTGGAGATAATGCAGTGGCGCTTGGTCCCAGTTGTCGTCCATATCAACGTCGCAAACGAAAACGAGGGTGTCATTGCAATGGAAAATGAAACTGAGTACGAAGACAGTGAAAGCCGCCACATTTGTGGGATCACTCCACAGATCCATGGTTTCCAGCAGTAGAAGAGGGCGATCAGTCTACACATCATGGTCCAGACGGCAGTGAACCGTAAGTAAAGCAAGTTCAGACAGTGGAAGCACTTTGTAATTCAGAAACTGCGGAGACATGCGTACACAGCATTTGAAAAAAAAAATTCAAAATGAAATGTATGACAAGTGAAGACTGCAGCTAAAACAGGAAGAAGCGCTGAAGAAGTGAACCTGGGCGTTAGGGTTTCTGGGAAGCGCGCGACAATGAAGGCGGAAGCGTAAACGGAAGGCTACCAATTGCAATTGAAATTCAATGGCGTCCGAAAACTTCGTCTGTGTATTAGTCCTCCCTCGAAACCTCAGTGCACGGAAGTTCTCATGTGCAAACAGGATGTGCCTTCCGAAGCCGGCACGGAACTCATTCGTCTCGGACGACTGGCAATGGAATGCACAGTAACTTCAGTGCAAGAGTCTTCGCAATAACAGGAAGGCTCTCACTGCGATAGAACAAAACGTCCGCACACTTCGACCTTCAGCGCCACTGATGACAGAACTACCCGTGCAATTCTCCGTATGCAAGACAACAGAAGACACTGAAGCTACTCATGGTAACCAGCAGAGAAGCAGACGAAGTTCAAGCGCACATTTCTGAAAACCAAATCTTGCACATGAATACTGAACGTCAACCTGCGCGTCCATGTCTCCCTGACTCTGAAGGCAAGCTTCAACGGAACTCACTCCAGCTGTCCTTAGCTTTTGCTAAAACTCCCATCCGAAGTGGGAACACGTCACCGGAAAAAGTGTTTCCGCAAAGTTGAAATAGACTGCTGACCTCTAGTGGGAACGTCCTGTTATCTGACACCAACCTACTGTAAGTACCCGAGCCTAGAAGACGTACACAGCAATATAATATTGCATATAACACTGTAGCGATGTTTTTACTCTGTTTTAGGACTCCCCGGCTAAAGCCAAGTGGAAACAGCCCCTTAGTTCACTTCAGAAGTTCCTCTGGAAGAAGAGATGCAACCCTATCATCAAAGGATTCCCGGGAGCAATCTCCTATTCTGCAGTTTTCCTGAACCATGGCATTCATCGCACACTATTTAGTAGCCATGTGTGTCCATGGGTCAGAGGTGTTACTGATTGTTAAGCAACGTTTACCGGGGTCCCACAATTTGTTTGGGGTCCCCGAGAAAGCGAGAGCCCCAACGTTGCAACATAACCGATTGTTGATGTTCACAGGGGGTGTTCCCTTTTGGTCCCCCCAAAATCAGGAGCCCTCCAACAAGAAAACACCTGCAATAACCAATCACGAAATACCACACTAACAACCCAGGGACTCAGTTTCTGAGCCAGCCAACCAATGACTTGGAATCATAACTAAAAACCTCCCCCTCCCAAGTATACAGGGGAGAATTATACCTCCAACTAGGGGGAGGCAATTTGAGTTGGCTGGTAAACAATGTTATGAACTTCAAACTTTGTAGATTAAACTAAATTCATGCAAAGAGAAAATGGATTAGGCTGGTTTACAATGCTATAGATACATTATATGTTTACTGGTGATTATCCTTACGTAAACCACTCCCGGGAAATGCGTTGTTCATTTCCTGGGAGGCTTCTGCAGCGTAATGCCCGATTGCGCGGGATTTCTTGCGTAATCGAGCATTACGGATTCCTCATCCCCAATATTCATCCAATTCTGCTCGTGATTTACGTCGGACAATGGCCTCTCATCGTCGGGCATTTCGGGAAATAAAGGGCCTCCTCGTCGGGCTCCGCCCTCCTCCTCGGGCATTGCCCTATACTTACTTCAGAAGTTTGAGATGCCATAGCAACTACAAGACGCAAAATCACATGTTGCTAGCTAGAGCTGGGCCATGTGCTCTAGCCTCCTCAAAGGTGGTAAGAAATTGTGACCAAGGTAGACTGGCCCATTTTTGCCCCAGTTGCCTAATTCGGTCATCCTACTTTTGGCCCCAATTCCGCACAAAAAATTCATCCAAATCCATTCATTTTTTTTGACAAAATCACTATGTTCATGCCAACAAAGGATAACATGTCAATCTTTTAATCGTGAACACTGGAGTACCATTAGGTATATAGGAAGGCGGTTACAGGTTGTATATAAGATGTTTATGATTCCACTCTATAAGCAGTTTTGTAATTTCAAGGCAAACCACTTCATAAATTCATAGAAATTATAATTTTGATTAGAAAATTATAATTACACTTGGGTTTGATTCATGAAACAAGCGCACACCTTTGAAATATGTGTGACCTCTTGGAGTTGGCTTCAAGATATTTAGATTGCTAATTAAAATGATAATAGGCTTTTCTACCTTAACACATTAGTAAGTAATTTGGCTCAACCCATAATCATTCAAGTTCATATGGATTGTTGATCTACATTTGAACGTCCAAAATTTTAAACTACCTACTCTCAATAACTAGAATCACATGTAATTAGCGATTAATTGCAAGTATTTCTACCCAAATAAACATGAGTAGTTTCTCTTGTATGTCTCTTTTCATATAATCTTTATTGCAATTCTCTATTTGATTATTATTAAATTAAAATACCTTTATAACAGTCTTAGAATCCTACTCCTTTAAAATATCCACTTGTCACAATTCTACTATATTGAAAAGAATTCTTAAAATCGATGAGCCCTAATATGCTACTATTGCCTTTGAACACATGTTTCACCTTCATTTGCCTACATAATTTTTTAACTTTTGAACCATTGTATACCACTGATTTTTAAATATCTCTCTAGAAAAAACAAAATAGAGCATAAATTGTAGGAACTTATTTAAGAAATTCATCAAGCAATTCCAAAATTTGAAGTCTTTGAATCCTACCAACTTTGAAGTCCAAAAAGAAACTACCAACTTTAAGTCCCTAGAAATTTCAAGGATAAATGTTCATTTGTACCAGTGAAGAATAATATCAATTAAGAAATAAAGTTTAATGCATTAGTATGTCTCTTCTACTTGCATAAATTTGTTCTATGTGTGTATTTTCTTCATACATATGTTATAAGTAGAATAAAGGTTCTCCCTATTTTGTGGTTGAGTAGGGCCTCCTTTTCTAAGGGCCAATCACAATAGCTACAAGTGTACACAAATTTAGGAAATATATACCCATAAAAGATTACTTCCTTCTAGCCTCCTTATAGTTTGAATAACATCATTATAACTTCAATATTTCAAATTCCATCTTAATTTGATATTGTGAATACTACAATGGGATAGAAGCCTCCATTGTCAATTGCCTCTACTATAAACCAATCTTGGAGTATGTAGAGATTAAAACACCAAAATATATCACTCACATATATAAATGCAAAAAATAATTTGGATTATATTATAGCTTGGATTTTTCCAAATTGATAGCATATTCATACATTCAAAAAATCATCATTTAAAAAAAAATTAGGATTTTGAATTGCAAATGTGTTAAAATAATAATCTCATGTATTACCTCCACCTCAATTAGGAATTTAATAATGAGTTTGTTGTAAGTGTTACTACTTCATACAGTTTATCCATTATGGTCACTACATCTAAAATTGCACAAATAAGCTTTGAAGCAAAATCAATATGCTCTAAAAAGTGAACAACAATTTTTACACATTGGTGAAGGACTATGAATCAAAATGCAAGTGGTTCCATAATTTTTGGATGCACTGTAAATTAGTTATAAATTTTCAAAGATGCAAGGTGTAGGGTGGTAAAAATGTCATATAGATGATGCCAAAATGCATTTGATGCACATGAAGAAATGACACTTGATGTTCATTTTTGAGGATCACATTGGTTAATACTTAAAGAAGTTAACTCTTATTAGGCCCTTGGGATTCCTCTATACGACATCTATTTAGCCTTATAACTCTTCAATTGTGGTTTAATAAATAAATTGCAATACATTATTATTTACATACTATCATAATCATTAATTTACTTTGTATTGAAAAATATTTAGTCATTCAATTGTGGTTTAACAGATAAATTGCAATACATTATTATTTATGTACTATCATAATCATTAATTTATTTTGTACTGAAAAATATTTAGTCATTCAATTGTGGTTTAACAAATAAATTGCAATATATTGTTATTTATGTACTATCATAATCATTAATTTATTTTGTACTGAAAAATATTTAGTCATTCAATTGTGGTTTAACAAATAAATTGCAATACATTGTTATTTATGTACTATCATAATCATTCATTAATTTTGTACTGAAAAGTATTTGGTCAATGTTTCTTTGATCAAATACTACCAAATTCGTAATATATACTCTATGGCCATAGAGGGCTTTCAAGCCTTTCAAGGGTTAAAGCAACATAAAGTGTACCCAAAACTATCCACTTCGAAAGTCACCACCTCCACAATATTATAAATAGAGCTATATACTATTCAAAATTCACCTTACAATTGTCCTTGTCATGGGTACCATTTTGGATATCTTCTCTATTTAGTTTCCCCTCAAAAATAGGGATCGATTTTGAAGAATGGTCCATTTTAGGGGTCAAAATTTACCTTACAATTATCCTTGTCATGCGCACCATTTTGGATATTCTCTCTATTCAATTTTCCTTCAAAAATAGAGGTTGATTTTGAAGTTTGTTCCATTTTAGGTGTATAGTAGCTAACCCATTTTTATATCATCCCCCATTTCCAATCTATAGGTTGCCCTCTTTTCATGAAGTTGTGGCATAGTTCAAGGAATAATTTTGGCACATTATGCTTGACAAGTAGTTATGGCACATTATATTGGTTACCCAGGCTATCAATATTGCAACCACCCTTCGGTAAAAAATAGAATGGTTTATATCATCATTATAAGTTGAAGACAATCTTCTACTCAATTTTTTTATAGTAATTACATTTTATGTGATAAAATTCTGGAAAAATATGCAATGCTTTCAAACTCTATTTCTATACATGGGAAAACTTTGGCACTCTTAAAAACCTGTGCTCCAAATATGCATAATTGCTTAAGTGGTTGGAAATGGGTCAGCTACCTTAGTCACTGCAGAATGGTGAATAACTCTTTACCAATAAAGACAGTGATGACAATGCACTGTCCCTCCAGAAACGTGGTTTAATCTAGTGACTGCACAAAGAGTAATAAGATAAACAGTGGGCTTCAAAGGACTATGATAGTGACATCCTATCCTTCCGAACTTACATGAGAAGTGGTACTGGCCTATTGGGACTCGAGAACCGTCTTCTTCCAGACGTACCCGCTGTCAAGGTGACACTGGAATTTGAATGAAACTCTCAAGAGTAAGTCGCAGCTCCGGTCACAGTGACAGAATAGAGTGCACTACTATCCTTGCAAGGCAGATGATCCATCATGATTACTGCAGCTACAGAAATTAGGGCAAAAGCCTGGGTACCGAGGGATGTGCTAGAAAATCAAATCCTCAGGATATTGTAGAGTTATGAAACCTCCAGTTTCAATAGCGTTAAGAGGGAGTGATTACGCTCCCAGGTTTCATAAATTCACCTGCATATATCCAGCAAACAGAAAAGAGCAACCTGGTGAAATATTTATCAGGTCTACACAAATTGACCTCGACCTATCCAATAGTAAAGGTGGTACCCAGTTGCATTGAAATTAAAAGCCTGATCAACAGATCTGTACATGAGGGCGAGCTTGCCAGTATCATTGACATTTAAAAAAAATGACCATGTATCTGTAAACCAATGACCCTACTGGTAATCTGACTGGGGGTTGTGTTTTGCGAAATAGTCATGCACCACCCTAATCATGTCAGAGAACGAGACAACACCATTGAGTTGTCCTTCGTTATCAACTACCCACACTCGATGAACGTGATTCGTAAGCGCATTTGACATTACTTCAGCCAAGGGTGTCTCCAAATGACACGTAACAGAGGGTTTCTGGAATTTCCTGCACTCAAACGACCCAGCATTGACGGCTGCTCCCATGCCAAACCTCTGCGCAATGCCTGCCTTACTGAAAAAACTCAGAATCGGCAGAGAAGCCCAAGCACGGAACATTTCAGACGTGCATCCGAGTAAGTCACTTGCAGAAAATGTACCAAGTACTTTTCTTCCATTTCCCTGCATGCAGACAAAATTCTCCGTCGTTAGATCCCGAAAGCGGAAAGAAGGCTAACATATCGAGCGTAGAATCGAGTGATAATTTGCATGTTCCGTCTGAAGTAGGGTGAAATCTATCAGCAGTAACATCATGCGGACGAGCACCAACACAGTAAGATTCATAATGAATCATAAAGAAAACGATAGCGCAGGAAACCAGGAGATGTTAATCCAGTGAGAAAACTAGGGTACGATTGCTCACATGACATTCTTGAACTTGCATTTATCAAATGAAATGTTAAAGTCTTAAGAGAAGAGGTAGACTATTTTAACAGCAGGACGTGACGCAAAGGCAGACCAAATTTGTAAACAATGAAATGAAGAAATTCAGATATTAAGAGACCATACTCACCATAACCAGAGACTTCTCGTTATCCAAGTCTCCCGTTGTCTCCACGATTGCTACAGCTTGTAACGAGGCTTTCCGTAAGCAGTTCACAACATCCATCACTTTCATGCAGCTGGGTGCAGCATATACATTGGACTGTACAGCGCCCAATTCGAGCACACTCTTGTTGGTCATGAAGTCCAACTGCTTGGAATGCATATAAAGAAACTCCACCATATCAGTCTGGGTGAAAATATGGTAACCTGGTGAAGCCTCCACAAGTTCAACTCCTATCGTGTGCTCCATTGTGCTTTCGACAGGTATCAACGCTCGATGCATGCCTTTGCTCATCGGCTCCATGGCATCGAACACCCTTCATTTAAGCAAGCATTCGTAAGTGGATCTGACATGATACATCGAATTGGACTAACGGAACAACAAAATGTGAAAAAGAGGTGTAGAAACCCCAAATCCAAATTCAGGACCACAAGTATTAAAAAATTTAAAATTGAGCGAAGCAGATGTTAGGCAATTAATTTGGTTGGATGCAAGGATGTTAATCTGAGAATGCCACATATAGTCTCCTTTCTGACATTCAAAAAAATTCTAGTCATCATAATATACCATGCATGACCAAAGATAAATCGACTTAGAACAACTATCTATCTCTTCTAGAGGGGAGAAACCTGGACTTATGCAGTGGACTTTCATCACTCCAGAGTTCTGAGACGTGAAAGTAAAGCCGATTAGGTGCGACCAAGAAGTGAAGGCAAAATTGAATTGAATTCCCGAAAACTAACCAACAATACATTCTGAAAACCATTGAATTCGATTTGAAGTACACCATCAACAGTCCAGTTCTAAGGTAGTCTAGTGAGCATGCAAGCCATGCGGAGACACCATCGATCAAATATGTTGAGAAGCTTACGATGTCTGAGGGCTGATGCTCCACAAGCTGAGCCCTTCCATGGAGTGGCCGATAATAGAACTCACAGAAGCTGTCATCCGGTTGTCGACATCTTCTTCCTTCTCCCCCTCGGCGATGTGAATGAGAATATCCAGCACGCTGACCATCCCAATGTACTGCTTCCTCACAGCCCCAGTGGCTCTATCTGACTCCAAAATCATACTGCCCCCAGCTCCAATCCATTGCCCTGGCGGGGCCGCAACAGGCACTGCCAGAATATTCTTCGCAAGCAGAGTAGTTAGTGCGTCATTCACCGTGGCAGTGTATGGAATTTCTACCAGCCGGTGCTTGTGCTCAACAATCTGCTGCACGGTCGTGCCGCGAAGGATCCCTACTTTCTCTCCCACGTGCGCCATTCTTCACCGCCCTCCACTTTCTTCCTCTTTTAGATCAGTATTGAAGCACCTAATTAACCATCACCAACATCTGTGTCAAGAACTACAAGGAGGAGAAACATCGTAATCTTTAGAAAATATCTCATAATCAGCATGATAACCCTAAACAACGTCGAAACATGAAAAAACATAACCACAAACTCATCTGTACAATTTGTCCTTTAAATACCCTAACAAACCCTAATGACAAGCACATCTGCTTAAGCGTGTCGATCGAGTCCTTCAAACATCATCACTACATGCATTTCTTATCCAACTTCAGATACTTTTCCCAGCCAATACCTGCGTACCAAAAATGCAGAAGAAATCCTTTATCTTTAGGGTCACCAATAACGCACCCGGTTAACCATCACCATTATCTGAAAATCAATAACTATAACAAGAGAAACATCATCAAGGCAGAGGATACTATAGCCGTTAACAACCTACTCTCGTCTCTAACACTGACCCCTGTAACCAACAGCAACTCATCTCTTCATACACTCGGTCACACAAACTCGCAAGAGCTGTAACCATAACTTGGCCAAGTGTCAATACCCACTGATCTTTGCATGAAATGGAAGAGTGTCAATACCCACTGATCTTTGCATGAAATGGAATAGTGTCAATAACCACTGATCTTTGCATGAGATGGAATAGTGTCAATACCCCACTGATCTTTGCATGAAATGGAATAGTGTCAATACCCCACTGATCTTTGCATGAAATGGAATTGTCTACTGTCCCTTCAATAGTGACCTACAACCTCCCACTTCGAATCACCTCATAAAAAATTCTAAAATAGCAATAAAAATTTGCTCTCAAGAGAGTTTGACTCTTATACCCCAAACTGATCACTTCACAGCTCTGTACTGATCTCCCAAATATCGGACTCCTGCATTCGTTAAAAATCCTTACTCGCTTAAACGCAAATAATGTCCTCTACCTCACCTTTCCGAAAACTCTCCTCAACGACAAAACCATGAAACCACCGCCACAAAACTCACATTTCAACAATTTGTTCTTGACATAAACTAACAAGCAGCTATGCCACTAACAAGTAGCAATGCTACGAGAGCTCTGCCCCTTAGCATTGCCTTCCTTTTCAAATAACGCCATCAAACTTCTTCACATGATGTAGCTATTCTCAGTACAAAGCCTCTTCCCCTTCCATCCAGAGCCAACAAACCCTAATGCAAGCACTCAGCACCAAGCGAGTCCAAAACAACAACACTACATTTCCTATATATCAACCTTCAAATCCACTACCCTAGTACCTGAGTACTCAACGAATTGCAAATTGCAGAAGAACGTTCAAATCTACCTTTCGCTGTAGATCCAGAGCAGTTGCCAAAGTAGATCGTCCACAACGTTCAAATCCTGGAGTCTGTAGTTTGCACAATCGGTAGCTCCGGCATGGCAATCCAAATCGCAATCCAATGGTAAACGGAAATGGATAAATCAAATGAAACGTAAGAATTTGCAAACTTGCAAACGAGGGCTAAGATCACAGGGTTTTATGAGGGCGGTAACGGATATGGCGCTGTCGATTCTTGGCAACTCCATGGAAGAAGATATTTTGAAATTCAGTAGGGTGTCGCCAAGTGGTCTACCGCCACTTGGCAGCGTCACGGTGGAACCCTAACTGCCACTTGGCGGGGTAATCCTCATTCATCCGATCTACGTCCGAATTCATCCGATGCTTCAGTTCTCATCCGATTTCTGGATGGTCCTAATTTCTAATTATGTGAAGATGTGTAATGCAGCCCCTGTAAGTACTCGAATTATAAATAGTATGATATTCACTTTTAAAGAATAGAAACAAACTAGCGGTTGGCGCTTGCTATGCTATGCATTCATCATTAGAATTTTATTAGAATTTTATGTATTAGATAAAATGCAGAACAGAAATTTCAGTAAATCTTCAAATAAAAATTACTAAAATCTTTGTATAATTTTGTTTATAAGTAATCATATATTGAATGATGAATGAAATATATGCAATGATAAATACTGTAAAAGATACACATTTTTGTAATGCATTCAAAAGTTGACTCAATTGTTACGAACACTGGCAACCCCAAAACTTGGTGAATTGAAAAGAAAAACTTGTAAATTTCAAAAACTTCATGAACAACTTAATTGTTGTGAAATCCAAAATCACTTCAATTGAATAAATTTCTCAAATCATTTGGTAGTAGCAATAGAATTTTGAAATCATAAAAACTGTAAAAGTGATATTACAGAGGTGATTGCAAACTACTACTCTATTTCTGTAATATAACATTGTGTGAAAATATTATTTTTATGTATGCATGATTGAAAATATTTTTACTAAATATTAAAATTAATTATTTCAAAGACTTATTGAAATCATTATCATGCATTATATTCAAATATATCAAAATTTTACTAATATGTAATACAATGAATGCGTAGAATAGCAAGCATGAACTCCTATTATTAATGGTAGCATTTGTGACATTACAGAGGGAATTATGATTTTAGTAGTATGATAACTATAATTTTTTTATATCTACATTATTGATTTACATAAAACATTCTTTCTTCAATCTATAGAAATATCGCACCATTGTTTTTAGAATTCCTCAATCTATATTAGTTGGATGAAGTACACTTTTCAAAACTTTCATTGTCCACCTAATGGATGGTTCAACATTAAGGAGCTAGGAAGTTAGAAGAATTGATTTATAATAAGACATATGCATCACTTGGCCTTCTATACAAAATTTTCAAAAATCATAATTTATTTACTTTGTGTAAGAAATATATGTTAACCCCTAAAGGTCGAAGACTATGTTTTCACCAAAAATGTTCCGAAACTGTCATTTCTAGTACAAGTAGATGTTTTTTGAAAAAAATATGTTTTTAGACAAATGTAATCATAGGATCTTGTAGTATGCTGGTTTGAGAAGATGTGGAAAAAATTTCAGAAATTTCCACTATGTGGATTGCAAGATATTAATGTTTGACTTGACAAAAATCGTTTTTTGTGTCCCTACAAAAAATCGTGCAGTTGCACTTCACAAGGTCACATTTTAATGAAAAAATGTCCAAAATGGTGGTTACTCTTTGGATTCATTCTTCAAAGCAAGTTTGGCTACATGGTCGAAAATTTTCAGATCATTTGAAATTGTACTACATACATGAAAAAAATAATAAATTATAGAAAGAAGTAGAGAATGATTCAATATACTAAATTGTCAAGAATTTAGTTATGGAACTGAAAAATGCCAATTCCAATGGTTGTAATATTTTGATAAACAATCTACATCATATAATTTTATTTTTTTCAAAAAATATTGAAAATTGAGTAAAATAAAAGACTTCAAAGTTTATTTTAGAAAAGAGATTCCATAACTACCCACAAACTAAAGCTCTTCATAACTTTCATTTCACTAATCAAAATGGAAAGATTAAAAAGTTTTCACATGTATATAAATATATTAAATCAATTTTAAATTTTTATTTATTTCAAAAGTGATTTTTAAAGAATTTTTTGAGTTGTCCACTGAGTAATGAAAATTACATATCATTCTAACTTTCTAACCAAGTAGCCAAAAGCTATAAAAGCTGTTTGGCCCTAAAGCTACTCTTTGGGCACATGTTATGTGAAAATCTCAAAGAAAAAAAAGAAAAAGAAAATCTGTATTGAGTTGTCCAAAATTGCTATATTGTCCCCCAAAATGGTGTTGGGTCCTTTACGAGTTAACCTTGAAACAATGGAGTTATGGCAATGATTATTAACAAAACAAATTCCTTCAATACAACAAATGGTTGCACTCCATAATTATGCATGAAGTTTGAATTAATGTCATTCATCCAATACTTTGAGTCTTCCATAGTACACAATATGTTAGATTCTTCTTTCACTTGCCAAGTGAGATCCAATAAACTACTTGAGTTGGTTAAAGTAGGAATATCATAAATGATTTATGGACCTTAATTGGTTAGAATGTATTTGCTCTCATCATTTCAAGGCATAAATGTAGCTTATTTCTTAAAATCCAAAAAATAAGGCATGTACTTTAGAGTAGTGACTTGTTTTTGTTTTTGGACCAATGATTATATGGTCTTTATTTCAAGAAGGTTTTAAGTTTCTTATCTCCTTCATTTTGGAGGGCTTGCATTGAAGGAGGCCAATATTGAGTATGCAAATTTTGTATAAACTAGCTCTGCACAACAAATGAAATGAGGTTTTGAAAACATTGTGGCAACGGTGTGCAAGGCCATGATTACTGTTTAGCATTTTAAAACACATTTACCCTTTTTCTCTATAGACTTGAAGTTGCCCATTTATTTTGAGGCAATTGGACATTAAATTGCCTTAAAAAAACAATTCTCTAAAGCTACATTTATGCCTTGAAAAGATGAAAGCATATACATTCTAACCATTTAAGGTTCATGAATCGTTTATGGTATTCGTACCGTGACTTTCTACAAAGTATTCGTGTTGATTGTTACTCAATAAAATACTAAAGCTTTTGAAACAAAAGATTAATTCATTTCAAATAGTTACATATGTAAAAACATCACATATTTAATAGATCTATAAATTAAAATAAAAAAATTAAATACATTATAATTTTTTTTTAATTTGAAAACTTACAAATCTACAATTTTTCAAATTTAAACCTATAAATTACAAGTTTGTAAATTTTTAGTATATAAAATTAATAGACCTAATAATAATTTTTCAATTCACAAACAACAAGATTTTAAATTTTAAGATTCTATAAACTTCATCACTTTAAAATTTGAAATTGGTTGTTTGGATATTACAAAAAAACCCAGACTTTTAGTATAAAAACAACTAAATACAAATCTCCGCTTCTCTTTACATCACCAGTTATAGCAAATTGAAGACCTTCTAACTTTGAAATTTTGGAATTTTGAGGTTTTAAAATATTAAATATTAAAAAATATACACATAGAATTCTAACTTTATAGAAGTTGTTTTATAATTTTTATGATATTTAGAGCATTGCCATCCCTGCTCCATATATGGAGCCGGGATAGCCAAAAAACAAGTTGGTTTCCAAATCATCCCCACCGTGATGGTGGCAGAGTACGTTTGGAAGTTGGACGCACCAAAATTTTCAAATTTCACTGTAGGACAATGTAGGTGACATTAGATGTTTCTCAGTTCCTCTAGAGGGCCGATATAGGCTTGTTCCCCTTGATGTTCTTGATGCAGTGCGAGAATGGTGCGTTGCCTTAAATTATAATCTAAAAAATAAAATAAAATAAGATTTTTTTAATTCTTAAAATTAAAAAAAAATCATATAAAAATAAATAAATAATTTATTGTCTGACATGGCCAAACTTTATTCACGTCAGAATGTTGCAGTCAGCTGCTGCCCTTGCATTTCCACAGTCTAGGAATGCAAGGGAACTTGCAGCCCTTTACAAGGGTTGAATCCCTTATTTGAATTGTGCCTAGAGTTGCAAGATTTGCCGTATTTTCTAGAAACAATCTTTTGCAAAGCAACAAAGCTTGTCCTCAAAAACAACCTATCCATTGTTGCAACAACATCTTCCAAGGAAATTTTGGGTCTTTTTTTAATTGTTCCATATTGAAAATTGCAGAAGCATGGAGTCATGACAAAGTTAGCAAAAACATTCCTCGGATTTGGGACGCTCTGGCCATGTGAACGATGGGGTGGTCTCACTCGTCAATGGCTGGGATAAATTTTTGGCATGCCACTGTGGGTTCACTATGGGGGATTGGCTGCTCCACAATGGCAATGCTCTTGGATAAGTATCATTGTGCACATAGCTATCCATGATCAAAATGTAGATGACTATCTCTTCAAAAGAGTCGGGGCACCTCCGCATAGATCCCCCCTCCAAAGTTTAAAATCAATAGCAGTTCAATGAGATTAAAAATACACAAGACCACCCTTTGTTGTTGTGCAATGTGAAAAAAAGAAAACTATTGTTGAAGTTATTGGCCGCCTGCGCTTGCATTGAAAAGTTTATGTAATTTCAAAGATGCAATCAAAGGATGCTACAATGTCTTAAGTTTAGGTTTGTCTTTAGGTTCAAATGTCTTCAGGTTCTTTTCTTAACGTGACTTGAACCACTCAAATCTATTTGGGCATCTTTCTTATCTATTAATATATGTTACGTTTTCATGATCATTGCTCAAGATTGTTTTTTTTGCTGTTGAAATTTGCAATTGCTTAAATCCACTCCAAATTTAGATATTCATTGTAGTGTGCATTTGAGTTATCAATCGTGTTCTTCTTCATCATTAACATAGAGAGTTTGATTGAGTGTTTAGATAGACAAATTCTCTTGCTCATTGATAAGTAGAATATATGTAGGACATTTAGCCACTTTGAAACATTGAGCAACAAAATTATTAATTCAACTGTGATCCATTTAAACTCTAATTAGACAAAAATTGGGCTCATAATTCTTTGCAAACAATTGGCAACAAGATTATCAAACGCTAATAATTGCTTTTCCCATGGCTAACGATGTTGCACTTGTATCCTCTTGCATCAATAAGTGGTCTTTTCCTTTACTTCATTTGAATCAACAGAATCATGCAATGCCATGTAGTAGAATTTAATATATCTTTTTGTTGATAGCTTCACAAGAAAATTTTCCCTTGAGTAGCCAATTAGGGTTGCAACATATTGTTGTTGCCTTGGACTCATGAATGTGTGTGTTGTTGTCGCTCTTATTCATCCAATTTTGTGTTTATTGTGCTTTGACTAAAGTGGTGTGGTAGAGTGTGCAAAATGGTGATTGCAGCATTATGAAGAGTAAATCGTAGTCTCTCATTAGGTTGTTGTTGTCGTTGTTTTTGCGGAATTGAATTTTTTAATAAAATTTAGGATTTGTTACATAAAGAAAGGAATAGAGGAAGAAGGAAGTAAATTTGGAGAGTGAGCGTTTCAATTTAAGGAATTGGAAATGTTTTTTGTCCAATGGCTATATGCCATGTGTACAAAATTGATTACATGACTACTCTTCTATTGGGTTTGTACGTAGTTTTACACTCTCACCTCAAAAGAAGCAATAATTGCTTGTATGCCTTGTAGTGTACACTATCCCTCATAAACAATAGCCACTCCATTTCAAAAAATCAATTAGGGAAGGACAAATATTATAATTGAAAAACTCAACAAATATGGATATGTATACAGCTAGTGACAAGGATGAAGATTATCCTATATCTTTTGCTAACAACTTTAGTTGATATCGGTATTTCAAATCTTGGATTTAAAAATAATAATAAAACATTGAATTAGGGAATCTAGCTTCAATTTTATTAATTTAGACTTTGATACATTGAGTGACAATCCATTGAGATGACATGATATACTAACATGGCTCTAAAATAGTGGCATCTTCAAGTTATACAATGCACCCTTTGTATATCAATGTATAAGAAATTGCACCCTTTATACATCAAAGCATTAAAAAAAATGAATAATTCAACTTCAACCAAAAGTTTGTCACTGAAATTTATACAATGTGTAAGTAATATAATAAGTTAAATAACATTAGAATCCTCTTTCATTATTATTTTTAATTAGATTCACTAATAATTAATTTGATGTAATAGTAAAATTACTCTCAATTGTTGTGTGGGATAATTTTGGGTGCACTTATCTTTTGAGAAGTTTAATCCTTTATCCTTGTTTCTACACTATTGTAGTCAATAAGGTAGAACCATTACAAAAACAATGGACCCTTCAAGAGGCTGCCTCACTTCATTATTTTAAAGTAACTAGTCTGAACAATGGAAGCTTACTATAGTAATCATCATCTGCTTTGGGGCAGTGGGCAGCATGATGATGAATGTTGATCTGTGGTGCATGTTGTTTTTAACTTTGGGTAGTGTGATCATGAACGGTTAAGGAGTCCATCTGGAGTCCAAGCTGGAGTTGTTTCGCGCCATTTTCGTGCAATCTTTTTTGCACCACTTTTGCACATGAATTTTCACCTGCATTTGTGCTTGATTTGTCTGGTCTGCTTGATCAGAATTTGCAACTAACGGAGTGTGTGAGTGAGTTTTTGATTGAGTCTGACTAGAGTTTGTGATTGAGTTTGCACCTGATCGGGATTTGCAATTGAATTTGTGAATAAGTTTGATATTACTTGATCAAAATTTGTGATTGATTTCACAATAGCGCTTTAGTATTTGTCAATTAAATTTGCATCTGATTTTTTTCTTCTGCTTTTTTCGTCATGGCGTTCAAAGAGGTGACAAATTTGCCCTCTTACAAAGCTCAAGCTACTCTTGATGCCAAGTACGCTCCTGTCATTCAAAGAGGAAAATTCCTACATGAACAAGCATCGAAATCCACTTTTCCTGAGAGGAGAGAGGTTGGTGACAAGAATATAGACTTATGGCTCGATGGATCTTTGTATCCACGCAATCGAGCGACAGGAAAGCACCCTAGGTTGAATTGTTTGAAAGAGTTGTTAGAGTTCTTGGGAGAGGGTGAAAATGGTTTGCTTGGCTATGTGAGGAACCTTGAGGCAAATTGCAGCAATAGTCTTCAGCTGCAGCAGTATGTCTTCGAAATTTTGCGTCTGAAAGACTGTATTTCAGATTTAAGACGTCAAGTCGATAGTCAAGAAATCTGGTTGCATGAAATTCCACAATTAGAGGAATATATCGCATGCCTTGAAGGTTTTAGAAGTATGAGCAATGAAAGACTTCAGAACTTGCAAATCGTGTTCAATCAAGAGTAGTTGAGTCACAAAACTGATATTGATAATCTTGTACAAACTCATTCAGAAGCATTGCAATCAGTTCGGGAGGAGCTTGCGAAAACCAAAGCCTCTCTAAAGAGAATAGCTGACAAATTTTCTAGACTATAGAAAACACCTCTCGGACATTGGAGTCAAGTTAGAAAACGGAGAGATCTTTCAACCTTGTCACAAACTGGAGGTCATGCCAAGGCTTTGAAGCGACTCACTTGTACGCTTGTAGGACCGGAAACTATAAGAATTGTATAGGAGAGGAATAATGTAGAAGGACGATCGGGGAGGCTCTATGGTGATGAGGCATCGCAAGTTAAGAGCGGTCGAATTTTTGCTAGCATATTGTCACAAACAGAGGTAGAAACAATGTTGCATGAATCAAAATTGAGTAGGTAAGGTGTGCGACTTGCAAATCAGTACATGCAAAAAATTGGAGAGAAGATGCGGCCTGAACACATACTAGAGACATGCGATCGAAATGCCATTACACATAGTGGATATAGTGCCTTGTACAAGCAATTCAGCAAGGCGGTTAAGCCAACCGGTCAAGGACTTCGTGTTTCAGCGTTGCCAAATCCGCATCAACTGTCGTAGCACAAGGAAGCACAAATTCTACCTTTAGGTGTTTTAAACGACAAAACACCTAAGATGACCCGTGTATCGTTCCCAAAGGACTTTAACTGCAGATTCCTCTAAATTACCGGAATGGGATCCGGAAATACAAACCAAGACAAAGAGGATCCGGAACGGACTCCCGGAAACACCCTCTTTGACACCCGTACTCCAAAATTACTGTATCTTCTATCTTATATAATTTCTTACAACCTCACTAGACATGGAGGAGTGTCATCATCTTGTGCCTCTCCTTGTCTATGGTAACTTACTTATTTCCCTAGAATGCGGATACGGAACCGGAAGGAGTGTCCAAACCCTATTCTTCTTCCGAATCCAGATCTGTACCCTGGACTTTTAGTAACTGAAAGTAGAAGTTTAACCTCTTATCCGGAGGGTTCCGCTCTTAAATTTAGGAAGGAAGCGTAAATCCTACCCTTCAATGGATTATAGTGACTGAAGTTTCACTCAAAAAAAACATAAAACAAACACAAAACAAACACCAAAGTCTGGATGCGGATTCTTTCTCATAACTAGTCCGGGAATTAATCCGAAATAGTAGGTCACTCAGGAAACCCCCACAGCCCTCTCTTACTACAACGACAGACTTATCTAGACAGAATTCCAAGAGTCGGATTTTTGGTACTTTGATAACTAGGGGATCCTGACAATCTTCCTGTTCCTCTCTTCTGGATTCAGTAGGACCTCTCGGACGTCAGCCAGCGCTCACCTCCACTCTCGGAAGATTTACCCAACCTAAGAACGGCTATCCTGCTCAGAAGACATGCAAGGAACTTCAACAACCAGAATTAATCCTAGTACACAATAGGTTTACCAACCAAATTTAAAAACTCTCAGAACCGGATCCAGACAGAATCCGGGGGTAACTCCTCCTCTTCAACTCCTTGAAATCAAGTTACTTGAACTAGTAGTGGACAAAACACCACCCCTCCTCTCAACACGAAACTCAGACTTTGCAGACGAAACCCGCGGAGTAGAAGCTCAAGCTTTCTTTGCAGAAAATTGACATTAAGGAAAAACAAGAGTATAAACTGCCCGGAGTTGGAACTAACTCCCAACCCCTAAATACCAAACTGAAGGGAAACCCTAAAGGTCCCCAGAAATCCAAAATCAGGATCAGAGAATGACACGCGTCATTCCCTATCCACTAACCGTTGACTTTCCTCTCATCCTCCCCTTTCCGCAAAAAGTGGATCTCAGATCCGAAATTCCCGGAAAAGAGGAAGTCCAGGTGCATCCTCCTGGAAAGCACCTCACAAGTAGCTTTCTACCTACTTCCAACTCTGGATTCCATTTAACTTCCTAAAATCCTTCCTAAATAACTTCCTTCCTACTTCGGAAGCCGCTTCCTATCTACTTCCTAAGCCGTTTCGGGGAAGATTCCTCCTGTTTGATTGATCCTCTCCGAACTGGCTGTTTCCTGCTTGCTGACGGTCTCTCTGCAATCGCCGACTTTTCTTTTGCTGGTATTGGAGGTTTACCTTTAAACTTTGCAGATGAGATGGCCTCTGGTTCTGAATCTTCTTCTGACTCTGAATCCGGATGAGACTCGGAATGAGGATCGAATCTGGACTCACTGTCTTCCTTCGCAGAGTTGCTCGGTGATTTCTCCTCCTCCGACTGGTAACCCACAGGTGACACCTCTCTTGCACGTTTTGCCGTGGTCTTCTTCTTTGTCAAGCCGGGTGTCTTGGGAGAAGGTTTAGAATCCTTACTCTGTGGTGTCCCATGTTCGGATTTCGACTTCCGGGCATTCACCTTGGATCCGGATCTGAGAACAGATCCTTCACCTCCTTCGGACTTCCGCCTCAAAGGATCTTTGGCAGGTGTCTTCTCATCCTTTAGTTTATCTTTCGGTCTCACTGTTATAGGAGGAGACATAGAAACCTTGCCAAAACCCTCTAACTTCCCGGCTTGTTGGATAACATCCCGGATCTCATACATAATCTTTTCCATCCCACTGGAATACTCTGCCAGGACCATTACTGATTTAGCTGCTGCGTCTGGCCCGACCTTGTGAATTTCTTCATCAAAGAGCTTGGCTTTGTTAATCACATTCCCAGAATGTGATACAAAGCCTCTGATCCTGCGAAGTGTTTTCTCCGCATCCGAGGAAAGTTTCCTCGCTTCCTCACTTCCCTCTAACTTCCGACTAAGTTCCTGGTTCTTCTCAGTCAACTCTCTTATCTGGGTTTCCCACTTCCGGGAATCATTGTCTCTGAGCAATCCTTCTACTTTCTCTCCCAACTCAGACAACTCTATCCCGCCTAACAACCCACATTCGTGACTGACCACTTCCTGTTCCTCTCAGATCTTCTTCAGATCCTCTATGATCCTCCCCAACTTATCCTTCCACGGAATTTCAGGTCCCGGGGAGTACTTTCTCTCACTCTTAAATCCTTTCCCTTTTCCTGAGGATGGGATCCTCTCAGACGACTCTCTTATCCTCTCTGACGATCCTTTCCCTGACTCCTCCTCATGACCTCTCTCTGACTCTACCACGGGAGGAATGTTCAGTTTAAGCAGAGTGGCTGCAGCTTTGTATGCCGTCCTCTCACGACTTCTAAGTGTCCCAAGGAACTCGTACAGGTGAAAGAAGAAAGGCCCTATCGGAGTCGCCTTAGTGTTTCCCAAGGCGGTAACCATTTTTCCTACTAAGTCCCTCACTATGGCTCCCCAAAACACTTTCCTCTCCCCACTCAGCGCTCCAAATATTGTGTTGGCCCAAGTCACAGTGATCCGGGTTGGCCTTTCTGAATACAGGATTGGGACCAAGAACTCTAACCTCCTCCTCTCCCTAGCGTTCTTACAATCCGCTACTGCATACCTGTCCTTGTGGTGAGGGGGATTCGAAAACTTACCCTCCGCAAACTTGTGCGTTCGTGAAGCCAAACCCTCTCCAGGTCGGGGGAAATTGTAAACCCTCTTTCAGGTTTTGAGGGTCCATTCATCATGAAGAGCGCGTGCCGTCTTTGCCCACTCGTTAGATTGCTCCTTCAGCAACTCCTGGATCATGTCCTCGTCCTTCAAACTCCAAGGCCGACGTAGGAATCCCACACATCCGAGCTGCCCTAGATCGTCCTCCAGTTGTTTCCTCTCTCTCTCATTTGCAGGAATAATCGGACAGATCGTTTTGGACTTGATCGCAATTGATCCGCTCCCCTCTGCCTTCACCATCTCTCACAGCCTATCTGTTTCTCTCCCGAAATCCTGTACAGACCTTCAAGCTCTACAAGACGACGGGATCCTTCCTCTCTGCGTTGACGTTCTCTCCTCAACCGGATCCGAATACAAGGATCGTTTCTCGCTCTTACTCTTGTAAACTTCTAAACACCTCTAATCATTCACAGGTTGCTGAAGACTTCAGATCAAGAAGTGAGAGTGGAATTTCTAACCCCTGGGTCATCTTTCCTAACCCGATTTGTAGCCGTTTAGGTTTTCCGTTTCCTCCGACATTCGGGGAGGATCTGACCGTTAAATGGTCATCCCTAATTCCCGGTAGAGCCGTTGGATCCTAGAAACGTTCCGCTGGCTTCCAGTAGGTCCTGCGACATCTTCCGGCACGTGTCTGCACCCGATGTCAGCATTCCGAGATATTCTCGGATATTGTTCCGGATCCTCTTCTGGTTCCGGTTCCCGATAGTAACAGGAAGTCTTAACTTCCTGTTAACATAATTATCTCTCTACTACTACCCCTGTTATAAGGGAATGTTAATCTTGATAAGATTCTTGGTTTACACATCTATAAACCAAAAAAAATGTACCAATACTAATTCATTCCCCCATCTTTCTAGGTATTTAGGCTAATCTTCACATTTTGGTGTACGACATCAACTCTCACTATTGCGGAGAGAAATGAATGATAATCTTGATTGGATCGCTATGTCATGAATTTGATTTAATGCTATGCTAATCTCAATGACATATGCATCTTGATGTTATGTCATTGCGGAGAGAAATGAATGATAATCTTGATTGGATCGCTATGTCATGAATTTGATTTAATGTTATGTCATTGAGATTAGCATCTTACTGAATTACATGGATTCATGACTTTCCTGTGTAGCTTGATCGAGATTACTGTCATTGATCAAGAAAAGTGACACTGTGATCTCCTAGATTGCTCGTTGTAACACTTACGGGAAGCTTTGAGATTTGGACGTGCATGTATGTCGTTGAATGTTCTGCAAGTCTCACGACGATTTGTGCACATCTGATTGGATCATTGAATCTTAATCTAATACATGTGAATTCAATACGCAGAAGTGCAGGGGGATCCACTTATCTTCGTTCTCAAACTTGATGAAGCTGAGATTATCCATGCTCAAAAATTGGAGAGAGTATCAATCACATTAATGAATCGGGCCTTGGATCCTTCAATTTTGCCTGGTAGTCCGAAGTACTTTTCAGTCCAATGTGAGAGGGATGTGTGGCCGGTAGCCAGCTTTCAAGTGGCCAAAGAATCCCATGAGGTTTTGGCTTGGGTATTTAATCAAACGGGAATTCCTAAACTGATTGGAGCTCAAGAAAATGGACAACTCCTACAGGTGCCAAGAATAGGGGAGTTCAAAGTTGAATGGCACCTTGTAGGGGATATGAAATCCATCAAATGCATGTACGGACTAAAGCACGGTGCAAACACTAAACACTCATGCATCTATTGCATGCAAGAACGGACGAAACAGAAAGTTATCAGTGTTGATGAAGCTCGGCAATTACTAAGCAAACAGTCAAGCTCGTGGGATGGAGGACTATTCTCAAGGTCGGTACATCCAAAACCTGTATTGGGTGCTAGGGGACTCGGGCGATGGAAGCCAGTTTTTCCTATTCCGATAAATAGGGTTCACATTTGTACGTTGCATGCACTTAATTGGATTGTTGAAAAGATCCTTCACCTTCATTTTATGTTCATATGGACCATAAGAGATAAAAAAGTGCAAATACAAGCAATCGAAGATATGCAGAGAGTTCTTTCAGCCACTGGAGCTCATGGCGGGAATGTGTTAATCTTCAAAGATGCAGATCTATCTGGTAAAAGTAACGACGTGCCAAACAAGCTAAGTCTTTCCGGAGCTCACTGCTCCAAGATCTTCCAAAAAAGTACACTTCCAGAGGGATCAGAGAAAGTATGGATGGACATCATCCATGCTACAAAGAATTTCATGAATGGTGGAGCCGATAGGAGAAACCAGCTCATGATGTGGGAAGCTCTTGATGATCTACGATTATATTTCACAAAGCTCACCCTAACTGATGATCAAAGGCATGACTTTAAATCAAAAGTTGAAAATTGGGGTCAGTTGTTTGTGCTGTGTTTTGGTGAACACCACGTGACACAGTACATGGTAAGCACCCTAACTAAGTTATTTGCATTAAATGAAATTGACCTAAGTTGTATTTTGTATCAATCCAAAGTTGCTCTAACTTACACAAGTTTACAGAATAGAATTGATCATGACCTCCGTGAACTAGCCAGTTTGCGTCTTTTTTTCTTCACCGTTTTTCTTCATCGAGTCTTCAGGTGTTCTCGTGTCTAGATGATAAAAAATGTTTTTCAATTGAGATTGTGATTCTGCTTGCATCTGTTGATATAGCTAGTGGTAGTTTCAGTCAAAATTCTAAAGTCTATTCACTCCTTTATTATTTGTTGGTTGCAGCATGTATTGGTGAGACATTGTCCATGGTTTGTTGATCAATGGGGATCGTTATCGGTCTGGTCATGTCAAGCTATGGAGAAGTCACACCATGAGGCAAAGGCGGCTTACCAGAGACACACTCAGCATTCGGGTGCATATGGCAAAAGTGCCCTAACTTCTGCAAACATTCAAACATTGGTATCGCATAATTGGCCACCCTTTACAAAACAAAGATGTAATAGACAATGAATCGGTGGTCAATACAGATGATATTGAAAGTGAAATACAAGCTAGGCGTGAATGATACTTTGCTTCCAGTGCTGCTGCACATTGGGCTGAATGGAGGGCTACCTGCACCCGGGTAGGATCCTGTTGGATACCAAACCAACCTTCAAATGGTGAGGACTCATTGAGTCAATCTATAGAAAACAACAGTATGCAGTTCTGAACTTTGAAGTTCATGGTTCGATGAAGCTAGTTCTACATTAATTTTCTGTATCACCTAACAAACAATCCTTATTCGTTTTGGTGGCGCTACTTCAATTGCTGTATGGTTCTTCTCGTATCATTTGTTAATCTGCACAACACAACATCATCTCATCAATTGAATCTGAAATTGATTGAACAACTAATCACAACAACATCTGATTCAACAACAGGCTTTAGCAACATCTGGTTCAACAACAGGCTTTAGCAACATCTGGTTCAACAACAACAACTACTCTGATTCAACAAAGTTAGTTCAATACTAGTAAAGTTAGTAGCAGCCAAACCTTCAGAGGTTTTTGTCCATCCTCGACTATGAAGAGGATGAAATCTTCTGTATTAATCAGCCCAAGAGTGAATGTGAGCTCTTGTCGAACATTTGATAGCAACCAATCTTGTCCTGCCTCAATCAAGCTTTGCGTTGTCGGGTAGAGAGGAGCGTGCTTAGGGAACACACGAGGTGTCTGGCTGCAGGTTGTGAGTGTAGATGAAAGGTAAGTAACAAAACTTGAATCTTCACTTAATCTTTTCTTCAATCTTCGCTTGATCTTCACTTCAATCTTCCGTTGACCTATCCTGTGGTGGTTCTATAGGGCCAAAGGTAAGGGTGTGTTATAAGAAACAAGGCCTCGGACGGGTAAAACGGGACAGCCAAACCACGAGTTGGCCGTCCGAAAGATTGGTTCCTAAAATCAAACCCACGGTGACCAGGAAGCGCCTTTCACCGGTGGGAACAACAAATAAGATCGACCATGTGGGCCATTAATCCCACTTCGTCGCCACAAACACGAAAATGAGCGCTTATTGGATAACCACGGCTCGCAACAGGTTTACAATGCAGAAATTGAATTGCAACTAGCCTCCAAATCCGGCTAGGAATAACAGAAATGAAAACGAACCACAAGCCACAACACACTGGAGACCCTCAAAGCTCTTCAAATCTTCATCTTCAAGTCTTTAAGCCTTCACATTTTCAAAAATATCTTCAAAACTCTAAAAGAACTTCAACTTCACCCTCAAACTACCTCAAACTACCTAAACTCCACTCAAAAAGAAAAGGCAACAGACCTTCCTATGCTTCCATATTCATAACTTTTGCATTTCTTCTTCAAATTAAAAGATTGATAGCTTTTCTGAGAGCTAACAAATTTTCCTATCAATCCTACAACTTTCAAGTCACTCCAAAACTCTGTCCAACTTCTATGACCTCTCAAAGTTTCGGTCCATATATGGTAAAAACAAGAGACTCTCTCACCTTCCCACACTCACAACTCACTCATAAATGCTCCAAATTGAATGAATGATAGCTTTATAGAAAGTTAACAACATGTACTACACTCCATCAAAGTTTCATTCTAAACAAAAGACCTGTTTGTTTTCTATGGTCGGTCGAAGTCTCAGCCCCTCTTCATAGGAGGCAGCAGACCTCCCTCCATTCAAACAAGCACAAATCTCAACTCACAACTTCAAATAAAGCAAGAGAGAACAATTTGGAAAGCTAACAGTATGATAAACAACTCCTCCAATTTTCATTACCAAATTCCAAAAACCCAATACACAATGAGCTTCCAAACACTCGGTTCCCCCAAAACAACATTGGGAGAGAAGATGAATAGTGTCCATCTTTTCCTCCCCTTTTCCAACACCTTTTGCCCCACCTAAATAAGTGTACATCAGCCCTTAACTCCCTCCTAAAGTCAACTTACACCTAATGGCCTTCATATTTGGCCCCACATCTAAATCTTTATCTTTAACTTAGAAGGAAAATCACTTCAAAGTCCAAACTATTTCCATTCTTTCCTTCTACAACTATAACCAAACAAAATAGTTTCAACAAAATACTTCAAATATGGATTGAAGTATTAACATTAAACCAATGCCTATTAGAGGTAAAAAAATAGAATTCCAAGACTATTTTTTACTCCATCTGCAAGAACTTGAGAATGCGCTTGATAGTCGCAGCGATGTAATCAACACGACCCGCCTTCGTTAAAGGATTCACTGGCCCTTCTAACCAATGATGGTGACCACGACTTCCTTCAGTAGGCTTCATCATACAATAATATTGATCAACGTTGAGACCTTCGAAACATCCTTCAAATGTCACATCTCGACTGCCAGGTTCAACACATCCAACCTGCAACAAAATCACCAGTGCCCGAGCGTCACGTTGAAGATTCCCGTGCCATCGCCGCTCCACACGAGGTTGCTTTGGCGGACGAGAAGGCCCAGCTTCTTCTTGTGGACGCTCATGCGGCGGCGCAAGACTTAGTGGCAGAAGAGGTTGATCCGGTAGTTGTGACAATGAAAATTCAAATCCAGGCTCCGATTCTACTTCTTCCTCTTGGGACTCTGAAAAAACCCTCCAGTTCGACATTCTGACTATAAAGTGAAAAATTAATATCACTAATGGACTTCAATGAAACTCTAAAGCAAAGCCGTCATTTTAAATAGATAACATGAACCTCCACGAAACGTCATCTTGAAGTTATTCAATAAAATAGCGTCACCATGAAGCTACTCAACAATACATATTATAATATGTTTTTATACTATGAACAAATTTACAACATGACAGCGTACTACCAAATTCGTATTGAAGTTCAACGATGTTTACAGGACCAACTTGATCAATGAGAATCCATTTCTCCAATACAAATCGTTGTCGATTATATTAGAAATTGGTATATAAAATAGATCGACCAATGTGGAAGCGGAAGACAATCGATTTATGATCCACTTCACATTTGATCCTATCCATTCCATGGGTAACTTTACTGTCCCACCCATTGTCCATCAGTGATGCTAACAACTCCTTCGATATATCCTTGAACACAAATAAAGTTGGTGTACGGTGAATGCTGGATGCCACTGCAAACAAGTCTACCATTACTGGGACATGAAGAAACCACTGTAGATGGGTCTGTCTACTACCCATATTAGATTTCATGGAAAATTGGAAATCAATTCGCATGCGTGCTCTGAATGCTTCGGTGGTACACTTGTCAGGCAAAGGCCAACTTGGATCGTCAAATGCAGGAAGTGGAATAGGTTCCAGGCGTCCATGTTTTTGATTTCCCACCCGAAGATAATACATGGCATTGTAATAGAATAAACTATTATGAAGCAATTCTTTGTGAGATCGCCCATTTCTTACTGGTTCTCCAATGTCCGCGTGTACAACGTATAGAACACCAGTGAGGCTAGACGGATGAACCCAGTCCTCATAAATTGAAGGATATAGGTCTAAAAAATGACCAATTGCTAAGTTAGTATAGAATAAGTTGGTTTAAAACTGAGGAAAGAATAAATTGAAAATGAATAAATGACCAATTGCTTTAAAAAATGCATTAGATGGAGGATGTAACTTACAATTGCATCCTCTTAATATAGGCAATTGCCCCGCATGATCCAGCTCTAATTGTCGATACTGATAGGCATGTTGTACTAACACTTCAGAAACGATAACAGAACCGGTGGTAGAAACTTTGAATCGGAACTGAAGAATCTTGGCTCTCCATGCTCCATCTATACTTGAAGAACCTCCGTGTTTCATTGTGTCCTTAGCATGACCACCTCTCTTTCCAGACATTAGTGTTATCCACCCATTTACTTCAAATCGTTGTGGAATGAACTCTCCACTTTCGTCAATTTGGTTGTACAGGACCACAGAGGGAACAATAGATCTAGGCGCCCTCATTTCTAATCATGAAATATGATAGAAAAAAAAATTGGATTTCAACAAAGCATTCCTATTATCCAAGTTTGACTCCGTCTATCAGTGACCATTTTAATAGGAAATTACTATTCTATAAGATCTACGACTTCAGTTTCACCATCTTATGGGTGCACTATCAATTAGTAGCACTATCACTGATTTTGCTGAAAATCAAGCTCAGTAAGTGCAGATTAAAATAAAAAAGGACCAGCAATTGACTCTACGGAAGTTGGTACGACAGTGCTCCGGTACATGATACTGGAGATTGAAATTCCAGAATTGGGCTTTATTAGAGCTTGCAGTTAATTAAGAGGAAAACATTGACGACACAAGGTCAAGATCTCGATCCACGTCTCACTCTTCTTCATAACTTCACAACTTGCTATTCATCATCTCGAAATTTGGGATACACACGAATCTCATGGACTGATTCAGTAAGTTGACTCTCCATGCAAATTATGCCTCCATGCAATTCAAAGCAGCATGTATCGAATGCCCAAACAGACTCAAATGATTCCCGGATAAGTTTAAATATATGCAAACGATCCAAGGGACAGCAAGGGATCATCCAAGCTGAGAGCATGCTCTTATTCGTAAATTTGTAGTCCTGGCCTCTTTACACAGACCATGCATTTGCTCTGTAAAACGCAACGTGCCTATTCTCCTATTGTAATAGTAACTTAAGCTTAAGTACCACAAAGTCAAGTACTGTAAAGAGAACTTCTTGCTAAGCGCTACAGTTGCATTGACTCACATTTATAGGAACCAAAACTATAAACTTGAATTCGCTAACAAAACAAATTGTTGTCTCTGATCAATTTCTATCCCTGAGCAACCACTGAACCACTGTCCCTGAGGAACCACTGAACTGGAAAGGCGAGAAGGCGAAGACTAAACAAGAGAAGGCAAAGATTAAACAAGAGGAGGTGATATGCACCTGTCCACCTGTCCTTTTTCGCATGTGCAAGACGGACGATGCTATTTTGCGTGCGTAGAGCGGTGAGCGGTGAGCATAGGGTCGTGAGCGTAGAGCACAAAAAGTTTGATAATTTATTGAAATAGGCAATTAGAAATGAAAGTTTAGGATTTTTTTTAGGGTTTAGAATTCTTAAATTAGTATTAATGATAGACCTATGACCGTCGAATATTTTGCAGAATTTTTCAACATAAAAAGTGTAGGGTGGCCAAATATGTAATTTAAGGTCGAGGAAAGATGCAAGTTTCAAGATGAAGGATCTATAACCGTGGAATATAGGGATACAAATGATTAAAAGATATAATTTATGTGGTTGTGAATGTAAGCGCCATGGAAACAAGAAACGGTGGATATTGTGAGGGACGAAAGAGATTTCTTTGCAAGAGAGGTGTTCGAGAGAGTTCTAGAGAGGGAAAGAGGCAATAAGAGAGTTCAAGAGAGGGACAATTGGTACGGAGGATTTACAGAATTTGAGAGATGGGGGCCTAAGGTTAGATCAAAGAGGGTAAAGGCATCAAATAGGGAAAGCAAAGGAAATAAACGAGGGTTATGTAGACATTTTCTTTGGAGGCAGAGATTGGAAGTGGAGAAGTTAAGGGTTAATTAGAAGAACAATTAAGGAGTGGGTTTAGGGTGGGAGTAAGAGACGGATATTGAGGCCAGAAGAAGGATGTTGGACAATTTAGGATAAATTCTGCAAACGATAAGGGGTGTTGGTCTGAGGTTTTCAGATCTGTTGGAGGGAGACATACTTGGGTTTAGGTTTGGGGTAGAGAATAGGAAGGAGTCGGGGACTAAAGGTTGGGGTGAGTTAGTGGCGAATGAACAAAAATTGAGCCATGCAAACAAAAATTGGGCAGATGATTTAGGGCAACAACATGACCATGTACAAGCTTCGGTGGTGGCCCTTTTAGTCTCACCATCATTTTTGTATTAGTGGAAAATAATCTCTTAATAGTATGGACAATAATTACGCTCCATAATGCTTTAGGAGCAGAATCTGAAGAACTCTTTTAATCTCATTCCAGCTGAAACTAGGAGCGTGAATGAAGATATCAACCTCCGGATCTAAGCTACAGACTATGTTGAAGATGAAGTAGATGTGCTTACAATACGTCCATGCATCGCGCTTGCCGAATGACTTGTCAGACATATCCTTGAAAGATTGGCAGTCACAGTTTGGGAACTGGCCAATTGTCAATAAGTACTTAGAAACCTTAGATATGCTTCTAGACTCAAAAGTCACAATGCAGCCTAAAGCTGGAGGAGGTACCAGCAGAATTGAGCAAATCTTTCCAACAACTGATAGAGCAGAGGGGCAGCTATTATGATTTTTGGTAGTCGGAGCAGAAGGATTTCTTCTAATATTCTTACCATACCTTTTTGTGGGGTGATCCGCAGGATTAGGGGGTGGAGGATAATCGTCCAGATTCACGGATATTCCGTCATTGAAGAGCTGTCTTGGAGACAATTGGACGCGCTCAGCAAGAGAGAATCCGGCGTTTTCTAAAGAGAGAATCTCTTTCCTGCTTAAGTTTGTGCCCATAATAACAGGCCAAACATCTAGAATAGGCGGTTTGGAAACCATCCATTTTCGACTAGTGCCCTCCACGCAGCGATGGATGTCATCATTGCAGAAGAAAAAACGCATTCTCTCCAATCTGGTCTTCTTATAATTATTCATAAGACCAGTATAAGTAGGGGCAGCTGTACTGCGATTGTCTTGTACAATCCTGGCCACGCACTTCTTCCTCGTCTTGACCTACAATGCAAAACAAGCTTTAGCAGATGTCTTTGGCAGCCTTGCAATATGCCAGTGGTGTTCATCGCAAGCAGTTTCCTGAACGAATTTGACGTGGTGCACCCTAGTGGAAGTTGCAGGTGTCTTGGGAGGAAGATCTTCCGATTCTTCTGGCACATGATCGGGTTCGGATGGCGAATCTTCTGCAGTGAGGTCAACTATCTTTGGATCAATTTGACAAGCCCTGACACGTGGGCAAGATATGCTTATCTTGTCTGGACGGTGCGAATCAAATTCTGAACCTGGTAGAAGATCTGCTTTCCGTTTTGTGGAAACAAACACTTCTTCACCCTCGAGGTGAGGTTGGCGTGTACAAAAGTCGTCAGCACTTGGCATGTGGGCGAAGGCGGCGTGAAGGACCTTAGCATTTCCAAAGCGTTGAGCGGTGCGATGTGCAATACGCAATTGGAGTTCTTCCTTACTAGGACCTGTCCCCGCTTTCTCACCTTTGAGGAACTGGTAGTAGGCTACAACCTACATAAACGCCTGGACCAGGTCGTCCATGGCGGCAACATACAGGTCATTCCTTTTTTTGCCAGATTGCTGCAGCCACTTGTTGTGAACAAACTACGCCAAATTACAAGATGGCATCTCAGCCAATTCAACTTTCGAAAGATCCTGTGAGGCAACATCTAAAGTTAGATGTTTGAATGAATAGTCAAAGAAGAAGGATTAAATTAGGGCTGAAATAGCAGCTTTAACAGGCATCCATGGGGGAGAGAGCACCAATGTTAGCTCTCTCCCATCATTGGCTTTAGGTAGGGTTAGGGTGTTAAGGAGAGGTGCCGCTGATATCGGTTGTACATGAAAAGCAAGGCCAATATCGGCACCGTACTACTAGACAGGCAAAATCAATAATTTTGAACAAACAATAAGCGCTGCCAATATTGGCTGTGGTTTAGAAAATAGAACTTCTAATTGTTGTAATGTGATTATAGAACTTACCAGCTCCATGAACCCGCCCCATTGACGGTATCTGAAGTGCCAGAAAGCTAGCCATAGGTCCAATCTTGGTAGCGCCTCTTTAGTGGTTGCTCTAGAAGATAACCACCATGCCCGAATTGCTAAGTATTTGCTTTGTGCCTCTTCTAAGGAGGTGGAATTTTTGTATTGTTTGCAAAGTCGTCGATGTTGCTCCTGAAGGTCTGCCTTGATATCCGCCTTGGTGTGTTTTTCTAAGGATTGCGACTAGTGAAATAGGCAAGTTCGCTCTCGATTTATCATAGGCACAGATGGATCGCCACTCCCATAGACGATACGCACTGCATTCCAATTTGCTTGGGCGCTGTCGGCCATAAATCCTTTAAAATTTGGATTGGAAATATCATGTCTGCTGGAAACCGCATTCAAATTTTTTTAGAATACCTGTTGTGCTGCTACATCCTCAGATTGCGTATCACAAACAACGATAGTCATGATACGGCACTAAGTAGAATCGTATACGTGGCAAGCCATAGTGGTCCAAGACTTGACGCGTTTGACATGGTCAAACATCATCCAAGCATCCTCCAAGTCTCCACCTGGTTGCATGCGCTTAACCAAGTCTATTCCGCTCCCGGGTCCCACCTCCGCCATCTTGAAAATGAAGACTTTGTCAGACTCAGCACCTTGTCCAGGGAAACGGTTTTCTTGGACAAAGGCCCACGTACTGGAGCCCCGCAACCTAGTGATGCTGTCCATTACCCCAAAACGTCACAGATATCGGAATGTGGTAACCTCATTACGAATATTGGGTGATGACATCTGCTTGAACTTGTCCAAAATAGGAAGAAGTTCGTCCACTACCAAGATCTTCTGGGGATTATCTTCTGCGCATAAAAGCAATTCGCCGAGGTACTCCTTACTCGCCTCAAGGACAATGGCAGAATTAGTCGCCGACGGAGTCCGTTCTACTTGCTCACCAATAAGAGATCGGAGTTTTGCAGATGAATCTCTATAATTTCCCTTCTTCACTGGATGGCTATGGATTCCGAGATGCACACAAGCTCGGGTCATCAATTTAGAGCCATGTACGTAGTAGATCCTACACGGGCAACTTCCAATGCATGTCGGCGGAACTTGACAAATTGAGCACACAACTGTAGAATGCAATGGAGGATCAGAGTGTAGAACAAAGGGGGACGAGGCGGTACCATTCCACTCAGTCTCATTCAACGGTGACAGTCGGTGCCGCCGGTCTAAATATTCGCATGAATTGTTTGTGCATTGGAGGTGCCTCAAACAAGCCAAAGTTCGGAAAGTAAGGTGAGAGTCAGACTGGATGTGCGTCGTCACTATTCGGGTCCATGCATGTCCGTCATCTTTCTTATCCATTCCATGCAACTGCCCGGCCTTGTTTGATGATGGGTACTTTCCCATAGGTAGAAGTTCAAATATGACGTCCCCGTCAAATTCCGGAGGCAGAAAATCTACCTTCTTTATCAGAATGGAAGTGTAATCTAATTTACTGAGTACTGACTTTGCACCTCGACAAGAGCTCAAATTGCGGAGGCATTGCATAATACTATCAACAAGGCAGAGTGGAGGTTTCACATGCACAGATTCTACACGATGTAAAATGGGGGCATTATGAACAACATGTGTAGGTTCTAATCTGGGGCGACAATTAGCAGGTTTGGGTAGAATATACTCACTATCCGAATCGTCACTAAGAATTAGAACAGAGATCTCCGGGGGCTCTAGTTTGACCTTCTGGAGCAAAGGAGTGACATCAGTAGCTGTGGTAGAACGACCAGGAGTTAAAGTGTTGGAACCAGTAACCGGTGGAACGTCCTTCATTCCATACACTCGATAATTTCCAGGCATCAACAACCAAACCTGACCATCAGCACGAGTAGTTGACAACTGAGCAACAGTATGTGATACCATGTTAGAGATTGGATCAACAACATCCATGTCCAGATGCAAACTCCCCTCAAGAATATTGAACCGTGAAGCTAAACGGCTACTACTAACTACCGAGTAACCCTCTTCCCCCACAATGAAAGAAATCGGGATAGTGTGCCCCTCTCCCCTGATGAAAACACTGACTGAGCCGCCATCATGCAAGGCAACCATCGAAACAGTTGAGAAGATAGATAAAGCGATTTCAAGGGTAAAAAGGAAGTGGGTAGGAGTGGAGAGGCATTTATAACTTTAGAAAGTCATTGCTATTTGAGATGATGTAATTGATTGAAATATGGTACAACAAGTAATCAGTTAATAGGGTGGATTGTGATTTGGTACAGGAGTCGAGTTTAAAAGAGCAGAGCGGCCGTAATGGGTAATAAAATAGTAACCACTTTGACAGATTATAATTAGGTGCTAGTCTCTAGAATAGAGTGGAGGCCGATGAGTTAGTCGTTGTTTGTTCAAAATTATTCTTTTTATATTAGAATATGGATTGATGATTGACGTGTCTATCCAAGCGGCTAACGTACAAGATTCAAGTGAATATCGGGAGACAGAGTATCCAAAAGTACAGAGCTAAAATTGGTTTCAATTAAAACAATGGCGGCAATGCATATTTAAATTGAGGTTGTTAGTCTAAATGAAATCTTCAATTATTTGGTTAAGCATTAATATAATGAGATCATGTCAGTACTGACGGAGGATTTGGATGGAATTAATACCTAGCACCAAGGCGCTTACCTAATTGTGGAATGATGAAATTTAATATCCTAGAATAGAACATATATAGATGAAGGTAACGGGGCGACTGTTTGTAGAGATTGGCTAGGAATCACATAGTAGAAGTATGCCAAAAGGAAAGAAAAAAGCTCTTTACTTTACGAATCCAAAGGATTTGAAGAGGTCGAGGCAGATGAGGGAGTTGAGATCCAACACAAAGAGATTAGACGCAGGAGAGACAGCCAGAGTATTGCAGTTCCCAGATATTGATTGTGTGGATAAACAAATGCAGGAGGATAATTCTACAGCCTTACAAGGAATAGCTGAAAGCGCCATGGTTCGAGGGCATCCAAATTCTTCAAGCCCAAGGACGTGTGAGAGCGGGAGTAATAATGGTAGACGCGACAACGCTGACGATGGGGGGCCAAATGAAGACGTGACCCCTACAGCAGGTATTTGGATAGCTTGCGGAGGTATCATTAGAGTATTTTTTTGAAGTGCCGTTCATATTTGTGAGGCCGAGACTTGTGTCTTTATTGCAATTCAGAAATTGCGTTTTGGTGGGTCTCCGCCAACCGTGGGCCCTAATCGTGAATAGTGAAATGCTTTCGAGGTGTTGAAGTGACATTGTGGGCAATTGTTTGTTTTTGTTTTCCTTTGAGGCGTTGATGTGAGATTATGAGTATCGAGAGTGCATATTGAGTGTATTTGGGCGGTAGGTGGATTTATCTTGTCATGTTCACATTTCAGAAATTTTGCACTTATATGAGCTGCGTGAGATAGCTTGGGGCGTTGCGGTTTTGTTGAACCGCCCGGTCGACCATTTGATTGAAATTTTTTTGTGTGCGCAGGAGGCGAGCCTTTGGACCGGAGCAGACACGAGGAAGGATCTACGGAAACAGCAGGAGCAATGGTAGGTACATTGTAACATGCCTTTTAGAGTAGTTGATGATTGATTGTGTTTTGCATAGCGGAAATTAGGGTTTTGCTTTGGATTAATTTCGGATAAAAACAAGATTTGGGTGGTTTTAGGCCTTCCAAAAGCAACGCCGATGTTGGCGTTGCTTTGGAAAGGCCTCGATTGCTGGAGAAAGTGACCCTGAAGGCTGAAGCCGACATCGGCCATGGTTTTCGAGGGCTGCAATCTCCACGTCGAGCGGACCCCAAAAAACGACGCTGATATCGGCTTCAGTTTTAGACGGCCGCTGGCTGTTCAAACTGCAGCTCCTCAATGGCGATGTCCGACGTCCGGCCGTCCGAAACTGAAGCCGATATCGGCGTCGTTTTTTGGGGTCCGCTCGACGTGGAGACTGCAGCCCTCGAAAACCATGGCTGATGTCGGCTTCAGCCTTCAGGGTCACTTTCTTCAGCAATCGAGGCCTTCTCCAGCTGATTTTTTTGGGAATGTTTTAACCTAACTTTCAGCATCTGATTTAGGTGATGCTATGGAAGATACTATCCATCAAAGTGACGCAGCGACAGAGGAGCAAGAGTCTTCACAGCCGGAAATTGCTGCATCAGGTTTCTAAATTTCCCATTTTGGTGACATTCTTCATATTGTCTACTTGTCTTCCACTTGTTGACATTGACCGGAGTTGTTTTGTTGTTGGTGAACTTGACAAAGGTGTTGAAGGAGATCATGACAACAGTGATGGCCGGCCCATGGATTTGGATTATGATAGTACAGCAGAGATGTCTGCGGAAGAACTGGGAAAGGAGATGGATGCCCAAATTGTGAAAGAGTCCGTGAATACAAATGTGGTGCTTGACCGGCTTCATTTTAAGCCAAGGAACAAGTCCAAATTATCCATTCCACTTTGCAGGATGAAGCCTTTGGCTGCGGTGCGACCCCATCTCTGAAACGACGTCATGGCTTTGGGATCGCACTTTATTAGCACAGGCTACATGGATGGCCATGGAGTCTTCTACGTTGCCTTGCAGGATGATGAAGGCCGCGTCCATGATGTGACAATTGAAGATACAAGGCACTGGAGTCCATTGTGGCAAGAAGCAAACGATGTCTTTGAGGAGGAGTTGAAGAAGGAGGACTGTTGGTAACAGTTCTCTGGAAAAATGTTCCATGAGTGGGACGGAAATCACCGCCTTGCAGCATGGATGCCAATCATCAACAGAGATCACGGAAACAATCCAACCTGGCACTACGCGGTTGAGTCAATTGTCTTAGAAGTTGAGGGCCAAGTTGGACCACTTTTGACTGCACTTCATCAAGTTAATTGGTAAGCTTCAAATGTTATTTCTCTCTATGTCTTACAATTTTAATGGTAGAGTCTTTAATTGATGTTTGCTTCATTCAACTTCGTCTCATTATTATGGTATGTGTGACGCAGGCGGAATCAAAATTGCCACGTGAAGATGAACCTTGTGCACAAGCTCTACCGCCTCCAAAGCATTGCTGCGCAACCATTGCAGTACTTTGAAAAATTGGTATCCAAGGAAGACATTATTGATGCTGAGAAGAAGCTCAAGTCAAAGCCATACACATGGTACACACTCACTATTGATGGGCTAATTGGTGTCCTCTATCAGGTAAAATTTCTTAGTATTCTTGAATTGAAAGTGAAGTGAGGGCATCTGTTCAATTTCTGTTGATGAACATGACGTTTTATATAACAAAAAGTAAGGCCGATATCAGCTTCGCTTTCTAGGGTGCACAAACTATAGACTCTCTTAATAAAGATTTTTTTTTGGGTTTTGCTGCTTCAACTTCTACATTAACACAATATTCGTTATTTTGGGAGAATTCCATGATTTTGGGAGTATGCAGTTCAGCGCAGTTCGCGCTGATCTGCACCACAGATTAGAAAACTGGAATTTCCGAATGGCCATAACTTACTCAAATCTTGTCCAAACTGGGCATATGAGGTGTTTTTTGACATCTAAGGAATCTGTAGATGTCAAAAAACACCTCATATGCTCAGTTTGGACAAAATTTGAGTAAGTTATGCCCATTCAAAAATTCCAGTTTCCCAATCTGTGATTCAGATCAGCGCAAACCGACCTAAATTGGGAGATAGGAAAACTCCCAAAATAACGAATATCGTGTTCATTGTTGTTTCATGCCAAACGCTTATTTTTTCCAATTGTTAATTTTGTTTCCAGCAAGAGTTAGGTGAAGCCGTTGCACATGCAACGAGGCGGTTCAAAGAGAGATACCCAGAGAAGTCAATTGAGTGGACTACTGGGAAGCTGCACAAGGCAATTGGAAAGGCAGTGGATAAGGTAAAGAAGGAGACTCATTCTGAACTGAAGAAACAACTTCTGATTGCAAATCCCAAACTAACCCCCCAGTTTCTTGAAGAAGTTAAAAAACATTACGAATGTCGGAAAGATGATCCTGAGATGTCTCAGGAGAAGCTTTGGTATCTTGCGACATCCTCCATGGATAATTCTATAAAGATGAAGTGGCTTGAGCGTTGGAACAAGTCGGCATCTCTACGGGAGGCTGTGAAGTTCCCAAAGTTCAAGTTTGCTGACCATGCATTTCTAGAGTGGTTGCATAAAGCTACTTGGTGGGGTCAGGTGGGTTTTGTTCAACCAGCACATTCATGATTTCAAAGTAATTCTCTATGTGTCAGTTTTCTTATTTTCTTGTTTTTTTACAGATCGCGAGTGAAGTGCAGTTGCTTTTTGATGCAACGTTATCCGATATCGATGTCACAATTGACTACAACCCGCCTGGTGAAATTCCCATCAAATCGATTTCGGACTACGTGGAGGAAATGCAAATTCAGCTGTGGGATTTGGCGTTTGAAGACAAATTCAAGGACAAAAAGGTTCACAAAAACCACCCACCTGAGCTCTAAGTGGGACTATCAAAGGCTGTTTCACGTGTATTGTACAGGTATTTCATGTACATATTGTACACAAGGAAGGCACTATCTAAAGTACCTGAATTTTTTACTAGCTATCTTGACATGAAAGTTGAGAATTGCATGATTACTGATGCCATTGGTGCAAAGTGGAAGAGAGAGCACTGGGAAAAATGTGGTTGGTACATTGATTGCCCGGTGACCAGGCCACCATCATTTGACATCAACCTCCGAAATAGTATCCAACCTGATTTAGTCGGCATGGATGTTGTCATCCTCCCTGTGACCACGACGGCTCCTGCTAAGAAAACGCGTGGTTCGAAGAGGAAGGCCCAAGAGGAGGAAGCTGTCAAAAAGAAGGCTGCGATGGAAGCTGAGACCGCGGCAAAAGTTTAGGCAGCTATTGTTGTTGTTGAGGCCAACATGAAGCGACTTGCAGAGGCGTCTATTGCAGATGCTAATGCCAAATTAGCAGCAGCCACTTCATCATTTGCCGCAGCTGGGTTGGATGAGGACTTTCAGGTCCTCGACGATGCTCCCATTCCTACAACAAATCGAGGTGTACTCCGTGCTCAAAGAACACCTTCTGTAGTTGAAGATGAAGGATTTAGTCCTCTGTCCTTTGCAACACAGAAATTGAAGTGGAAGGTGCTTTCAGGGAAATCAACAACATCATCACCGCCGCCATTGCAGTCTTCTATCTTTGTCGCAAACACTTCCATCATGAAGATGATGGCTGAGTTACCTGACCATCATCCAAGTCTGGATGGATTTAACAATTTTGCTCTCAAGGTAATTTTCATTCTCCTTTTAACACGATACTCGTTATTTTGGGAGAATTCCATGATTTTGGGAGTATGCAGTTCACCGCGGTTTGCGCTGATCTGCACCACAGATTGGGAAACTGAAATTTTCAAATGGCCATAACTTACTCAAATTTTGTCCAAACTAGGCATATGAGGTGTTTTTTGACATCTAAAGAATCTGTAGATGTCAAAAAACACCTCATATTCTCAGTTTGGACAAAATTTGAGTAAGTTATGCCCATTCAAAAATTCCAATTTCCCAATCTGTGATTCAGATCATCGCAAACCAACCTAAATTGGGAGATAGGAAAACTCCCAAAATAATGAATATCGTGTTCTTTATTCCATTTTTCTATCTTCAATTTTCATTTTCTTAGTGCACCTTCACGTGTAAATATGTGTGCAGATGAAAATGGAGACTGGAGACACGGCCCTCTCAACACATTGCCCTCATAGTGGGTTTGACCTTATTGTCGCGGATTTGAAGTTTGGACTTGTGATTCCAGGGATTTCATTAAACAGCTCTGACGTTCCCTCTTGGAATGAGTATTCTTTGCTACAGTTGGAGTCTGTGTTTGAATTCTCCGAGAAATTCGTGCACGCAACTGGCGGCTTGCTGTTGTTTCTTCTAGACCAAGTAAATGTTCGCACAGATGTCCTTTCGTATGCCAATGGCTACAACTTTCAATTGATTAGAGAATGGTGGGGTATAAATGACCTCCCATGCTCTTGCCCGATGAATCCCAAACTCAAGGTACTTCACAATCCATCTTTATTGATATCCTTCAAATGCAAAAATTTATTCCTTATTGTTGGTAACTGATGTTTTGGTTTTCTCAGATCCCTAACAGTTTCAATTTGTCTTGTTCCAGATTAGGAGGTTCAGAATTTGGTTGTTCTTGCATGAGAGTACTTCGCCGGCTCTCTTCTCTTTTGGAGTTAACGATGACCTCACCGAAGTTGGACTTGGAGTTGCAGAGTCTGATGTGCTCTTTAATTTTACTACAGCCGAGTCTCAAGCAATGAATGGAAGGGTTCCATGGAGGGGCGCTCATGAGAAAGATACTGCCTTCCTTCAGATGCTTATATCAGCTCTAACTAAACTGGGGTCACTCGTTCTTGATGCATTTGCGTCTATCGGTATATAGTCTTCCCATCTTTGACAATTTCACTTTTGCCAAAATGAAGCTTTTAACTTACTCAATTTCCTGTTGATTCAAGTAATTCTTTGCAAGGTTACCCTTTAACGACCAAATCGATGACTGATTACTCAAACTGACAGATTTTCATCAATAGCAGACTGGCTATTAAGAGCAAGCCCACAGCTGACTCCCCAAATAGGGACGTCAAGTTGGGGCTTGGCTTGTGGTTATGATGGCTGCGACCAGACTCTTCCTCCTCTACCTCACTGCACACACCAAGAGGGGACACTAAGTGGATATTTCATCAAACTTGACATTTGATGAATTGTTTATTCAAATTTTACATTTAATCAATGAAAAATCCAAAAGCTTTAAAAGTATGCTTCAAAGATAATCTCAATAGGAGTAGAGTGTCTCAGGAGGGAAGAAAATCTCTGTATATACACATGGGGGTGGTAGTAGGAGGAACAACCCATGTGGGATAAGTCACTTAGAATGAGAAGGAGCTTCACTATTCATTTATGGTGAAGTTCCTTCTCATTCTAAGTGACTTATCCCACATGGGTTGTTCCTCCTACTACCACCCCCATGTGTATATACAGAGATTCTCTTCTCAAAGGAAGCAAAGCAAGTTTGCTATCTTCATCCTCTACTGCTTTGGACACAATGGGAAGAAACACTTCAAAGCGTTTGAAGTTAAATTTTTTTAGCCATGTTAAAGTTTGAGATTTGTTGGAACTTAGCAATTTTTAAAATCATCACAATTTGATTTTAAAACTCAAAGCAATTTCTATTCTGAAGTTGGCCTCACAGGCCCAGTCACCGTCTCTCCGTAGCTTGGGGGGCTTGCTCTAATGAAATTGTGTCAATTTGACACTTTCTCGTAACCTGTCATCGACCTGGTCGTTAAAGGGTTAAGCATGCAAGGCAATTGGCCGCCACATTGGATAATTTCACTTTTGTCAAAATGGAGCTTTTAACTTACTCAATTTCTTGTTGAATTCAGGTAATTCTGTGCAAGCATGCAAGGCAATTGGCCGCCACATTGTTGCCCTCGAGGAAGACACCGAAGTCTTTGATGTGAAGCTGAAGCCGTATCTGCCTCTGCCTCCTCAGCCGATTTTGGCTGCATCTGCATCTGTGTCACCTGGAATTGATATTGACCCTCTAATCCACTTTGTGAAGAAGAAGAACCGTTTGAGTAAGTGAGTTTGGATTTCTTTCATTTTGTCAATTGAATTATGCTTGTCAATACTTACATAATTCATACTAATTGTATTTCTGATTTTTCAGACTGAGGGCAATGATTGTCTCACCAGTGAAAGACTACGTGATGGTTCCATGGGACGCTGAAGTTGCGGATCTTCAAGCGGCCGCGTCCTCCCCAAGTTCGGCATCACCATGGTGGCAAATTGATCCCCAAATTCGTACATTCATTGACGACGAGGCCGTTGTTGAGATGCATTATCTCTCATCATCATCTAACAGTTCTAGTGATTGGAGGATATGAATTCTGAGATTTTTGATACATTTCTGAATTTTGGGTATTTACATCAGTGAATCTAATGATAATCGTCAATGGCTTTCTTCTTCCTTCCACTCTTTCATTCTATTCTTTGTATTAACCCTTAAAGTCCCAAGGCCATTTTCTGGCCAGAAACCACTGAAAACTGCCATTTTTTCTGCATTCATCCCCAAAAAAGGAAAAAACTTTTTTTCAAAAATCTAACCATAAAATGTTGTTTTTAACTTGTCTAAGATCATGTGGTAAAAATTTCATCAAGTATGACCATACAGATTGGAAGAAAATTGCATTCAAAGTTTGGAGAAAAGTTCTTTTGGGTGGTGCCCTGAAATTTCAGATGACTTTGACTGCCTTTTGTCGAAATTTTTTGCACTACAGACTTTGAATTCAAAAATTGAACATATATTGGATCATGTTAGGAACATGTCCACCCATTTCCAGCAGATTTGGAGGCTTATAACACCTCCCAAAAAATCTTGCAATGCAACTATGTTGTGAAAAATGACAATAAAATACTTTTTTGCAATGAGATTTCATAGCCCATTCTTTGGGCGTCTTCAAAAAGTTTCAGAAAACTGCATGTCCCAGACTGTCACCCACTGCCCACCCCCGACCTCCGGTCTAGAGTGCAAACCCTGCCCCCTTCCACAATCAATGGAATTGTGCCTGACCAGGCTGCCCCTCGAGTTTGGTTTCAGCAAAAAAAACCCATAACTTTTTCATCCGACATCAAGTTTCAATAAAAATTATATATCCATGAACCTCTTCGAAAAATGCATGTCCTCAAAAAGTTTCAAAAAATCACAATATAATTTCAGCCCGTAGGTACCTACCCGAACTCCAAATTGTCCATGGTTGTCATACTGTACGGACGTCCGGTTTGCCCGTCCGTCCGTCTGGGACGTCCGTTAGAGGTCTCACTCGCCCGATACAATCAACACAAAGTTGACTTTATGAAACCAAAAAAGTAGGCCACGTGGACGCCACGGGGACGCCACGTGGATTTAGGAACATGCAGGGCGGGGACTCCAGAGTCAGGGCGGGGACTCCATCCAGTAGGGGCGGGGACTCCAGACAGTGGGGGCGGGGACTCCAGTGAGTGGGGGCGGGGACTCCAGTGAGTGGGAGGCGGGGACTCCAGTGAGAGGGGGCGGGGACTCCAGAGAGTGGGGCGGGGACTCCTGCGTGGGGGCGGGGACTCCAACGACTGGGGCGGGAACATAAGGAGGACGGGGCGTGGACGGCACGTGTCGGGGCAGGTACTTGAGGAGCGGGGGAACTATATAAAGCGAGTCCCCGCCCTCATTTCTTTGCCAAGTCCGCGTCCTACGCCTCACACACTAGTTCGTCCCTACGGCCTATGTGAGTGAGTTTGGTGGGTGGTGGGCTTGGCCCTCATATGTGACCCGGTTTTTTTCAAATTTTCGGGGCTTTTGTGCTTGCAGAGGCCCATTGAACAATTTCTTTTCATTATGGCGGGGGAAGGGAGTGGATCAGCGGAGAAACGTCCTATGTTTGTAGATTTAGATGATGTCGGTGAGATGGTAATTCCATCCACGGACAACTTGATGGCCTCAGGTTCATCGAACCCTTCTTCATCAAGCCAAAAGAAACGCAAGAAAGCACTCAATCCCCATATGCCTCCACATGAATTCATAGTTGAAGGGAGAGCAATAGTTGTGGTGTTCTACACTCGTCGCAGTACGACTATGTTGACCAGGGAGTATGTGGCGCTCAACGAAGAAGGGTACCACAAACTCACGAAGGACCTGCGAACGGAGCTAGAGTCAAAGTTTGAAGCATCTGAGAAATTCAACAATTTCTCCGATTATTGGTTGCACCAAGACTGGCTGGATAAACAGGTGGTTGCCTTCACAACCAATATAGTGTCAAATTGGTGTTACCACATGGGGAAGAAAGAAGATGGTAGCGATTGGGACACACAAAATAAAGAGGTGGTTGCAAAGTTGAAAATCATTCAAAACTTTGCTCAACAATTTTCTTCATCACGTAAGAAAAAGCAAGCACCTTAGAAAGCGACAATTGAAGACACCATAACAGCTCATTGTGTTAGTGGAACATTTAAGTGGCTTGAAAGTTCAGTAAAAGTCATCCCCATGCCGGAACAGAGTGCCGTTGGTTCATATGGGACCGTGAGGAAGGTGATGCTTACAAAACTTCAGAGCATTCCTAGTTGGATATTTTTTGCTGGGAAGAGCTTGAAAACCACGAATGAAAAGGAGAAGCGCCAATGAATCATCAATGAGGCGGGGGGGTGTCCAGTGAGACATCCTGGCATCATTCGAATTGCGTACCTCCACCCTAAAACGATGGAAGGCTACACGTTATGGTGGAATGGAGGCTCTCTAATTTCTTTCTTATCCAAATACAATTCGAAAGTAAGCGAAACATTGGATGTCGATGAGATTAAGCATGAACAAGGTACAGGGTTGACAAAAGAGGAGCTTACATGGGTTGTGACTTACCGATGGAACCGAGTGAACTTGGCACTCTCTTTGCTTGTCATTGTGGGAAAATGCCACGATGCGCAATACATGCACAACGACATCACTCCATCCAATATTTTGCTCCATTTTGATGATTATAAAGAGCACACGGTGTATATAGGGATATGTGATTGGGGACTTTCTAGCCGAGCTGTAGAGAAGGAGCCGTCAAGGTATGACTTTCCCAACAAGGACATCCTAGTGAAGGAGAAGAGAATGCGAAGGTTTGCAGCCCCTGAATTGTTTTATATATACGGAGAGCAAGGTTCGGCAAATTCAATTGAGGCCATGCAAAAAATGCATTTGTATTCCATGGCAGCTGATGCATATGCGGCCGGATGGATAGCAGCACAAATTTGGAAGGAAGAGTGGGACTCCAAATACTTTACAACAAAGAATCCAGAGCAGTATCAGAACCTCAGGATCAAATTGGAAAGCCTCGTAAAAGAGGATGTGAGTGAAAGGGCGTCAGTGCCAGATGTTCTCGACGCATTGAAGAAGGCCCCCCACTGTTGGACTATGCCAGAATGTTGTTATCGTATATAGTATTTAGTTTTTTTACTTTTTGTAGCTTAGCATATAGTTCAGGCATAGAAGGTAAATCATCCTCATAGAGGACCATGTGTATGTACTTCGCAATTGCCGAACACCTCAAATATATATGAAGTCAGATGCATTGTACATTCAAAATCTCATGTGAATATATTAACCTGCTATGTCATTGTTCTTTCTCATTGCATGTTTATGAGTTCTATGAATTGATGATAAAACTTTTATAAAAATAGTGAATGCAATAGTTTGGTATAAAAATACATACACTTTATCTTTTCACTATGTCTATGTTTTACAGTTTTAGAAGTTAATGAAGCCCCCCCAAAATAAAATAAATGATCCAACAAAAAAAAGAATAACATTGAAGTACATTGGGATAATTTTAATCATGAACACAAAAAAAGGTTCAAAAAAATTAAAAATTATAAAACGAAAAAAAGAAAAGGAAAGGGAATGATGGAACCCAAAAATAAGATTAATGGCTTTGAGTTGAGGTGGAAGAACTTTAGTAAATTAGAAAAAAATGAAGTAGGGAAAGGAAAGATTGAACGAATAAAGCTAAACTATGAATTCGAATAAAATAGTCTTCTCACTCAATGAACGAAAACAAAATAGAAAATGGAATGTTTGAACAAAAAAAAAAAAAATAACTATGAGTTGGGATGGGAGAGTTTTAGGAATGAAGCGAACAAAAAAAGATAATCATCCAAGCCAAAAGGAATGGCATAGAGTTGGCATGGGAACTCCTTTGTTCATTAATGAAAAAAAAAATAGGAAAGGAAATCATGGAACAAATCCGAAATGGCTTGGGGTTGGTATGGAATAATTTTGTGAGAGACATAGACCCACAAAAAATAGTGTGTCAAAGTGATTTCAACTAACACCCCAAAAAATTTACCATTTAGTTCGGATAGATTTGCGTTACCACAAAAAGTAAATGGAATTTCTTTTAGATGAAAGAGCTTGGCTAATAAAAGCAAAAAATGAAATTAATAGGAATGATCATTCAAAAATAAATGGCCTCGAGTTGGGATGGAACAATTTTGCTAATAGCGGGAAAAAAAAATCATTCCACCTTACACAAGTGGCATTGAATTCAAATAATTTTTTTTGGTAATGATGCCCACAAAATAGGGAAGAGAATGAAAACACCAGAAAAATTATGGCAATCACTTGAAATGGAAGTGTGCTTTAAAAATCAATGTCTAAAAGGGGAGATGGAGTGACCAAAACTTTAGAAAAGCATACCAATTTATTTTAGGATTTTTAGCGGGGGGAATTATTTTTACGGACTTAAATAATCTAACATTAAAAGAAATATGAATGGTGGAGTGCTTTCTTATGTGGAAATGATTTGGGTGTCACTATAAAATAATGTAACATCCAAAAAATCTATGGAATAGTGGAGTGATTTGGACATGGAAGTGGTTTGGGGGTTACAAACTTATAATGAAGCAATTTAACACCCAAAAAAAATATGGAATGGTGGATTGATTAGGATATGGAAATTATTGGGGTGTTAGAGTGATATGATCTAACATTAAATCTCAATATGGACTGCTAGAGTCACTTAGAACATGGAGTAATGTAGAAGGCTCAGAAATCACTCATCTAAGGGCTGGTTCGCATTTCTACAGTATTTCTTTACATGGGAATATTTTTAAGCTCATCCTTGAAACCAAGAAAAATTGATGAGGAATGTAGCCCAATCGGTTTCATATTTTTTTAAACATTATTGAATTAATTATAAATTTTCAAAGGAGATGTGTCCTAGGTCCCTATTTATATTCTTACGTCCTTCATATTGCAATTCTAAAGAAAAATGGGGATAGCAAAGACAATGATTGGCTCTTGTGATAAAGAATGTTTTTTTCCTTCCTTCCTTTTTGTCTTTTGAGGTCAATTTGAAAACTGCATCATGTCCATTCTACAACCACTTATAGGGGCAGTTCTTAATGCCAAAACTCTTTTCAAGCCTTCTACCTTAGGAAATGGAAATATGTCTAAGCACATTAACTTCGTATATTTAAATCATGTCCGCGCCTACTCTCTGGAGTCCCCGCCCCACTCTCTGGAGTCCCCGCCCCACTCTCTGGAGTCTCCGCCCTACTCTCTGGAGTCCCCGCCCCACTCTCTGGAGTCCCCGCGCCCACTCTCTGGAGTCCCAGTCCTACTCTCTGGAGTCCCCGCCCCCTCTCGGTGGAGTCCCCGCCCCAACTCGATGGAGTCCCCGCCTTGGCGTCCCCCAGCTGCAACTATATAAGGCCGTCCCCGCCTCATTTGTCCCCGCCCTGCATACTCTCAGCCTTCCATCTCTTCATTGAGCTGATTGTGAGCGTTGTGCGGGGTCTACTTGATTGCCACGTGGAGGATTTCGCTTTTTTCTACAAAAATGGATACACCACCAAGAATGACCAAGGAAGAACGAGATAGGACCTGACCACGAGCCGGAAACAAACATCGCAAGCAACTACATGTTCTACAAAACCCTGACAAGCTTGCATTCAGGGGGTGGGAGGGCGTGCTTGAACCATGGACATATGATGACTGCGCCAATTACATTGAGTGGTGCCACATAGACAAGTTGTTCCCGGAAGAGCGACACAACTGTCACAGACGCTTCCACAAGGCAAATTTAAAATACTACCTGGACGAAGAGTTTACAAACCGATGCATTGAGGTGTACCAAGTGTTGTATGCTCTCTCAAACGTCATACGCAATGAAGTGCAACTTTTCCTTGCACGAGGGGTCTATGCGGAGCTGAAGTTGAACAAGAGAGTGGATTGGTCAACTTTGAAGCAAATGGGAGAAAATGTCAATATTCCTACTCCAGCAAATGGATTCATTCCAAGGGGGGTAAAAAGATACCCGGAAGGTGGTCTAGGGAAAACAAATACGCAGGTTCAAGCACCACGAAGATATGACACTGAAGACTCATCTACGGACGACGACTCAGATGGATCTCGTGTACCAGTTGTAGTCAGCCATAGAACTCAACTACTACGAGCTAAAAAGAGGAGGGCTTCGCGTCAAACTGCTGAGGTTTTACACGAAAATGTTGTGGAGGAACAGGTGCCACATATTGACGAACCAGTGGTAGGAATTGTGGATGTTACAGCTGCTACAAACCGAATCCAGGGTTTGTTGATTGAAGTGAATGAGAAGAATGAGGAATTGCATTCTTTGTATAATGATGTTAACAAAATGAGAGAAGACATGCAAGAGAAGGACAACATTATCAATCAACAACAACGTGAGATGGAGGTACTTCGGCACGCTCTTGAGGCAGCAACATTGGCCAATCGTGGTCAAGATCCACGAGGGGAAGCGCAAGGGCCTTCAAATAATTCTCAAATTCCATTGGAACCTACAGAAGTTGGTGCAACAATGGATACTCAGGATGATTCTTTGTCCTTTGGAGAATTACCCGCAAATGTAGGTGCAGCAGGGCCAGTGGACCAAAGCATCCAACTAACGGACGCGCTTGCAATGAATTTGACATTGAAAAATCAATTGCATGCATTGATGGAGCAGTATTACCAATGGAAGCTGGCATGTGTCTTCAGTGTTGACAGGACTAGACAAATGGTGGAGGAATTCAAAAAAATTGACCACAATTACGGCGCACACAATCAAGAGAGGATTTTTGGTTTGACATCGTGGGCCCTGGTAGATGATCATTTCAACATGGATGAAATGGCAACCATTGACATTGCTGGTGAACAAACAACCATCGACTGGTCCAAACATGATTGGGATTTCAAGAATGAAGTTGGCTCTGCCGTGGACCATGAAGGCAATCCATTACTACTGTGGCCAAACCCTTCAACCTTCGTACACGATGGAACTACATGTCCCATTTGCCTTAATCCATTTGGCCCGGAAGGTGGAATGCACTTAGGCACGTGTGAACATTTGTACCACCCATTCTGCCTAATTAGCTTGATGATTGTCCGCCGACGTTGTTCACTATGCAAGGCTCCTTTCCATAAGCGCTTGTATGAGTTGTTTGGATTAGTTCCCTACATGCCACCGCATTGGGAATTCAATGCTGAAAATGCCCCTGATCATTCTCAGAAGTGGGGAACAGACTTGGTGTGGAGTTGGAAATTGAACATCCATTCGTTGGGCAAACAACAACTTTGTACCGAATGGGATTGGGAAAAAGATCCGGCTCAAATTGTGGAGGTGTGCCACCACTTGGTTCCATTGAAGGACAACTTTAGCCAAGGACGACGGAATTTCTTCTTCCAATGCTTCAATGGGCATTGGAATGAGGCATAAGAATACTTCCAATTTGGACCTCATCCTCTTGGATGGTTGTGGGGCGTTGATGGAGTTCGCATTACTGACGACCAGGGGATGCGGAGGGGGGAAGACATTGACATGCCAGACCTTGCTGAACTTGCACAACTATCGGAGTCAGAGTGGCGAGAAACCTTTCGAAATGATGGGATGGACTTCTTGTTGGAACAACATAGCCCGGGAACTCTCCAATGTCTTCAAAGCCTCAAGCAGTCACAAATATTGAAGGCTCTTTTAGAGGAAGACGGACCAGCGAGGAGAACTCGATCCGCAGTTCGTAGACTTCGTTTGGGAACAGATGAAGACCTTCCAATTCGCGCCGGGACACATGACAATGAGGCTGGACCAAGTGGCAGTGCAAGTAGTCCAATGAACATGGACTAAGTATAGTTTTGAGTATAGTTTTGAGTGTTTTAGCTAGTGAGCTTAGGTTTTCTTAGAAGACTTATTTTCCTAGCACTATAATATTATATAGGCTTATATACTTTCCTACTTTGTATTACACTATGCATATGAAATATATTTGATTTTGTTTTGAATGATTTTGCCCAAAGTGACTTCATTTATTTTTTGCACGTACTCATTTGAAATTTGAATGGACTTGTGGACTTCATACATATTAAAATTATTTATACCATGAAATGAAATGTCATTGAATTGGAGTACAATTCATTCCCAATTTCCACTCAATGAATAGAAGTAGGGAAGGTTGGACGGACCACGAAGGCACGAAGTGGCCCGAACTTGAAATTAGGGGAAAAAACGCTTTTCAAATGTCATTAATGCCTTGATGGAAATATATATATGCAAAGGAATGATGGAACTCCCCCCCAAAAGGGATTGAAATAGGTAAAAATTCACTTGCAAAATAGGCAAAGGAATGATAGAGAAAAGCAAAAAATAGGGAAGTAATTACCTACTTAAAAATGAATGGCATTTAGTTGGGATAGAATAACGTGACAAATGAAGCCCAAAAAAATTAGAATGGGTTTAGAAAATACAAAATTTAAATGGCCTTTGATTGAGAATTTTAGATGGAGCAATTTTGCTAATGAAGCACAAAAAAAGTAGGAAGGTAAACTGAATGCCAAAAATTGGCATTGAGTTGGAGAAAAATTAGGAAGAGAATAATAATGCCATTTAGTTTTTATATAACTTGGGATGTAACAATTTTGCTAATCAATCTAAAAAAAATTGGAAAAGAAATGAATCCAAAAAATTAGAAAAGGGAAAGAATCCCCCCCAAAAAGGAAAGGGAATGAATCCCAAGAAACATTTGATAAGGGAATGAATCCCAAAGAAATAGGAAAGGGAATGATATACAAAAAATAAAGGGCATTGGCCATTGGGATGGCATGGGATAATGTTGCAAATGAAGTTCAAATAAAATTAGAAAGTAAATGATATACCCCCAAAAAAGGCATCTATTTGGGATACAATAATCTTGCAAATCACTAACAAAAAATAAGAAGGGCTTAGGTAATACAAAAATTAAATTATTTAAATGGCCTTCGGGCTCATGATGGAATGGAGCCATTTTGGCATTTTGCTAATGAATTTTACAAAGATTAGGAAGGGAAAGAAATGTAAGTGCATTTTAAATGTTGCTAATAAAAACAAACAAATGTGAAAGAAATATGAAACAAATATTGTTTCACATTACCTCTTATGTCATATGAAAAATGGGAAGTGAATGGATAGACTTCAATTTCGTACCATAAAGAAAAAAATTTAGGGAATCCCTTAGGATGGAATAATTGTGCTAATAAATAAAACAAATAGGAAAGGAAATAAGCAAAAAAAAAATGCTTACCGTTGGATTAAACAATTTTAGGAATCAATGAAGAAAAAAAATAGGAAAGGAAGTGAGTTGGATGAATAAATATTGGCATGGAGTTCACATAAAAGAGTTCTATGAATTAATGAAGAAAAAAATGGTGTCTTTGAGTTGGGGACTTGGGGTGGGAGAACTTCAGGAAATAAGCGAAAACAAAATAGAGATGGTAATGATTCAACAAAAAAAGATGAATTGAAAATTGGGATGGAAGACTGTTAGGAACAAAATAGAAAAAGGAATGATTCAACTAAACCAAACAAATTAAATATAATTTGGGATGGGAGAGTCTTACGAATGAAGCATCTACAGAAAAAGAAGACAAAATGATCCAACCCAAAAAGAATGCCATACAATTGACAAGTTGGGATGGGAGACCTGTGCTAATTCCTGGAAAAAAATAGGAAAGGGAATGATGCCCTCCAAAAAAGGACAGTGACTTAGAATGGAAGACTTTTAGGAATGAAGCCCGAAAAATTAGGAAAGGAAATGATGGAATTAAAAATTGCAGTTGCATATTGAAGGCCTAGAATTTTAAATAACTCCCCTACTATTTCTTTCATTTCAAATACAATGCAGTTTTATCCTTTTATCTAGTACACTACATTTCAAAAATATTGATTAAACATTTACTAAATATTTCCTCAAAGTGTCCTAAACATTTCCTAAATCAAAGAATTTACATTGTTTTTTACAATCTAAATGATATGTTTGTTCAAAGTAGTTTGAAGTGTTAGAAGAAGTAAGGAAAAACATTTCTCACCACAACAAAGGAGACATCCTCTTCCATGGATTTTCTTCCAAATCTTAGGCCATGGACCTCTTTATTCAGCATCTTGCTTTCATTGTCTTGTCAGAATCCAAAATAAGTTGTTGAGGCTAAATTAATGCTTCCCACTCTCCAAGGAAAAGGGCGGTTCAAGGATGTTGCATTTCAAAGTCTTGCTTCCTGTACTGGACGAGTTAGTCCCCGCCCTGGAGTCCCCGCCCTGCCTTCGAGTCCCCGCCCTGGAGTCCCCGCCCTGACTTCGAGTCCCCGCCCTAGAATCCCCGCCCTGACTTCGAGTTCCCACCCTTATTTGAAGTCCCCACCATGGAGTCCCCGCCCTATTGTACAGTACCCTCCAAAAAGTCTTGCAACCCCATTATGAAGTCCTTCAAATTTTCCTTTTTAACTCCATTTTAAGAACATACTATGAAAAATATCCTATTAAATCTATTGCTTTATAGAACCTTCACCAACATATGAAATTTCAATGTCTAAAAATAGAAACTCCATTTTTGGTGAATTATTATTTTTTTTTTTCACGATATTACATAATAATTAATTAGAAAATGTGTATGATGATTTTTTAAGATCTGATTGCGTATATATTTAGGAAACATCATTGTTCACATCTTTCATATTACAAAGATGCACACTATGTAGGTAAATTTTTTGTCTATTTGGCTTTAATGTATTTTGCAATTTCCTTTCATACATGTTCAAGGCAAAGGTCATGTATTCAAAAACATTTGAATAAATATTGTCAAATAGGATATCATTAGGAAGCTATGGTATTGTAGAAGCCTACTATATCATGAATTTTACAGTATGTCTCGTTGACTAGCAACGACTTTGCAACAAAGTGTTACACCTACTACCATCAAGTACTACCACCTTGAGCTGCTATCTTAGCTTTGATTTGGTTTGGCATCGTAGAAATTGACTTTTGAATACTTTCTTGAGGTATATCCTTGCATGCCATATTCACTAATGTCCACATTTAGTCATTGCTGTAGGATCTACATCTTTTTTGTACTCGATCTTTGACTTGCTTCTATAAATTCTCTATAGGATTAAGGTCAAAAGAATTTGGTGGCCACTCAATGAATTTTACATTATGTCATGGTGCAAAGTTGACCAACATTGCTTAGAACTTCACAAGTTTGCTTATAGAACTTCTAGCAACATCATATATACAATATTTTAGACAAACATTAATTTTTTCTCACAAAACTTCTAGGCTATGTCTACAAGCAACAATCACTAGAAGCATGCATGCACTAATGTTGATCCTCTCAACCGCAAAACCGGTTGAAATCCACTACCTATGATCTTCTACAATGAAATTTTCAAATTAGCATTGTCCCTTTAAATTTAGCTTAGTGTTTTCAAAATCAACCACCTTTCACAAAGAAAGATTTTTCTAAGAAGTGGAATGAGTTACAACAAGGTGCATGACTCACCTAGTTTGGGGCAAAAAATCTCAATCAAATATCTAAATTTACCTACCATGAGTTTGATTTGTAATCAAACTACTCGGATGAGAACTAGACATGGGGTTGCAAGAGTTCTTGGAGGGTACTGTACATTCAATTAAAAAAGAGTCCCTTGTGCCAAGTATTCCAAAAAATGAATCCCTTTACATGAAGAACAAACTATAACTTGTAACTTCTCATTGTTCTAAGACAAGAATGAAATAAAAAATCAATAGGAATATGAATAATGGATTAAAAAATAAATGGCATTGAGTTCGGAACTTCGGATGGAAGAATTTGTTTATGGATGAAGCAAAAGTGATAAGAAAGGGAATGATTCAACAAATCAAGAATGGCAATGATTTAGGATGGAAGAGTTTTTGGAACGAAGCAAAGAACAAATATAGGAAAGGGAATGACTAAATAAAAAACGATTGGCATAGACTTGGAATAAAAGAGTTTAGGAATTAAAGAAGGAAAAAAATAGGAACGTATATAAAAATAGAGAATCGAATGATTCTACATATAACTATTGGCATGCAATTGGAATTAAAGAGTTTTAGAAATTAATGAAGCCAAACAAAATAGGAAAGGGAATGGTGGAACAAAAATAAAATGGCATTGAGTTGAAAACAAAGTGCTTAAGGAGTTCATGTAGCCAAAAAAACTAAGGGGCATTGAGGTGGAATGGAAGAATTTTAGAAATGAAGCAGAAACAAAAACGAAAAAAAAGAGAATGATGGAACAAATAAATTATGGCTTTGAATTGAGGTGGTAGAACTTCAAGAAATAAGCAAAAATGAAGTAGGAAAGGGCATGATTCAACAAACAAAGATCGGCATGGTGTTGGAAGAATACTACAAAAGAGACTTGCTAAGTTTTGAAGCAAAACAAATTAGAAAAGGAGATCATTCAACAAAACAACCCAAAAAATATGAATTGGGATGGGAGAGTTTTAGGAATGATCCAAATAAATAGGGAAAGGAATGATGGAACCAAAAATGAACATTTGGCTTTGATTTGAGATGGAAGAGTTTTAGGAACAAAATAGAAAAAAGAATGATTCAACCAAAAGAAAAAAAATTAGAATAAGTTGGAATGGGAGAGTTTTAGGAATGAAGCCCAAAAAAAAGGAGAGAGAAAGATCCGACCTCGAATGAATGGCACAAACTTGGGATAGGAGAGTTTTCCTAATACCTTTCATCACAACGAAGGGGACATGCTCTTCCATGGAGTTTCTTCCAAATCTTAGGCCGTGGAGCTCTTTATTCGGCATCTTCCTTTCATTGTCTTGTCAGAATTTGTTGAGGCTAAAATTAATGCTTCCCCCGCTCTAAGGAAAAGGCGGTTGAAGGATGTCAAGCACAAGCGCATTTCAAAGTCATGCTTCCTGGGCTGGACGAGTACGTCCCCGCCCTGGAGTCCCTGCCCTGCCTTCGAGTCCCCGCCTTCGAGTCCCCGCCCTGGAGTCCCCGCCCTGCCTTCGAGTCCCTGCCCTAGAGTCCCCGCCCTAGAGTCCCCGCCCTGCCTTCAAGTCCGCACCCTGACTTTGAGTCCATTCCATGGAGTCTGAGATTGAGCTGCGCTCTCTCAAGTTCCTCCATTTGTGTGAATTGTTCGCCCCGGAGTCCGCGCCCTGCGTCCGCGCCCTAGTACAATCCATTCAGCGAAAACATTGGGGAGTGAAAGCCATTTTTTTTGCCCACGAATTTGGGGGCGTGACGACATTTAATGTTCCCCTTTTTCCATGAAAAGGAGGGACACAATCTTCCCAGACCATTAAGGATGGTGAAGGTCAACGTACTTTTCGATGCATCCCCGTGAGCACACCTGCATTTCTGTACTGGAGTCGCGCCCTGGAGTCCGCGCGTTTGAGTCCCCGCCCTGGAGTCCCCGCCCTGTCTTCGAGTCCCCGCCCTGGAATCCCCGCCTTGTCTTCGAGTCCCCGCCCTGGAGTCCCCGCCCTGCCTTCAAGTCCCCGCCCTGGAGTCCCCGCCCTGCCTTTGAGTCCCCGCCCTAGAGTCCCCGCCCTGCCTTCAAGTCCGCGCCCTGACTTTGAGTCCATTCCATGGAGTCTGAGATTGAGCTGCGCTCTCTCAAGTTCCTCCATTTGTGTGAATTGTCCGCCCCGGAGTCCGCGCCCTGTATCCGCGCCCTAGCACAATCCATTGAGCAAAAACATTGGGGAGTGAAAGCCATTTTCTTTGCCCACAAATTTGGGGGCGTGACGACATTTAATGTTCCCCTTTTTCCATGAAAAGGAGGGACACAATCTTCCCAGACCATTAAGGATGGCGAAGGTCAACGTACTTTTCGATGCATCCCCGTGAGCACACTTGCATTTCTGTACTGGAGTCGCGCCCTGGAGTCCGCGCGTTTGAGTCCCCGCCCTGGAGTCCCCGCCCTGTCTTCGAGTCCCCGCCCTGGAGTCCCCGCCCTGTCTTTGAGTCCCCGCCCTGGAGTCCCCGCCCTACCTTCGAGTCCCCGCCATGGAGTCCGCGCCCTGCCTTCAAGTCCCCGCCCTGCCTTCGAGTCCCCGCCCTAGAGTCCCCGCCCTGACTTCAAGTCCGCGCCCTATACTTTGGTGACGAAGACGTCCGCGCCCCCTAAACCGCTAAGTATATAAAGGAAAGGAAGACCCAGCATTCCCCACATTTGTCACCTGGCCTCTATTTCTTGGACTTCAATTCATTTTGAGCTCCTTGTGAGTCTACTTGGGTGGCAGATGGCCCTAGTTTGCTGCTGAGGTGATGTCAAAATCAGTTCAAGCAGTGGAGTAGCGCTAACTGCTGTTACTGATACTATGTTTGGTATATCTTGGATCCTTTTAGCTTCAATATAAAGGAGAAGGAAGACGGAAGAAAATATCCTTGGATCGTTGAACGCAATGGCAAGTCAAAGGAAGCAGACCAAGGAATGGGAGCCGTGGCTTCAGTTTACGGAGAATGGGGTTAAAGTGACTTGTGTTTTCTGTGCTGGGACCTTCAGTTACAAACGTGAGCGTGCTTTTGCACACTTTGGATATGGCTCCAAATCGGAGAGGTCAATTTGTCAAAGTATGCCTCGTCCAGTGCGACATAGATTTGCCAATTGTGCAGGATTTGTCCCGCTACGAATCGATGTCGGGGACATGTATGAAGGAGAACCAATTCAAAGTGCGCCATCTAGAGCAACTCCTCTTGCAAGTTCAAGTGAAGCCACTGAAAATGAGGTGACGGGTGGGATCAATGGTGGAAGAGCGGAAGAAGGGGCAAACGTTTCAGAAGGAATTGATATTCTACAAACGTCAAATAGTCTTGCTGGATCCAATTCTACGAGATCTGGATCATTACATCAACAACGCATGGCGGACGCATTCAACATTGCAAAGAAGAAGGAGTTGGATGAGAAGTGGGCAAGTTTTTTCTATGAAGCGAATGTGCCATTTAATGTGGCAAGGCATCCAGCCTTCATTGAAGCGGTGAGGGCAACCTCAGTGGCGAAGTTTGAATACAGTCCACCTTCTTACCATCAATTTACGACTAATTTGATTGAACCGAGGAGGTTGCAAATTGAGAAGCAGATTCAAGAGAAGGTTGGATTTGTTGTCAAGTACTACGGGGTGTCAATATGCACCGATGGTTGGGATGATGTCAATCATAGACCCCTCATGAATGTGATGATGTCATGCCCCACAGGTGATGTATTTTTGGGGTCAATTGATACTACCTCGCAAAAGAAAACCATGCGCTACATATCGGACCAAATGAACGTGTACATTGAGAAGGTGGGTCCCAAATATGTAACACAAGTGTGCACAGATAATGCAGCAAACATGCTTGGCGCATTGAAGGACATCACTAACACATACCCGCATATTTTTGCGCAAGGCTGCATGGCACATGCACTAGATCTCATGTTGGAAGACTGGGCCAAAGTCCAAGAATTTTCCGATTTAATTGCCAGGGCAAAAAGATTGTGCCAATACATTTGAAACCATCATGCGACCATGTCGGTTTTCCGCGAGTTGAGTCCGAATCTGCAACTCGTAGTGCCTAGCGAAACCCGCTTCGCTTGTAATTTCCTCATGTTGCAGCGATTGGTGAAACTCAGAGGAGTCTTGGAGCGGTTGAATAACCACCCACGTGTTCTAAATTTCTTTGATACCCTAAGGAATGAACAAAATGGACCGCAAGCAGCTACCGCTTCACGTAATGTCAAAAGAACCATTGAAGATGTGGCTTTCTGGCAACGGTGTGTGAATTACGTGTACAGGACTGAAGACGTATTGAAGGCTTTGCGTGTGTTTGATGGACGAGAACCAGCCATGGGTCGGGCGTGGCTCGTAATGCACAATTTGCGAGGGCATGTGTTTTCTTTAAGAGAACCACCTTTCAGCTTACGTGATGACATAGCAGTCATTTTGGAAGAATCTTTCAGTGCAAGATGGCACATGATTTTTGAAGATATACACTACGCAGCGGCCCTTTTGAATCCATACCTCTTGGATAACGTGGCGCTCAGGGAAGATCGAACTGCCCTACATGCATTGTACAGAGTCATCCGCAACATGATGGGGAACCTGGGTGTCAATTTTGATGATGTGATGGCGGAATTAACAGAATTCGAGGAGGGTATTGGACCCTACAGTCCAGCTGAGACACCCAACATCCGTGCGACACAAATGCTTCCCCACCAATGGTGGCACAGGGTTGGAGATCGGGCTCTTTCGAAAATTGTCGTGCGTGTTTTATCCCTCACGTGTTCCGCCAGCTCCTATGAAAGGAATTGGAGTATGTATTCTTTTGTTCACAATAAGATCCGAAATCGATTGGCCCTTGAAAAGGCAGAGTCCCTGGTATATATTTATACCAATAGCTGTGTACTTCGCCAATGACCAGGAGCCGATCTAGTTCGTTGGTATGATGCGAATATGTACTCAGAGGATTCTGATCTAGATGCCCTTGGACCGATCTCGGAAAATGAATGCAATCGGGAATTTGACGCACTGCAATCAGAGGAAGAAGAAGAGGTTGATGGGGAAGCCAACCGAGGAGCTCAAGAGTATCTGGCAAACCCAGATCTTTGGAGGCAAGGAGCCGATCACCTCGAAGAAGCGAGGAACTACTATGGAGATGTTGATGATGGAGAGGAGGAACTCCTTCATGGTCGTAGGGGACCACCACCACCAAATCCTCGTCGTAGTCTTTCACCTCCACTTCCTCAAAATGAAGGGGTTGTAGAAGTCCCAGCTTTGTCGTCTTCTTTGGAGACCGACAATCCAAATGACGATAATGTTGATGATGGTATTTCCCACAACAACAACGACGATGATGACAACCTCCCTCCAGGAAATGGCGGCGGAAATGGCGGTGGAAATGGAAATGGTGGTGGACATAGAAATGGTGGTGGACATGGAAATGGTGGTGGACATGAAAATGGTGGTGGACATGAAAATGGCGAGAGAAACAGGGGGAGGAATGCGAATCCAAATCATGGAGGATCTTCTCACAATCGAGATGGCAATACACGCCCTACGGGAGTGGAACCAGCAACTCGTAACATTAGAGCTCTAGAAAGACAGCATGATAGAAACGTTAGAAATGCAAGAGTGCCACGCCCTTTTGCAAGAAATCAACCGGCTGGTAACATGAGAAGGCCTTTTGATCCAGAGCATATGGACCATGATGATGTTTTTGCTTTTGTAGAACCACCCGAAGACATTGCCCCTGTACCGGCTCCAGTTGCGGGCCATCCTGCTATTTCTGAACATGGTACACAAGTGCCACATTCCCTAGATCCATCTTCAGAAACAATTTCCAATGCCATCCAAAGACCTTCTCAAGAAGGATTAGGCTCAGTGGGAAATGTTGATTTGACTCTGCAAAGAGTTTTACGTGGTAGACCACCTATGGCCCCTCGGCCCTCCGTTCATCATGAAGTAGGTCAATATCAACAAGCCCGTGGACGGACGAGAGGCCATGGTAGAGCTGCAGGCCGTGGAGGGAGTACAGGCCGAGGACGAACAGAAGATCTGCATATTGGAGAAGCATCATCGCCAAGGCATGCTAATTGTTCACCCCTCGGAATTGGAGCAAGAGATCCAAATAGGGTGATAGAACCGTTCCTAAGTACATACGTACCAGGACCTAGCCGGTCAACTCCGGCATTTGTTGTTCAAACAATTCCAGGTGTGCCTACTATAAATTTTGATGCAGAAGACCCCAACGCACAACGACACAAGAGGTTGAAGCGCAAACGTACTCATGGCCAAACAACTATAGAGCTTCAAAATGAAAACTCGGAAGTTGAGGAACATTGGACCACCGACAGTGGTGAAGCAGAAGATGAATATGACAGCAATGAAGATGCCAATGACGAGGCACCAGAGGATGATGATGTTGTTGTTCGAGATGCTAATGCAGCGAATCCAAGTGCCCAAGAAGTTCGTAGGTCGAGTCGTTTGAATAATTGAGGTTATTGAGTTGCATCGATGGTAGATCTCGGATCTTTAAGAGTTGAAGACAATTGTAGCAATTGGAAGAAATATAGACGAGAAGCCAAAAAAATGTTTTGGATAACCTATGAGAAACAGAGAAAGTGAGCGTATTTTGGAAGTATAGATTCATTGTATTGATATTGTACTTTGCAATGCATGAATTTTATAAACTATTTTGGTTATCACAAACATTGCAGCCAACCTGTATTTTTTTTGTGTATTTTGTATTTGATGGGCCTCCTGGAAACCTTGGTGGGCAAATCATGTAAAATACATTCCAGTTATTGGTTCTTTTTAATGCAGTGGGGTCTCCTATTTGTTCCAAATTTTTTTTATACATATATATATATATATATATATATATATATATATATTGTAGAACACATAAATTTAATCCACCATTGCCCATCCGCGCCCTCCCACTCACGTTCAGGTCCGCGCCGTACATGAAGGAGTCCGCGCCCTGCCTGTCACAGTGAAGTCCCCGCCCTGCTTGAAGGAGTCCGCGCCCTGACGCGCTGAAGTCCGCACCCTAACTGAAGGAGTCCGCGCCTTCACTGTCACACTGAAGTCCCCGCCCTTCTTGAAGGAGTCCGCGCCCTGACGCGTTGAAGTCCGCGCCCTGACTGAAGGAGTCCGCGCCTTGACTGTCACAGTGAAGTCCCCGCCCTTCTTGAAGGAGTCCGCGCCCTGACTGTCACACAGAAGTCCCCGCCCTGCTTCGAGGAGTCCGCGCCCTGCTAGCCGAAGTCCGCGCCCTGCTTGAAGGAGTCCGCGCCCTGCTAGCCGAAGTCCGCGCCCTGCTTGAAGGAGTCCGCGCCCTGACGCTCACACTGAAGTCCCCGCCCTGATTCGATGAGTCCGCGCCCTGAAGCGCTGAAGTCCGCGCCCTGAATGAAGGGGTCCGCGCCCTGACGCTCACACTGATGTCCCCGCCTTGCTTGAAGGAGTCCGCGCCCTCAAGCGCCGAAGTCCGCGCCCTAACTGAAGAAGTCCCCGCCCTAACGTCCGCGCCTTGACTGAAGAAGTCCCCACCCCTGGATCCAGCTGTCCAAGCTGACGTGTCATTGAAAAAAATTCCACAACTTTGAGAAATTGAGGCCGTCCAGTTGGTCCGGACCGTCCGTCCGTCCAGTCCGGTTTGCCCATCCGTCCGGGACGTCCGATGACCCTAACTCGCCCGTTATGACAACCCTGAAATTGTCCCTCAAAGAGACAATGGGACTTTAGGGGTTAACCTTAGTTTTGTTTATTCTAATCTCATTATTTTATCTGGGTCCTTTAGCCCTTGGTCACTATCATCACATTCTTGCATATTCCCTCATGCACCCATACTCCACCACATAGACATGAAGATCAATATTTCCAAAATGTTCATAATTCAAATTTCACTGAAGATAATCCTTGCAAGTTGCAAAGGCTTAAACATATTTAAAACATTGGAAGTTGAAATATCATATAGTTAGAAGCGACTCAACTAAGTCCGCATTCATGAACACATCCACCCTACCCTAAAATTCAATTTCTCAACAGCACTTTTTTACTCGGACAGTTGAGGGACATAATATTTAAATTTCACTTTTACAAGAATGATGATAAAATGACCTATACTCGTATTGTGATCTTATCCACACGTAAAAATTTATGCTTCAATAAGCCTTTACGACCCACGGCCATAGGATACATAATAATCTACCCAAATTGATGACTACTCTATTTACAATTTAAACACCTCCTGCTACATCACTAGGTTACTATAGTTTCCATTATCACAACAATTTCCACAATTATAGGACCTTAACACTATACTATTATTCTTATTTTCACATTTATTTTCACTTTTACTTTTACTTTTATCTTTTGTCTCTATTTAACTTTAACTATTAGCAAAAAAAAATACAACTTTTTACGCTCTACGCTCACGACTCTACGCTCACCGCTCACAGCTCTGCGCATGCAAAATAGCAATCCCCTGTGCAAGACCGTTGAGTTCAAATCGTGGGGCTATGCAGTCATGATGGCGCCAGATGGGACAAGTCCATTCATTGGTCAGAACCCCTCTCAACATGTAGCGTGGTGGTTTGCATGCCAATCTGTACAGTACTTATTCATTGTCGGGCAAGGGGACTAGTGAGCCAAATTAGTAACCAAACTCACAGCCCAGTCATGGGTCCAATATTTTTGTAATGACCTTATTCCATAACTCTAGAAAAAATTCCATTCTAGTTTTTTTGTATTAGAAACCAAAAAATACAAATGAAAGAAAAAATTGCTTGCTTGGAGGAGTTGATTGCACAAAATGAAGATAACATGTCTCTAGATTGAACAAAATCTATAATTTAATTCACATTGCCATCAATTCACTTTGAGTTAGCTTCAAATCAATGCAAATTAGTTTATTCTGGCAATAGAATTGCAATTGATATTGAGGTTATCATTGATTGAATTGGGCATGTATTCAATTGACCATGGGTTGATAGGAGCCCTACAATAGTTTAGTTTGTTTTTTATGTTGATAGGCATGTCTACAAGTTTTCAAGGGAAGTCCAAGAAAACACCATTTTATAAATCTGAACATGAAGTTTAAAAATAATTTTTCAATTGTAATGCTGTTTTTTATTGCATGTCTACTATTGAAATTTATTCTTACATTTTTCTAGATAGCAATATTATACTTCATTGGTCATTATGCCTACAATAGGGTATTTTACCTTAATTGCACATGTGTTAGAGGATGTTTGCACTTTCATAAACTTGCATGTTGAACGGGGAATGCTGATATGTGAGCGTAGAGCGGCGAGCGGTGAGCGGGAAGCGGGAATTAGTGAGCGTAGAACACCAATTTTTGAATGTGTGAATTTGTGAGAGGAAAAAAAAGCCAAAGAAATAAATGAAAGTTGATGGAAAAGTAGAAAAAAGTAGTTGGAAAAAGTGGATGGAAAGGTGGATGAAAAAGTGGATGAAAAGTGGATGAAAAAATGAATGAAAAGTGGATGAAAAACTGGATGAAAAAGGCACTAATAGTGGATGAAAAATTGGATGAAAAACTGGAAAGTAAATAAATAAATAGATGAACTTTTCAAATAGTCATGTAGACTTATAAAACTCAAAGGTTTAGGGTTAAAAAAAAGGGTTTAGGAGAAACTCTTGAAAGTGGTTGGATGATATGGCTAAAGGGTGTTAGAGAGAACTAACGAAAATGACTTGGTGAAATGGATGAAATATTAATAAGAAAGAGAAAACTTCATATGGATGAAAGTTCGTCAGACTGGATGAAAGAAATGAATGTCATTTGCAGGAGAATTTGGATGACAAATGAGGAGAAATGGATGAAACCAAGTGGACAAAATTACAGAAATAAAATATGGTTTTATAATCAAAAATCGTTTGAATAAGTAATGGGGTAGGGATTAAGGTAGACCCATTGCCGTGTAAGTAACTTCTTCTATTACCGTGGATTTGCTAGGGAGTTCTCTGTCTTACCAAACCATTTACAACAGGCAGTTTAGGCATACAAAGAATTAGGGACACATGATACATCAGCTTAAGATTGGGAGATGATAACTCAACTGTTGAAATTATAGAAGTCTCAAGATATAACACCCCAACAATTTTGGAAGCAACACCATTCAAATAAGAAGTGAAGTGCATACAAATCAACTGCATCCGATTAGAATAAAAGGAATCCTAAAATAGTTCTTGAGCTAGAAGGCTGACATGGAACTACCCTCGCTATCCAAAGTATGTGACTCTTTTGCAATCGAATCAACAAACTGTAGAATACGGGGATCTACCGAACGGGCCCTTGAGATGGCCGAGGGTTTAGGGCAATGAAATCCCAGGAAAGAGCCTCAGTATACACAGGGAGATGAAACAGTTTAGGTAGACTTGGAAAAAATCGAGGATTTGCAAAAAAAGGAACTGCCTTGGAGAACCTCAAATCTTGGCCTTGCCTACAGAACACGGTAAACCATATATTAGATTTTTTTTTAAATGAATGATGCATTGTGACTAAATGGAAGAGTTAAATGGATGACTTACTTACTGAATCGTGATGTTTTGACAACCCGTTGGACAACTACTTCTTCATCGTCTAGTTCACCCAGAACTAGCGTAGAGGGAGCCGGTTGTGTGGGACCAACCACAGGTGGTCGAAGAATTGGAGCAATGAGGGCATCGAAGATGTCCTTATCCTCCTAAAATGCCATAATATGGCGCCGCGTAGCGCGACAAGCTTGGATGGTTGCACCTGCCTCCAAAAGCCATTGGACAAAGATGATTAAACAAGTTTAGGATTTGGTACACTCTGACATGTGGCAAATGAAGTGAAGGTCATGACAAAACCTGTTCCTGCTGTGCAGTCAACGATCACGTCCCCCGGTGCAGAACATGCCTCCACAAACATCTGCATGAATTGTCTTGCCTTCTCACGAGGACCACGCCACGGTACGCCGCCATTCATTGTGATGTCCTCCTTGTTGCAGAAGTTCTACAAGATGTCATCCCTAGCAACGTTCACACCCACAGCATCGTGGGATGGAACAAATTGGAATGGATAGTTCCCAAGCGTCTTCGGACCCGACTCTTTCACAAGAAGAGAGATGGCAAACCTCATAGTCTGCAATAGAAAAAGAATGTGAGTGAAGAGAGATGGTGCAAACTAAAACAGAAACCTTTCAATGAACATCAGGGGAATTTACCGTCTTCGTAGGGTCGACTGGTGAAGTCAGATGAAGATGATTCATGCCAAAATAGGTTTCAAGGATGCAAAATTTGTATTCCCGTGAACATCCCAGAATGTGACTTCTGTGTAGAGGAGAGGGGCTAGGTACATCAACAAGAGGCCACCATTGTCGTGGAGGTACTCCTAAGCGAAGTTGAAGACCGGAAGCAAGTAATCGTCCCTAAACTCATTCCACTCTGGGATGGAGGCAGGTGGGTAGGAAATGGTAGGAACATGGAGGCCTTCCGGTATATCCACAATCATCAAGTCTACTGCCTCCTCAGTTCCACCGACTCCATTGAAGGAGCGGGTTTTGTCACTAGAATGCTGCAAGTCGAAATAGAAATGAAATTAAATTAAAACATAATGCAGAAGTCAACAATTAGAGTGACGACACTTGCAACTTCGGAATTTCCTATCCAATTTAAATGCATTGTACTATACCCATACACAAAGTAATCATGTAGGAGAGAGAATGAGTAAAGAAATCACCCAACACAATTACCATCGCCAAGAATGATAGCACAGCAGCGTACGCCGGTAAACCAAGGTCAAGACTTCCTAGTGCCAAGTTCAGAACGCACTCGTCCATATCAGACACATGATGAAGAGTTTGACAAGTAGGCGTCAATCCATGCACCAGGCGCTCCTGCGTGGGAGAAAACCCGGAAGAAGTAATGTTTCCATCAACTGCACTTGTAGCGGGTTCGGGCAATGGAGTCTCATATTTTCTTGTTCGACGCCTTTTCTTCTCGTTCTCTTGGTCTTTCTCACTCTATAGTACCAGTTTCTTCCTCTTGGTTTGCTCGGACTTCCTTGTGGCCTCCTCCAATTTATCCACCTTCTTCTTGTCAGATAATTCGCACCTCTTCATGGCCTTCGCACGGGCCTCGGGATCTAGTCCAGCAAATTCATCGAACTCGGTGTCTGGAAGCACTAAATCTTTCAGCGCTTGAAAAAGATCCTCCTCCTCAGGTGGAGTAATGCCAATGTTGCACTCGAGGTACCAAGGGCAGGCCTAGAGATGAGCACTGGTCCACTTCTGCAGTTGTGTCGGAGGGAACATACAGTCTGGAGAGGATCGATCCAACCAGGTCGTCAGAAACGGTGGTAAGTCTTCCTTCTTGATCGCTTTTTTGCCGTACAACTCAAACTTGAAATACCTATTGACATCGAGATAGATGTTAAATCAAATGTAAATATAGCACAGGTGGATCGAAGAAAATGAAATGCTGACCTAGTTAAAATAAGTCAATCAACATCAATTCTATTCCAGCCAATGACATGAACAATATTGCCGAAATCCTAAAAGACTCTGAGAACTGTACACTAATAATGTGCAGTTCACTCTTCGTTGGCATCGAGATCAAATTGTGATGAACGACATCTTGCAAACTCCCATAGCAAAGACCGGGCAAATTCATATAGCAAACTGATATAGTCGACAAGTTCTAAGTCAGCTCTCTCGGTACCAAGAAGACCAGTAAGTTGTGGGAAACTGACAAGCACATCTAAATGGATTAGGGTTTAATTTAAACAATCATCACATATACATTTCGATTGAAGAATTAGAATATATCTAAATACCTGTAAATCACACGCTTAATTGTAAGACCGGATCCTCTGTATTCCTTAAAGGAGTCCGCCTTTTTGAAGGCATCAGCTCCTTTGAACACCCCCGTGTAAGCATGATCCCACAACTTCATCCGCCAGGACTCAATATACTCCACTAGTGTCATAGGCTCGGTTGGAACGGTCATATCGATATCTATATTATCGGACCGGGTGATGGACTCGAACATCTCCAGAGCTGCCTCCTCAATCTGCACAAACCATTGCGTAAGCATTAGTAATGATGGCCGAGATTGGAAGCCTGTCTAGATAGAACCCTTCCTACATTACAATTGTAGACGCGATATTGGTCATTAAGAACTGAAATTTGAACAAAAGGGTGAAAAGGCATACCCCTGCATAGTTACAAGCTTTGGCAAGGAAGACAACCAATTTGTCCTCGTTCACTGGGCGGGGTGGAAAACGGCGTGCCTCTCTAGTGGGTCCACTGGCATTAATCCAATTCAGCCACTTCACTTTAAACAATGAAGCTACGTTTGCTGTAGCAATGAGTTGCAACTTCTCCAATGTAAGTTCCGGAACCACATAAAGGCTCCAATGTCGTTCAATCTGCAAAATAAAATAACGAATTCAATAGACAAATATATAGAGAACAGTTCAACTTATGTCAACTAGATAATGTATGACTCATACCTCCTTCAACCAATCATTACCGAGTGCGGGATTCGCAACGGCCACTATCTTGGAGAGTTTCTTGTAATGTCTCTCTGTGGCGTCCTTAATAGAAGATCTCATAGCTGCCGCAACCCCCTCTTTACTAATTTCATCCTCTGGGGTATCCTCATGGTATTTCCGTACACCAGAATCAGTCGCCGATGCAATCTCTTGCTGAAGACGATAAAACAACAATTACAGTACAAATAAGTACAAAGAAAGATAACTTTTACAGTGGACCGAGTAAGAGGGGAAGAGGATTCTGAGATCATACCTTGAATATGAAGCTGGTGAATACCTCCACGGTCATACTGTACCAAGTTTTACGGGAACACAGCTGACAGGTCTTGACTTCCTCCGCGCTCAGTAACTCATGGAATTTCTCGATTTCCATAACACTGTATTTTTGAACCCAATACAGCGTGTGGACAAGATTTGTCTTCACATGCGAGTTCTCTGTGTGCCTGCCATTGGAGTTCACAAGTTCAACTGTCAATACTGAGAATTGATATTCCAAGAGGCTAACAGTACAGAGTGACCACACACACTCACAACAAAGAGAAAATTGAGAAGACAAGCTTAATTATTAATATTGTGCATGGCCTGCATTGCCACCCCGATTCGATTACGTGTGTCAAGGATAATGGAGTCCACACTGATATGCCAATCCCTCTCAGCGCTGTGAAGACGTTGTATGTGATTCATCCAAGCAATACGTCTGTGGTTTCCATCGCAAACGAAGAACTTGTAGTCCACTAGGTGCTTCAGGGCTGGAATGGACTTGAGGATGTCGTTGAAATTGTCATTGACGGAGTTCCAAATATCACCCCACTCATTCTTTTTGTCCTCAGAGAAGCTCCCCGTCTTTCCTTGCTCATCCGATATGGAGACATAAAATACTCGGGCTCCTTCTTCGTATCCTCGGGTAAACCGATTCTCAAGTAACGTTAAATCAGATGTCAGTGTAGGACGAACCATTGGCATCGGAACCAACCTGCACAACGATATTTTCATCCGATAGAGGTCGTTTGCCATGAGCTTCAAACTGTTAATCACGGAAATGGTATCTAACATCTGGGTCCTCCTAATGTCATCTTCAAGAAATCCTGGATCCACTTCGGGAATGCTATCATCCTCGGATTCATCAACGTCCGAATCCAAGCCAATGACTGGCTGATCCGTAGCCGTCAATATAGCAGTGCCACTGGATGTGGCACGTCTGGTTCGTCGACCATGTTCCTGCATGTTGCAAAGTAAAGTTACAAAAAAAATAATTTCATATAATCGCGATTCATTTACAAAACATATACAACATCAGAACTGAGTATATCAGGATACACATTGCATATGGATATGCAATATATAATGTCATGTCATACAAGTGAACGTCGTAGTATCTCTCAAACAGCACACTGACATGTGCGCTGAAAGTAACCTATAAGAACCGCAACAGAAAATGAGAATGTCATCATCGAAATGCAATCCGGAATCAATAGCCTCATGATTGCATGTACAATACTCAGTACTAGCACCAGATTCCGTAATACTAGGTGCTATGTCGTTGGACCCGGAAGATGAGCAACATGAATCCGAAGAGGAAATGATCCCATTCCCATACTGTTCCCCGAGTCTTAACTCTACGTCAAGAAGATGAATGTCAAGCTGTACCGGCTGCGAAAGCCTAGGGATAGGGACGGCAGGACGCTCGTCAACACCATCAAAGGATTCGCCTTGGGGAACCACCTCGTCCACAGCATTCAGATTCATAGTATCGTCAGGTCCTCCGCTCTCCTCAAACACGGTATGGGATTCAGCAGCGCGTGATACCTACAACAGAGACACTACGTTAGCCATTCAGAAATTACAGAGAATAATTTCCCGCTCGGATCCGAGACTACATGGATTAGGCTTGACCAACGTAAAGGACCTCATAAGATCCACGGCATTCCCTCCTCCCCGGATCAGAATGAATGTAAGCTTATGGCCTGCCCCCTAAACCTGCTCTCGGTACCAAGAGAGCTTCCGCCACGGGCGATGCATGCTCGGGGAGCTAATTGCCTCACCTTGCACATTCAGTTATTGAAATCCAAACACAGAATCCTCCGACCACGAATATTGTAGGAGCAAGACAAAAATCAAAAAAAATAATGAAAGTGAGCTTGACCCCGCCCCCCCCTCCCCCAACCTGTTCTCGGTACCAAGAGGGCCTCCGCCACAGGCGATGCATGCTCGGGGAGCTAACTGCCTTACCTCGCACATTCAATTATAGAAATCCAAACACAAAATCCTCCGACCAGGACGAATGGAGGAGCAAGACAAAAATCAAAAAAATAATGAATGTGAGCTTGACAACCACCTCCCAGTACTGCTCTCGGTACCGAGAGGGCCTCCACCACGGGCGACGCATGCTCGGGAGCTAACTGCCTCACCTTGCACATTCAGTTATTGAAATCCAAACACAAAATCCTCCGAAGAGGAATATCGGAGGAACAAGACAAAAATCAAAAAAATAATGAATGTGAGCTTGACCCCGCCCCCTCCAAACCTGCTCTCGGTACCGAGAGGGGTTCCACCGCGACTGCTGCATGCTTGGGGAGCTGACTGCCTCACCTCGCACATTCAATTATAGAAATCCAAACACACAAACCTGCGACCAGGACGAATGGAGGAGCAAGACAAAAAACCAAAAAAATAATGAAAGTGAGCTTGACCCCGCCCCTCCAAACCTGCTCTCGGTACCGAAAGGGCCTCCACCACGGGCGATGCATGCTCGGAGAGCTAACTATCTCACCTCGCACATTCAGTTATAGAAATCCAAACACAAAATCTTCCGAAGAGGAATATGGGAGCAGTAAGACAAAAATCAAAAAAATAATGAATGTCAGCTTGACCCTCCCACCCCAAACCTGCTCTCGGTACCGAGAGGGGCTCCGCTGCGACTGCTGCATGCTCGGGGAGCTAACAACCTCACCTTGCACATTCAGTTATTGAAATCCAAACACAAAATCCTCCGAAGAGGAATATGGGAGGAGCAAGACAAAAATCAAAAAAATAATGAATGTCAGCTTGACCCTCCCACCCCAAACCTGCTCTCAGTACCGAGAGGGGCTCCGCCGCGACTGCTGCATGCTCGGGGAGCTAACAACCTCACCTTGCACATTCAGTTATTGAAATCCAAACACAAAATCCTCCGAAGAGGAATATGGGAGGAGCAAGACAAAAATCAAAAAAATAATGAATGTGAGCTTGACCCCCCCACCCCAAACCTGCTCTCGGTATCGAGAGGGGCTCCGCCGCGACTGATGCATGCTTGGGGAGCTGACTGCCTCACCTCGCACATTCAATTATAGAAATCCAAACACACAAACCTGCGACCAGGACGAATGGAGGAGCAAGACAAAAAAACAAAAAAATAATGAAAGTGAGCTTGACCCCGCCCCCCCAAACCTGCTCTCGGTACCGAAAGGGCCTCCACCACGGGCGATGCATGCTCGGAGAGCTAACTACCTCACCTCGCACATTCAGTTATAGAAATCCAAACACAAAATCTTCCAAAGAGGAATATGGGAGCAGTAAGACAAAAATCAAAAAAATAATGAATGTCAGCTTGACCCTCCCACCCCAAACCTGCTCTCAGTACCGAGAGGGGCTCCGCCGCGACTGCTGCATGCTCGGGGAGCTAACAACCTCACCTTGCACATTCAGTTATTGAAATCCAAACACAAAATCCTCCGACCAGGACGAATGGAGGAGCAAGACAAAAATAAAAAGAATAATGAATGTGAGCTTGACCCCGCCCCCGCCAGTACTGCTCTCGGTACCGAGAGGGCTTCCGCCGCGACTGATGCATGCTCGACCGGGACACTCACTGGTGTTCCACGAAGATTGCCCACCATAGAACTCAAATCTCACATACCAGCCTGCGACCACAGAACTTAACACTAATCTTCAACACCCGACAGAAAGGAATGCACAATCAACCAAGAAGTGTTCATCGTGTGCTTAGAAACCCACTTACCGAGCTGCTGTAAGTCTCGAGAGGGCATCGGCAGCGGTCCCACACCCTAAACCGCCCGCAGAACTCAAATCGCACCCATTGCCGTGATAGAGATAAAAACCTAGATCAACCCTAATCCCTCAGAATGTTCATCCTCTGCATATGGTCCACCCCCGATCAGCTGTCACAATGAATAAACAAGCTTACACACCCGATGTGTTCTAGATTTTGGACAGGTCATCCAAAACTTAGCACCCGCTTCTATTTGAATGGGCGAGGGATTTCATGTTGCCAGACTCGAGAACCTCATCGGGGTAGGGAGATCTCGGTAGAGATCTAACCATATTGCACACGACCAATTTCAACATTTAGACTTATCTACAAAATCCCCCTTCCATACATCGTTCCCACTTATTAAGTAATTTGTATCATTATCCGATGACCGTAATCCACAGTCCACCTCGTCAATTCTCGCTTTCAGGTCACATTGATATACAAGTGCACTAAGGTTCAATGAATCTAAAATATGATATCTTTGTTCCGTACCTCAACTTCGGCTCCTCCCGCCGTGAGATTTCTCGCAGGACCTACCGCGATGGTTGTAGTTGGACCTCCGGCGGCCATGTTGCTGTCCGTGCTCGGACCGCCCAGCAGCTTGCTTCTCCCACTTCGCAGAATTCGGCTGCCGTCCATGGAGAGTTCTACCAGAAACCAGAATACACTCTCTGCAATGTAGGAAAGGGCAGAGATCATGAATGTGGCGGGCGAAGTATAATGAATTCACTGCGAACCCTAATTGTCTTCTAAGGGGTTAGCGGTGCTCTCTACAACCTACTCTATGCGTAGATAGTGTTCAAATCTTCCGTCGGTGGAGATTAATTCCTCATCTAATATGCTGAGTTGCTGCCGTAGAGCTCTCATCTCTGATATATCCGGCTACTTGATAGTCATTCCATCTACTGTAAATGTGATTGTGGAATTTAGTTTACTGATAAGCATACTGTCTCATTCATTATTCTGACATAAGGTTAGCCTCATCATTCACATGGTTCAATAGCTTACATTTTAAATTGTCGACGCCAAACCTATGTTCATTCTGATTATTTGCTATGTATTGGTAATCGAGACCTTCGATATCTCTCGGTCCTTTAATCCATCTCATATCGTCCTGGGATTGTGAATGACAGTATTGTTTATCCCTTTCATATGAGATTCCATTTCTATTTCCTATTAAATGTATTACACACTGTTGGAGAGGACTCTGGTACTTCGAGATGTGACTTGTAACCTACAATAGGTCATGAACGGCTGCACGGATACATAGATGTGGGGTTCGTTGCCCTTAACAATATATTGTGACTTGGTTGTTTGCATTAAATTCAGGATTCCGTAAATGATTGCTTTAGTACTAACATATATTCATACACTTCATGTACATCTTTTTTTGGGTTTTGATCTCTGACGTATGTACCAGGAGTCACATTACTGCTATCTGCATCGTACACATCAAGGGTTTAACACAACCGTCAAGTTTCATATTCATTAGAATAAATTTAAACGGCTTATGGCGTGTTTGATTTCTACTTGTAAATTCATTATAGGAAATCCTGTAATCCAATCACTGGGTACTAGTGTTCTTCCGTAGAAACATTAATCATCGTAGTTTATTGTGTATTTGTTATCATATGCATCGGATGTGATATCCTATTTATTCTTCTTCATTCTTGAAATAGACAATTCTAGCTCGCTTTGCCTACTTATTTGGTGCATTAGATGGCGCAGTTCGTGGGAAGGGTCGTTGTGAATGCGAACGACGAAATAGTGCCTATACTCTTTGATGTGGAAGAAAATGGACTTGCTGTAGTGTCAGCTTCTCGATTATGCCTACGGTTTCATTTAAAAGAGGGTTCGGTCCATGTCGATGAAGAAGTCTATGATAACGAGTTAGGCATCTTGAGTCACACTGTAGGTCAGACACCCTCATCTGATGGAGTGAATATCTCTTGGATGCTAAAACCCGGAAGATATAGAGCGTACGGAGTTTCGGAGTTAGGTCGATTACCGTCCTCAGAAAATGATACACCGTATCGGTCATTGTCCTGCTCATTTCAAACCCCTCTTGTAGCTCGTGTTAAAGTAGAACCACCGGAACACAATATCTTGACTCTTAGTGACAATTCGGACGTGGATTCGCCAAAGAAGCCTCCCTCCGCTATTGATTCCAATTCGGATCAGTGTCCGCTTGCTCCTGAATTTATTGGTCTGCGTTGTGTTGAATCCAAGTCGGTCACATCTGTGATTGACGGCTCAAGGGGACTGAGTGCCTTGAAAGGATGTCGAAACATTTTGTCGAAACTGAACTATGATACAATTGACATTCATAGAGTCACAGTGTTGCCTCCTTCTTTCAATGGAAATGTCATTTTTGAACTTCCTTCCTTGCAGACCTCTGGTTCCACTTCCCAAGCAAAGCAAATGTCTGGCATGGATAAACGATACGATGGACATGTATGGTCCAAAACTGTGACCACCAATATCATTAATCCAACGGGATTAGTGTTTTGCACGTTGGTTTACTTAGGGCATCTGCGTTGTATTAATCCTACTTGCAAGTTTCTGTCTCGACTACACCGAACTATGAATGTGAATGAATTAGAGTGGGAAGGACTATCATCTACACCGCTTGATGTTGGTCATAATCATCCTCCGGGTTCAACTCTTGTCTGTAAGATTTGCAAGGAACCTCCTTCGTGTATTGCTCCATGCGGTGTTCGTGTTTACTATGTTGCAGGAAACCCGAAACTCACCCGGGCTTTCGTTCATTTAGGACATCACAAGCATCCAATGAAAGATGGCGAGCTCAGAGACATGAAGGAGAAAACACGGTCTCTCATTGAGGAGCAGATGGAGAAAACCCCGTCGGCGACAAATTCCTCCATTGTCATGGAGGCTACAAAGGAGCTCCTTGGTGGTTTACTTCTACGCCCAGATGGAGAGGTTCCACAAGCAATGGACTTGAAAGAGCTTGTCCCCGTTTTGGACAAGTGCAAATATCTCAACTCGCCATCTATTCGGAACAAGGTAACTTCATTTAAATACCTGAGAAGATTTGGAGTGATAGATAGCATCACCAAATTGAGAAGATCTAGTACTTGGGCATTCATCCAGGAAAGCAAATTCCCAGGTCAGGGCACCGATGTGGATAAGGTTTTCGTATTCAAAATGTCAGAAGTTGGACCAGGTAGCGGAGTGGACTTGGTAAAGCGTATGCAACCTGGAGGTGATCTAGAAGATGCTTGGATAATGTTTGACCATGTGAAACGTGTAAAAGGTTGGACGACCATAGCATGCCATGTTTATGACTCTAGGTACTGCCGTGTCATGACTATTGCTTGTTGCAACATGCAATCGGAAGATTGTACAACACAAGTTCTGTTTTGGAAAAACTTGAACTCGGTCCTTCATAGGAATAGAGTTCTTGACATTTAGTTCAAGGGTTTCATGGCGGATAGTGCCCAAGCCAATTGGAATGCTGTGAGGTTAATTTACGGATCCAGAGAAATTGGAGAACCAATGGCAAACCGAGAGAGGACGTGCCTTTTTCATTGGACCCAATCCATGGAGAAGCACACTAAGGCTGAAATTAGAGGGGATTTACAAGATCAGCACCGTTTGCTTTGCAAGCAATACAAGAACGCTACGTCTCCAGAGCAATCTGAAATGCGATACCTCGCCATCAAATCATGGTGGTTGTCATTTGGTGCCACCACAGCAGAAGGAGTGCAGCGATTGGAGCTGTGGCTATCGTTTTGGCATTTCCGCTATTGCCAATGGGGTGGATTCATGCAGTTGGTGAGGAGCTGTCTTTTCAATTTGAAATTATAATGTTTTCCTAGGTCTGTTGTACTATATATGTATACCATTTGATCATTTCATTGCTATGACATGGTGCAACAATATAATCTTCAAAAAGTGCATGCAATAGGATGCCTTCCGATGCCTCCCTCTAAACCGTGAGAATCTGAAGGGATCACTAGACTATTTTCTTTTTTATTATTGAGTGCACCTATGTACGCTCAAGCATATCTTTATTCAGTGTTTTCTCGATGCAACTTCTGCTTGCAATTGTCTCTCGGTACCGGGAGAGGGTGGGTTTCTTGATTTTGCTTAAGACTCAATGCATTGAATTTCCAAACCCTCTTGAACTACAATTGCCATTTCGTTTGCATCTTACTTAGCTGTGATGTCCTCTAGAACTAAATTTGAACTATTCCTATTCATATGCAGAGTTTAACTGAGTCCGAGTTGGCAGAAATGCCATCTTGTAACTTGGCGGAGACCGTTCACAATAAGTGGCTGCAGCATTCTGGAAATCGGGGTAACGACTTATACATTGCCACGGTAGACAATTTTGTGAGGGCGTTCATGCAGATGGTGAAGTATTATCAATACTTGAAGGGTAACCAATCTGGAACCGGTCCAGGGAAAGAAGAACTACTATTACGAGTAGCCCAGAGGTCGGCCGAGCGAATTGGTAATCCAAAGGCACTAACTGAAGTTATTTCAAGTATTCCAGGGGTGGAAGAATTTTTTGACCGAGAGCCGCACCTAGAAGGTGAAGAGATTTTTGGATCGCAGAAGAGGAAAGCGGACATGCCATTAGGATGTGAATACGATTCGCACAGACCAGACAAGGTGAACTATTTCCATCCCCGCGTACAAATAAGATCAGGGAGAGCCAGTACAAGTGTCCCTATATTGAACACAATTTTGGAAGATATTTCTCCAATTGTAGATTTGGGGAACCAATCAGTGATCTCAAAGGACGGCAACCTAGGACAACATCACCATCCAGATTTATCGCACGTATTTTTGATTCAGGAAACCATGTGCGATGAAACGCAATGGCATATTGCACGGTTGCCTAAAAATTCTGCAAAAACGTGCTTTGCACTTCAGGCAATTACAAAGAAGAAGTGCATTGCGTTGATTGTCCAGAACAACATTGCAACCGCAGCCCCAACGTATACAGGTATGATGGTGAATTATAGGAAGAATCGCAATGATTGTATGCAATTCTTCTTTTGCAATGACGATATTGATAGGTGTGTAAAAGGGACGCGGAGGAAGTGGGTGTCAGCAGTACCACCCGTTCCGGAGATTTGGCCGGTAAAAATGGGCACGAAACTCTCGAAAGGTGAGATTCTATCTTTGGAGACAGCTGGTTTCCAACTTTTACAACGGGAAGTTATTTCATCGAGGAGACTCTTTGGAGGTGAAGCAGGAGTTGAACTGGTCCATGCTTACCCTATTCCGGCGTCCCCTCATGAGTATCCATCAATCCGAGCGGATAAACTTGTTCGGAGGAATTCAAAGGCTCCAACAGTAAAGCACCAAAACAATTGTGCTTCAGCTTTAATATTGAGTGGAAGAATCCAGAAGGTGACTATGGTTCCTCATCCAGGATTCGGCTGCATAGTATCATTGAAGTCTGGTTTGGAGCTACGTGAGGAACTATACTTGTTGACGATTTCTTGTTTTCCTGACTGCACCTGCCCATATTTCAAGGAGATGAAGTTGAAGTACTTGGGAAAGCGCGGAACGTGGGCAAATTGCAAGCACCTTTATTTCATCTTCACTGTCATTTGCAACTTGCAGTGTACAACAGATGGCTTCATTCATGCAGCAACTTTCAGTTTTACTGAAGTCAAGCATGTTCTTCTTAGCGGCATATTGAATCATTTGGAATGAAATGAGATCTTGTTGACACGTAGTACTGTATCACTTCCTGTGTTTACTACTTAATTTAATGACAGTGTAGTGAGACTACAAGGGCCACTACTTTCACTTTATCAGACTATACACGTTTATCAAATTTCTTATTTTATATATAATAATTGTTGCATGTTCTTTTCGCTATCCTTCCTTAAGATTTGCTTACAATTCAATGAAGTAGTCTACAAAAGCGAAAAATCGTTGTGTACTTTCTAAAATAGATTATGGATCCCACTCTGCAAACCTAGTAGCGGAAGAACGCTCTAGTATTTTACTGTTTCGGAATTCTAGTTAGACCTCGCATTGCATCCTAACCCGTAGTCCTTTAATCCAAAACGATACCACGGTCATAGGATATTCTCTAACCTTGGCCATACAAAATACTAGCCGCAACTTAAGGTATCAATAGGTCCATGACCTATGTTCATTTTTTGGCCTCGTCCCTATACCATTATTGTCAAACAGTTTTCTCTTTGATATTGACCACGGTCATAGAAAACCCTAAATACGTGGTCATAGGGGTTGATGTGAAGGTCTTATAGATTTGGAAGGTGAAGGATTCTTTTTGAATTTGAAGCTCATACTCTACACTCTAAAATTCTGATGCGTAAGCTTCATGTAGAATTTTCAAGACGTATCATAAATAATTTTGTCCCCTAAAACCACTAGTAATATACCCCCATAAGAACTCGAATCGAATCAGTTTTTCATGTATCGTCAACTATTTCTCCATGTACATTCATCCATTTTTCATTTGCTTTTATTCATTAGTTCAAATACTTTCATTCATCTATTCATCTACTTTCATCCTTACTTTTTTCATTCCATGAATGTCATTTTCCTTTCATTCTTATCCCAATTTTTATACGCCGTTCTTAAAAAAAATGAAACATTCTACCAATTTTCTGGCATTTTCACCCATTGTTGAGGTAAATTTCATCCATTTTGGGTCCCAATTTTATTAGATATCTGAAATTTTGTTCCTAAACCTACGCTCCCCGCTCACCATTCCCCGCTCCCCGCTCCCCGCTCACATACTAGCACCGTTGCATGTTGAACCTTGATTAGCCAAAAAGATTTATAGGAAAGAACACACTTTTTGGTATCAATGTTTAGTTTTTGAAGATTTCACATGGCATTCATCAATTTGAGTGTCCCTAACATGACATGAGAATCCACCCTCACCTATAAATGTTGAAAGAGCACAATTGTTGTCACAATGTGGTATTGTTTTGTATTTAATAAAGCCAAAAGAAAGCGTAGGGATTGAGATATTTGAATATAGTGACAAAAGTTTATCTTTGCAATGACAATGAGCCAAATCCAGCAACATATGGCACTTCCAATTTGGATCATCATTGCACTTTTTTCATGTCTAAGAAGCTACAATATGATTACATATTCAAATTGTTTATTGTTGTATAAGAGCATAGTAGGTTTTAAGACTTTAAGTGTTAAAATGACATTCAAACAAAAGATGCCAGTTGTTAAACTGTCCATCAACTGAATTTCTTGTCACATCATAATACATAATTAGTATTCTAGAAGGTACATATGATATTGTGTACATTGTTCCCTATAACCACTTCATTCTATTTAACTCAAAAGTCCAAAGTGCCACATCAACAGTTACTTGGTGCCATATAAAAGTCCTGCAACAATATTAATCCTGTAACATCCTTGCAGACACATTAAAGAACATTTAGGTGCTACAAAGTGTTGTTTCTATTTTGGCCAAAGTGCAAATACAGTAAAATATATAATAATAATATTTTATAGAATAATAGTATGATAAAATAATAATAATATTTTTATTTTTTTATAAAAAAAATGAAAATGAAAATGAAATAATCAAAAATTGATCACCCATCCGACAAAGCATACTTGACTTTCATCGACAAGATTCTTTGAGACAAGACTTGGATTGGTATTTATTCCATTTGCATGCAGTTAAATGATTCTCTAAAAGATTGTATTTTTTTTAATGAATAAGTGTTCGATGGATGACAAAGAATCCTTCTATACAAGAAAAAAGTGAAAGTGTTCATCCTTGAAATTTGTGTGAAAAGCAGGGAGGTCTTGTATCGTAGTTTAACTTCCAATTAATGAGTGCTCTTGGTATTTTTTGTAGCAAATGATACACACGGTACCAAAGAAATTATTTCTACAATGATCAACCTAACAGTCCTTTAAAGAAAACCAAGCACCTCATCCAAAGCAATTTCCAAAATTTCTAAGATGCTCAAAATCCTACGTTGATTGCAATTTTTAGAATATAATGTTCTAGTGCAAATGGTCCAAAGAATTGTTAAATTTTAAATGTGAACAATAATTTTTTCATCAATTATATGAAAAAAATAAGCGCAACCCAAAAATCAAAATTTAATTTAGGAAGAAAATGAGAGGATAAAATAAGTACAATCCAAAATCAAAGTTTAATTTAAGAAGAGAATGGGAGAAAAAAAATTTCAATTAACATGATGAAGGGGAAAAAATGGGTTAGTGCCATGAAAGTAGTGAAGTTGATTTTTGACTAGCATAGATTGGGAATTTGGGGAACATTGATTAGTATTTAAAAGAAAATGAGATACATATTAACAAGTTTATGAAAGGAGAATATGAATAAAAAGGGTGAGGGACTAACAACTAGCTAGGTTTGAGGAGAAGCTTAGTATACTATCTCCAAAATTTTAACATTGCTCTAACTTTCACACAAATTGCATCTCAATCATCGTTCTAAACAAAGTAGAAGCACTTAAATATGACACTTATTCAAGATTTACAAATCTTAAGGATAACTATAGTATAAAATAATGTGCGCTAGTTAGGAAATGGTTTAAAAAACCAACAAATTTTTTTTTTTTTTTTTTGAGCTTGTATGAATATAATATGAATTTGTAGAAACAAGTGCAAATATGCACCTACTATATGGATAGTATACTAACACAAAAGTGGACACAGAAACATCCAAAAGCAACATACCGTAAGCTTGTATCACACTCGTTTTATTGGCCAACGCCAAACTCGCCCCCATCACAGTAACACATTTATGTAAACTCACTTGTCATCATTGGATCTCCCTGCACATTATTTTAGGACTTATTCTAGGTATTGACAAACATCTTCTATGACATTTGGATATTCCTACTTTATTATACAAATTGTATTTTAGCCGTATTCTTTTGAGCATGAATTCTTGCACTAGCTTTGGTGGTATTAGTTTTGGTGATGCTTATTCTAAGTATTGGTATTGCATGAATTGAGCCTTGGCAATGTTCTTTTAATCATTCTTGCGCTAGTTTTGGTAATGCTTGTTTTAGTATTGGTCTTGTCTAACATGTTGTGATTGCCTTTATTATTGTCATAATACATTGCAATCATGGCATTCCTTTTTACTATCATGGATATAGTGAAGTACAAAAATTTAGGCTATGAAACAACAAAGCATTTACATTTGAAGATTATAACTAGTGAAAACTTTAGTTATAAGATAATTATCTTGCTAGATATTGAAAATTTGAGGTTCAGTAGCTTAAACAAATCACCATGCAACACCTGTCTTTTCTCACATGAAAGAAGAAAAATATTGAGTGGAGTTTCAAAAACTCTTGAAATGTTCAATAATCGTTCTGAATCTTTTGCTTGTAAGTTATGTCTTTTTAGTTATAGATTAGATTCCTATTCAAAATCAACAAAGTGAACATTGGCCATATTACTTTTGTATCAATAAAAAGACTCTCTTCACTCAATCATAATATCCTTTGTGACATCTTGTTTGTCTAATGCTTATTTTAGCTACAAAAGTGACTCTCCACTCAATTATGACGTCCTTTAACATATCTCATTTTTTTCAATGCCTATTTTGGCTACAAAAATTACTCTCTTCACTCAATCATAACATCCTTTGCCACATCTTATTTTATCAAATGCCTATTTTGGCTACAAAATTGACTCTCTTTACTCAATCATAATGTCCTTCGCCACATTTTGTTTTGTCGAATGTCTATTTTGGCTACAAAAGTAACCATTTTGCACATATAACTAAGTTTTGTACAACGGCTAAAAATAAGTCTTTGTATTATTTATTTGTGCAATTCAAAGAATTTGGCATAATGTATAATAAAATGAATATTTTTTTGTCATGCATAATTATCATTACATTCTTATCCAATCTCAATCAAGTATACCAAATTATAATTCCAAAAAATAAAAACTCCATTTTTGGTGAATTTTAAAGTCAACTTTCATGATTTTATATGAAATTTTATTGAAAAAAATTGATGATAAATTTTTTAAATTTTATTGTAAGAATAAAAAGAAAATATTTTGATGCACATCAAACTTTATTCAATTTATTTATTTTTTAAATTCAAAATTCACATTAAAGAGAGTTTAATATTGAAGTATTGCATGCCCAAACTTTGTAAAATAGATATTTATTTATTGAAATTAAAATTCCTCTCATAAATTGTAACATTATATATCAAGATACAAAATTTATTTATTAAAATTGTAACATTATACACCAAAATATAAGACTAGTTGTAATGTAAGGATAAATAGCAAAATTTAGTTATAATAAATAGATGTTTATCACAAAATTTTGGCATGTGACCTCCAGTCTTTGAATTGTTTTTAGTGTGAATTCTGAATATTTTTTATTAAAAAAATTCAATAAAAGATGTGTGTAAAAATATTTTCCTACATATATCCACAATCAAATTTCATGAAAGTTTGACTTTAAAAATTCACTAAAAATATAATTTTCAACCTTTTGAAAAAAAAATTTGATATACTTGATTGAGATTGTGAAAGAATGTAATGATAATCATGCATGACAAAAAATATTCATTTATTCTACATTATACAAATTTTTTTGAATTGCACAAATAAGCAATAAGAAGACTAATTTTCAGCCATTGCACATGAATGTACATGAATAATGGTCTGTTTAGAATAATTAGAACAGTTATGTGAAGTGTCATAATTTTGTAATACACCGCTCAAAAACCTAACATCCAATAATTTAGTTCATCTTCAAAACCGTCAAATAGATGTAGTTACACATAATTAATTGTTTCACATGATGCCTTCATTCGATAGGATCATGTGTCAAACCTTCAGAAGATGTTCAACTGGTACAGTTGAACATTTTCAATCAAGAACAGATTCAAGCTTTTCTGCCAATAATTTCTTCCAACAAAACAAACGCCCCTGTTTCAATAGACTTGTGAGCAGCCAATCCAACTGCCACCGACATCAAACCATCTTCTAAGCCAACTGCAGGCGGGCGTTTACCATGAGATTTCACAGCCTCTGCAAATTCCAAATGCTCCAAGAAGCTAGATCCATGATGAAGTCCCTCATACCTTCACAGAAATAGCCAAGCTGATATCAGAAGAATTCAAACGCGTGAAGGTGACCTTATCTACAGTAGATCTTTCATAGTCATATAGTTCGAGAGTCCTTTCAAGACTAATGAACTCCTTGAGTTCATTAGTTGCACAAGCTTTGGAGAATTTTGGTTTCGTATAAAGAAAAACGTCCCATGTGATCAATACAAATCTTTGCAACTAAATTCTAAATCTCAATAAGGTAGACCAGCCCAATTCCATTCACTATCCTTCTTTTACTTTTGGCCCGAGTTCCGTCCAAAAAAACATCCAAATCCATTCTTTTTGATGACAAAATCAATGAATTAATGCCTACAAGTGATTACATGTCAATCATTTATTGGTGAGTACTTAAGGGAGTTATGAGTTGTTTATGAGACGTCCATTCTATGGGCGGATTTGTAATTTTAGGGAAGATTACTTCAAAAATTCACAAATTCACAAAAATTACAATTTTAATTGAAAAATTATAATTTCATTTGAGCTTGATTCATGAAACAAGCACACACCTCTGAAAAATATGTACCCCTTTTGGAGTTGGCTCAAGATATTCAAATTGCAAATGGTGGTAATAGGCTCATCTACCTTAACCTGTGAGTGCTCAGCACATGTTCATAGAAATCCAAATCCTTTTATACTCATTCCAATTAAACTACCAGTTGAAAAAAGATCCACACTAATTGACTCTAGCACATGTTCATAGAAATCCAAATCTTTTTATACTCATTCCAATTAAACTACCAGTTGAAAAAAGATCCACACTAATTGACTATACTGATTGGTAGTAAAGACATGTCCACAGATGAAGGGAAAGGGACGCGTCCTTTGACTGTACCATTGAAAAAATTATAAGAGTCAAACGAAAGATATCTTTCAAAATTGGAGAGGCCATATTTTGGCCCTTGGGGCGCTCAAGGGTTAAGTGCATTGTTGATCACATGGATGATCAACTACTTGAAAATTGAGTGGAACTCAAGAACCAAACATACAAAGTTTTCTTCTATTGCCCAAACTCAAATTTTCAAAAAGGAAATACTTACCTGACTCTTTTATCATGGACCTCGTATGTTCTCACCCCCTCTCTGCCACTGATCCGAGACCCCACACGTACAACGCTGTCTGGGACAAATGCCTCCACCTGCACACAAGAATCTCATTCAAGATCAGCTTCTATTCCAACAATGAAAAAAAAAAAAAATGGAGCTATTTGGAGAGGGTGACGCCCTGCATTGGATATGACAAGCATAGTTACACCTCATAATGTTGTACTTCTTTAGCATTATGGATTAGATCACCTTCTAGATCCAAGAGGTTCAAAAGGGTAGACATTGCCTTGAGTTGTATTCTTAAATTAGAAATGTACGTGAATGTACTTTAGGTTCATCAATGTACTTACATTGAGCACAATTTTTTGGTTTATAATTTTCTCCCTCTCAACCAAAGCAAACCTAAATCATCTATGTTCACTTATCAACACAATATTATTGTGCCCTTCTATAACCATTAGATGAGCTCCAACCATTGCAATTATATCTAGTAACATGAAGTATGGTAGAACCACCCGTTCTCAACCACGGATCCATACCCCAACATATAGGGTACTTCTATTTCCAACCAAAATTGGAACAAATTTCCAAGCAAAGCTTGAAATGTTTTTTTTTCTCCTTTTCAAGGTTGGGACTAATGAGATCATGACACATGTCCCAAAGTAGTGAACAAAAAAATAGGGAGCAGTGAGTGGGAAAGTAGTTCTTGAATGATCAAAATTGGAAGAGACTATATGTTGGATATGGGTTGAGGCCAACTTTTGACTTCCAAAATTCATAGTAATTTCAATTCAAGGCAAAATCAAAAAAATTGAAATCAAAAAAATTGAAATCAAAAAAATTGAAATCCCCATGATTTCTATCTTCCTACATGGCAAAAAAATTTCGTTGCCTTATAATGCTCTTGAACATGCACGGAATTGCTTAAAGGGTGGACTGTGGGTGGTTCTACCATAGTACAGCCTTGTTACGAAAACCACCCTTCGTCACTGCCATGACTTATTTTTCATAACGGGGCTCTTTACGTTACCTAGCCCTTGTAGCTCATCGGAAGCTCATACAAATTAACCGAGATTTTAAAACGAAAGAAGAAACTCATTTGCAGTAATTGTGTACCTTTCCAGAATCCCCGACTACGCAAATCTCTTGTTCATTGCGACTGCCTTCCGCAAACATACAAAGGTCCAAGATTCCACGAGACCCATTCTCGTACTCCACAATCACGTAAGCATTGTCTAGTATGTCGGGCATCTGTGAGAATCAGAAGGTTTGTCCATCAATCAGATTGTAATTGTAGAAATCAACTTCTTGACATACTTGAGTAGTAACATGGCATTCTTTGAGACCAGTGCCAACTAAGAGTTCTTTAGGGGAAAAAATTTGGGCAAAATCAGAGCAAGTCCTGAAAATTCAAGCTCTGACAAGCTCACATGTGAAAACAATACCTCATTAATTTGAGCTCACTCATTCAGGATTCTGATTCCATTTCAAAACAAGGTGGTAGATATTCAGAGGGTCCTCGAATGTTATGTTTATGGGAAGAAAATGTGGCGAAAGAAAAGAAAACGAAAACACACACACGGCAACTTTGGGTTGTTCTACTTGAAGAACTTATCGTAACCAACACAGAGCAATCAAGGCACTAACCTTTCCCTCGTATCTTTCGTCTAAGTGGTTCACAGCCTGTGCTCCAGATGCCATAACTCGCACAGGAATGGAATTGGAGATGAGTGTCATGAGATCAAAGAAATGACAGCATTTTTCTACGAGAGTGCCTCCTGTGTTCTTGTTGAAGCGGTTCCAGTTATTGATCTTCACAAGGAATGGAAACCGGTGCTCCCGAATGGCAACCATGCGGACACGCCCTAGCGAATCTTGCTTCACCTGGCTAAGCAGTTCAGCCACAGCAGGTATGTATCTGTACTCCAGTCCTACTTGAACCAAAATATCCGGCCTTGCTTTCGCTGCTTCGACGACCTGTATGTGAGGAAACAAATAAAAACTCAGCGACATTGTATGCCGAAAACTCACAACTATACCAACATCATACATTCAAAGAATTTTTGCAAATTCTAATCATTTTTGTTAGATCTATTTCTTTATTAGCTGCAAAGTTATTGTGCCTTAACCTCAACAGAGTCCATTTCGATAGAATTGGCAACCAAGCATTTCATGCGGAGAGTATGGTCACATCTCAGAACCCTCTCCATCACTTTCATAACCACATCGCACAATACGGTTGGAAAGAGGGAGAGTGATTTAGAATCATATCCCCATCCTCCCCAAATTCGTTGAGAGAGACATAGAAATCCAAAATTTGACAGTCATGATCTAGTTTGGAGAAGGTTATGTAGTATGTCCGACTCTCAACTGTGACGGGTTATCTAGTACTTAATCATGTCCTTTAGGATAACGGTGCCCCTTTTAGACCCTCGATTGAACAAGATCAAACAAGCCAAGCAAGACTGAAAGTAGTAATCACCTTGTAGCAATCTTCAATGTTGGTGCAAAGTGGTTTCTCTACTAAAATGTGATGCGCTTTGGGGTGGGCAAGAACATCCAGAACGATTTCTGCGTGCGTCATGTTGGGGGTGGCAATGACTAGTATATCACAAATGCCACTATTCAACAACGACTTATGGTCGGCAAATACCTGCGCACACGAAAAGGGGAAACGCCATTCAAGAAATCGGTATCACAACACGGTCACCAGCTTCATAATGTGCAGTGCCTACAACCACAGATGGCATGGTTAAATAGAACTACCCCACAGATTTCTCAATCGCAGTGACCTTCCAAAATGCAATTTGTGTACCGCGAGGAAGGTAATGGACCTGATCCTGACACCTATTGCCTGATCCCTGTTACCGGGAGCAGCTCATCTCTTCCAATCAATACCTGGTTGCCCTTCAATTAGCAAGTTCGCATGACTTGGCTAAAGTTTATGGCCACTCATCTTCGAATAGAAATAGAGTTGTCTACAATCCTGTAATAGTAATCTACAACCTCCCACTTTGAATGATTGTATAAATATCAAACATTGACTGAGCAAAATTTGATCTCAAGAGAAAGAGAGTTTGGCTCTTGTACCCCGTGTGTAGTCTCCAGTGATGTTCCAATGAAAGCACAATCCCACTCTTTAGATTTGACTCTAAGAATCTCAGAACCGGAAGTGATGAAGAGCGTGAAGGGTTTGAGTCTGACCTGAAGGGGAGGAAAAGGGATGAGGGATTGCAGGCCAGCCGTGGCAGCCAGCGCTGCCTCCCGAGAGCCGGGATTCGTGTCGGCCACTGCCACCACCACAGCTCCCGGAAGCGCAGCCAAGTTGTAGAGATGCTCGCGCCCCATCATACCCACTCCAATAATGCCATATCTCAATACTCGCTCTTCACCCCCCATAGCTTCGCACCTTCTCACTTCCACTTCAACTCTGTATCGTCCTCACAACTGGCACTAAAATCAATGGCCTGCGCTAGCTAACCAGAAACCAAATTCAAATATCAGAACAGAGAGCTGCGAGGGAATTAGCAACCGAGCAACGAAGAACGCGATACAAATAAAGGAAGAGGATATTGAAACCGCTAGGAACCTCATCTCGTCTCCTATCGACTGACCCCTGTAGCAACAGCAACTTATCTCTTCCGAGCAACACTCGATTGGCCATTCAATTTGAAGCATGACATGGCTAAATGTCTATGGCCACTGATCTTGGAATGGAAATGGAGTTCTCTACTGACGCTTATAGTGGTGTACAACCTCCCACTTCGAGTAATTGCATAAGAAATTCATACACCAGGATCAAAATCTGATCTCTCTTCATCTCTCTTCATCTCTCAAGAGCCTTGATAACAATCTCTCAATGAAATCACACTCCTACATATTAGTTATACGCTAAAAGCAACGGAAAGAGTATCCTCTATCTTAATCTTTCCACGGAGCTCTTTCTTGACAGCAATGAAACACACCCTGATACCTTCTCTACGACGACGTTCTCATAACTGATCTCCTCCAATTCCAGTCCAATTTCATATTGCATTCACTCAGCACAACTCTAAAGCTGAAACGCCAAGAGTTATGGCACCACACATATGTCACAATCGCATATATAAGTTTCTCTAATAACACAGAAAATTCAAACTCAAAAATTCACCAGAGCATCTCATAATCCTTACTTCTCTTTCACACCATGCCAGTGCAAACCGATGCGCCAACTGAATTCATACAAACAGGAGATTCAAAGACGACTGAATTTACACACCAGTTGTTGAGAGAAGGCTCCAAGAAATCAAATCCTTGCGATTACTGAAAAAAAAAGATGAGGACGATCCATGTGACATCCATCGCCGCGGCGGGGCGAGCCTTAAATGGTCCGAATGAGAACCTGCATTTCCATCGCTGCTGCGGCTGCAGACTTGCAGGGGAAGGCGCCGGCCCCGCCTGTGAAGGTGGTCCAGCAAAGGGGAAGAAGACGGGCAGGGGGACGAACTTCTCGTGAGCTGCCCGGAGGTTCGGTACAGTGAACCTAGACCTGGTGGGAAATCTATGTGAGTCGTATATGCGGAGAATGTGGTGAGTCACCGTCTCCTGATTTCGTCTTGGACCAGTGTGCTCTGTGCCGTTGCCACAGTCACTGGGATGTCAAAAGTGATGGCTAAGCCCTCCATCTTAAATAAAAGTAAAAGTAAAATTTTAATTTTTTAATTTATAAAAACTTCAAAATTCAATATCTTTCACACCGTGGGTCGGAACACTATCCAACACAGTCCATGCATCCCTCCTCATAGAGAGCTTTCTAATGATATCAAGAACGTGATTGTAACAAAAAAAAAATGCAAATATATGGATGTAGTGGAAGTGACAGCAATTGCATGGATATTACGAATGTAGATTTTTGTGTTTTGCAATGGAATGCAATTTGGCTACTAATGTTGTTTTAAGAAATTATCCACTTACTACTAGTATCAATAAAATAAAATAAATTTGGCTATCCTTTGGTGTCAATAAAATTTGGTTACCACCTTATAAGATCTTTAAAAAATAAATTGAATGTTTATAATCAATCTATATATTTAGGGAAGACATGGGAGCCATAGGCTTTCTACGATTTGTCCCCCAAATCGTTGAACTTGATTACATGGCAAGCACTCTATTCTCCACATTGCTTAGTTCATTCAATTCTTGTACAAGTTTGTTGGTACTCAAACTTTGGGACAAATAAACTCTCTCCCCAAACTTGCCACGTTTCTAATGCAATGAGTTTGCAGCAATCATACTATTAGCTATAGTAATTTTATGCACATGTTTTTATTATACCTAAAATGTAAGACATTATTTTTTTCTTTTGGATAGGCTATTTATTATGGTTTTGAAAATTTCTAAAGCAATTTATGAATTTTTTTCATACACTGGAAATTAATTGTATTTTTATTGATATAATAGGTGAACTGAGGGATCAAATTGATATTAGTTAGGCCATTGGATCATATCAGTTTAGCAATTTGAAAGTAATGAAGCACATGGTGATTGTGAAAGAGATGATGGTAATTATTTTTTACAAACTAAGACAAAATCAACCTAATAATTTTCCTTGATATTATCAAAAGATTCCTATATAAATAGTTTTTGGACATTGTGAATATATATAATCTATTTATAAATTATTGAAAATGTTGAATATAAATATATCCACAACTGAACATGTATAAAGTATATATTATTTGAGATAAATAATTTAGGAATCACTTTTGTTACAATTATGTGAAGCTTAACTTAGTACAATGAAATTCCAAAATTCAAATTCTTTTGCCACATGCTAATTCTAAGTAACATTCATCTTCTTCAAAGTCATTTTCATCCATGTATAAGTTTTAAGAAGTTGGTGATGGACATTGCTAAAACTCCAAAGAAATTATCTAATATAAATTGTTAATGGATTCTTAGAGATGTGTATCATCCCTTATAAAAAGAAAATAAATATAGCAACATTTAAAATTTTTCCTTTATCAAGAAAGTCACAACAAATTAAAAAACTAAAAAATACTTTTAAAATACATAATTTTAAGAAAATGACATTCATATCTTTAAAATGTTAATCTGTTCATTTATAATTCAACTTGTCATACAAAACTTAAAAGACTAAATATATAAACTACAGAAAATCAAGACAAGCTGAAATTATATATTGATTATTTATATATTATAGAGTAAAAATATAAAGTATATTTTGGATGAATTATCTCAAATGCTTCTGAATTGATTCAACAAGAGTCTACAATACATGATTGTCTCCGTAGACAACATCTAAAAAAGCACGTGTAACATCTTTCATTTTGATGCAAACTTCAAAAAGTTAAAAAAGTCATAATTTGTTACAACACGTGACTAAGTTTTGTACAAAAATTTGTAGAGCTTTAATAGCATAGTGTTTTTCTTTCATTTTTTATGAAGTGCCAAAGTGGCAATACCAAATGTTATTATAATATTGCTCCAAATTTCAACATTCATTCACATATTAGATAGAAAATATCACATTAGCACATATCACATACCCATAAATTTGTTTTCATTCACAATCTGATGATTTCATCCAAGATTTTCTTTTCCTAGTTTGAAGTTTGTTAGTGATTTTTAACCCTTTCAATACTATTTGTGTTCCAAAGGTGTGGTGCCGGGCCCATTACTTTGGTGCAAATGACCGCCAAATTGTCAAAAAAACAGACGCTCTTAAAAGAATCAAACATGCATGCAAGAACCCTCCAATAAATTAACGTAAAGGAACTCTCTCTCTCTCAAAGGATGGCTCCCATGAATCTGGTCCTCATTTGCGTCAAGATTCACTCTGTCATTTCTTTATTATCACCTCTGAGTTTCATAGGATAGCGATGGAGGCAGCCAGGGGGGCCCTTTTCAGGTGAAATCAGAATTGGCAGGGGCAGGGGGGGCAGCCTCGGGCAGCCTCGGGCAGCGGGATCTCGAAACCCGTAGGAATCCACCAACGAAAATGCCCTGCGTGAACCTGGACCATGTTTTCGTGCAGGTTCATGAAATCATGCATTTGATGTCCGAACCACATAACTGCCAAACGGTAAGCCAATCCCTTTTTTCCGAATGGATTGCAGACAGTTGAAAACGTGGACTGTGGTCAAACAAATTAACCCTTAAATGATGGGGCTCATAACCGTGGAAATCATGTGTTTTGACACCGTTTGAATTATTGGATTAAAATTATGCAAAAGCATTCATTGGAAGTCAAACTATTGTAGATGATCTTCCCTTTTTTCACAAAATTTGGAGGATGAATAGTTGCACTTTTGTCCTATACAGGAGATTCTCTTGTCATTCATCAGCTGCTAAACGTCTGCCTCGACGTTTAAGGGTTAAAAATTGTCACACAAAATTATCCTACCCAATAAATAAATATTGGGATGCGGCCCCCATGACCAAGGTAGTCATTGAAAATGCTCTGATTATTGGACCAATAGGTGCATTCTTTTGTTTCTATTGTGAGCAGGCGAGTCATCCATCACTCAATTTTCAACCTCAACGTCCTTTAAGGATTAAATGCGTGATCAATGAATAGGGAGAACCGGTAGTCAATGTATTATGAGTGGATTCATTTTCCCAAATTTTTGGTTGAAGATCAAAAGTTTAGGCAGATAATCGGTTATTGTTTTAGAAAAAAATTCTATTTTAACCCCTAAAGGTCAGAGACTATGTTTTCACCAAAACCATTGCAAAACTGCTATTTCTAATACAAGTTTCAAATTTTAGAAAAAAAAACATTTGTGGAAAAATGTAACCAATGGATCTTGTAGTACACTAGTTTGAGAAGTTGTGGAAAAAATTTCAGAAACTTCCACCATGTGGGTTGCAAGATAATAGCGTTTGAAACTGATTGGATAAATTTAATGGGAATTAAATTCTTGTGTTCTAGTTAATTGTCAAGTTGTCAAAAGTCTACTTCCATGTTTATGTAGTTCGTTTGCCTTTGAGATACAGTTTATAAACTAGGTCTAAGCCAATGATTGGTGGATTAATTATTTGAATCTTGTGACAAACAAATTATCAAGAACTTGTTTATTGAAATGTATATATATATACCAATGATTGGTTAATGTTGTGTTTGGGGACAATTAGATAGTAAGTGTTGTATACCCTCTTCGTGATCTTATTAAGGTCAAATAGACGATGAATTATTCTTATTAGCAACTAGGAATTGATACTAAGTATGTCAAATAAATTGTAGCTAGTGATTGGTGATTGTATCCTTGTATTGTTTTGGTCTAATTGTTGAACAATGATGTTCTAATTTATAACCAAACCTCGAAGGCTATTATTGGTGTTATTTGGTGATGGAAACTTAAGCATTGGAGTATGACTAATTGACTGAGTCCAATTGTAGTAATGGGTGTCGTTGTAGTCAAATCATATGTGGAAATTTATATTAACATGACTTACGGTTATAACGAAATTAAAGTAAGACAAGTGGTCAAGGAACTGTGTTTGAATTGAGATGATCAATTGACTAGTGGTGTGAGATCGACAAGTGCAGGTACAAGGAGCGTAATCTTATCACTACAAGAGAAAGGGGTGTTTTAAGTAGTGTCCTAGACATTAGGTCTTTTAACCCCTAAAGGTTTTTGACTATGTTTTCACAAAAAACGCTCCCAAACTGCCATTTCTAGTACAAGTACCAAATTTTGGAAAAAAAAAAATTAGTTTGAGAAGATGTGGAAAAAAATTCAGAAATTTCCACCTTGTAGATTGCAAGATATTAGCATTTGAAGTGACAAAACCCCTTTTTTTGTCCCTGCGAAAAACCGGGCAGCTGCACTTCACATGGTCACATTTGTATAAAAAAATGTCCAAAATGGTGGTAACTCTTTGGATTCATTCTTCAAAGCAAGTTAGATACATGCTTGAAAAATTTCAGATCATTTGGAAATGTACAACATATAGGAAAAAAATAGTAAGTAGAAAGAAGTAGAAAATGATTCAAAACACTAAATTGTTAAGGATTTAATTATGGAATTGAAAAATGCCAATCCAAACGATTGTAATGTTGTAATAAACAATCTACACCTTGTGTTTATATTTTTTTCCAAAAATATTGAAAATTGAGTTAAATAAAGGACTTCAAAGTTTATTTTAGAGTAGAGATTTCATAACTACCCGCAAACTACCCACAACTAAAATTCCTCATAACTTTCATCTCATAAATCAAAGTGGAATGATTCAAAGCTTTCCTTGTGCACATAAATCTAGAGAACCAATTTCAAATTTTTATTTCTCTAGAAAATGATTTTTAAAGAAGTTTTTTTTGTTGCCCGGGCTGCCCGCCAAACAATGAAAACTACATATCATACCATAACTTTTTAACCATGTGTTCAAAAGTTATGAAAATTGTTGGGCCCTAAAGCTACTCCTCGGGCACATCTTGTGTGAAAATTTCAAAGAAAAAAAATAAAAATTCCATTCGTGGTGAGCCGCCCCAAAACGGTATGTTGTCAAAAAACGGTGTTTGGTCCTTTAGGGGTTAAGTAATGTCTTTTAAGTAAGGTTTTAAGTAAAGTTTTACTAAAAAGACTGTCTTTATGGTAAAATTTTACTTAAAACCTTACTTAAAAGACATTATTTAAAAGACGTGATGTCTAGGACACTACTTAAAACACCCCATTCTCTTGTAGTGTATGTTATAGAATAAAATCTTTGTGTACTTGTTGTGATTTGATGTGGAAACCTGGCCACTTTGACAACTCAAAATAAATAGAATTTTTGTATATCTTTCTTGCTAATCTTGTGTGGGAATTTGGACAAATTGACCATTTATCGGTAATAGTTAGTATTAGTTAGTACATTGGTATAGCAGACTATTTGACAAAGCAACAATTAGCAATTATGTTAATTTGTAAATGGACTGTGGAACTTGGTCCTATTGACATATTGTAAGCTGTGGAGCTCGAAGAAAGAATCAAATTGACTATTTGACCTGAATTGAAGGATTCAACTCTTACCTTTGCATGCTTTGCATATTGTACTGAGACCAATTGACCTTATTGTTGTAATATTTGCATACCTGCATTTTAGCAATTAGGTTAATAAGATAGTTATTGAGACCAATTGACAATCCACTAAACTCAAAGAAGTAATTAAAGAGGATGGATTTATATAAATATGTATTGTGGGTTTGATTAAGTCTATAGAATAGAAGCTATGACTATTTGACATATCTAGACTATTTGACATTAGAATTCTAGTACAAGACGGTAACTGTAGGTCTATAGAAATTTTCATGGCTAATGGACTGCTATTTGCATAGGTTAGGACAATAAATACATTTATACCATACAAATATACAAATAATGAAATTTTAATCCATTTATTGAGTGATAAATCCTATGTAAAAATGACCTCAGATACGAAACGATAGACTATTTGATTATTCTCCGAATTCAAGAACCACTACTAAGAATTTCCTTGGATTTTGTTCCCAAGTAAAATTTATACTGCACTTCTTAAAGAAGTTATTGTATAAATATGCTATGGTTTATTAGAATAGAGTTGGTAGAACTCATGTACTTTTTGCGGCGCATTGACCAAGTTCGCCATTGCTTCCCATTTGCATTTATTGATGTCGTATCCGTACCAATATACCAAATACTCCAACTTGTCACATCTACGTCGTGAATCAAGTACTTTCTCTACTTCATATTCTTTATGGTTGTCTATTTCGATAAAAGGTGGTGGTGGTTGACCTCTTCCCAACAAAGTTGATTTTTTATACGACTCAAGAAGGAAAACATGAAAGATCGGATGTACTTTTATAGATGTTGGAAGTTCTAATCAATAAGCAACATGAATGATCTATTTTTGAATGGAAAATGGCCTAAGTCGTCAATAATACAATTTGTCACACAGTCGAGTGGTCTTGATGTTGCGTTGAAGGAGCCAAACTTTTTCACCAACTTAGAATGGAGGTGATTCTTTTTTCAATGCGTTTGTTGATTTTTTGTAATGATCTTGAGCTTCTTGTAGATGTAGTTTCACGGTGTCTTGGAGCTTTGATAACCGTAAAGTTAAGTCTTTGACTATTGGATTTTTCATTTGGGAAATGTTGAATAGATCAAATTTAGGATGATATCCATAGTTGGTATAGAATGGTGTTTGTTGAATAGAAGTATGGATAATATTGTTGTATGCAAACTCCGCCAATGTCAAATGTGAAATCCAATCATCTTGCTAATAGTTTGTAGTGCAGCGGAGATACTATTTCAATACTTAATTTACATGTTTAGTTTGTTCACCCATTTGAAGGTGAAAGGTAGAAGAAAATTTGATATCCACTTTTAAAATCTCAAAAAGAGACCTCCAAAATTTAGAGGCAAATTGCGGTCCTCGATCCAATATAGTATCGTCTAGCAGTCCATTATATCAATAAATATTGTCGAAAAAAATAGCCTCGCTATTTCTTTGTTGGTAATTATCTTTTTGCATAGAACAAAATGCGTTATCTTCGTGAGTTGATCCACAATCACGCATATAGAATCGAAAGTCTTGGATGAAGGTAAATCCGTTATGAAGTCCATAGAAATTGAAGACCATGGCCGTTTTGGAATAGGTAATGGTTGAAGAAGTCCATGCAATCAATGTCGAGGATTCTTAGACCTTGAATATGTATCACAAGTGAGTGCAAAATCTTTGACTGCCTTTCACATTTGGGGCCACTAGAAATCTCAAGACACAAATTCTAATGTTTTATTGAATCCAAAATGTTCAATTGCAGAAAAGTCATGTTGAGTTTGAAGAACTCAGAGACGCAAGGGACCTTCAAGAATGTATAAACATTCTTCAAAATGTAAGAGCTTGTCTGAAAACGTGAAGTTATTGCTATCATGGTGAGAGTGACGTTTGATGTCAAGAACTAGAGGATCTCTGAAGTCGATGTTGTACGGACTTGATCAAGAAACAAAGAATCAACCGTCATTTCCATTACTGTTGCACAAAGCTGAAATTGCTCGGGCTTAAGAAGGGTTGTTTGTTGTTAGTCTTATGCTGCTTCTCTTTCTTATGGTACCATATTTGATTTCTGAGATAATGCATCTGACAATCCTTGTTGCTTTTTGGGACGGTACATGATAATGAAGTTGAAGCAAGATAATGATATATTCCAATGAGCTTGACGTCAATTCAAAATGCAAACGGATATAAAATATTCAAGATTTTTGTAATTGATATATATAGTCACTTGATGTGACGCACCTTCAAGTAAGTGGCGCCATTGTTAAAACAAGTCCACAATAGCAAGGAGCTCTTTGTTGTGAATCTCATAGTTAATCTCTGCAGCCAAAAAAATTCTTGAATAGAATACGACTAGATGAAGTCTTTTTTCTTTTCCCATTTGTGAAAAAATTGCTTCTAATACAAAATCTAAAGCATCCGTTTCTATGAAAAATGGTTTGGAAAAAATTTGGATGGACCAAAATTAGGGCTATTGTAAAAGCTGACTTTAAATGTTGAAAGGCTTTCTCTGCTTCATGTCCCTAATCTAATTTGTTTTTGCACATAAGCTGAGTTAGTGGAGTTGCTATTTGCGGGTAATTTTTTATGAAGATTCGATAGAAGTTGACAAATCTAAGAAAACATTATACGTCGTGTATTGTTCCAGGAGTTGACTAGTTTGTGATAACTTGAATTTTCTTTGGATCCATCAATAGTCCTTCATTGGAGATGATGTAGGCAAGAAACTCCACTTGTAGTTGATGAAATATGCATTTTTAAAATTTGGCATATAATCCAATATCTTGTAGCTTTTGCAGCACAAGTTTTACATGTATCTCATATTCTTCAATATTTTTGGAATATAGCAAGATGTCATCTAGATAACAAATGACAAATTGGTCCAAAAACTTGCGAAAAATGTCATTCATCAAATGCTGAAAAATAGCCGATGCATTTGTAAGTCCGAATGGTATGACATTATATTCAAAGTGTCCATACCTTGTTCAGAATGATGTCTTCTATTCATCCCCTTATTATATGCGTACCAAGTTATATGCTCTACGGAGACCAATCTTGATATAAATTTTAGCTTGTTCCAGTTGATCTAGGAGTCCACATATCAACAACAAGGGATATCAAATTTTCATTGTGATTTTGTTTAGACCACGATAGTCAACGCACATTCGTAAATAATTGTCTTTCTTCTTTACAAAAAATATTGGCGCTCCTGTTGGAGATTTAGAATGTCAAATAAAATTCTTTGTAAGATTTTCGTCGATGTACTCCTTCAATGCCAAAAGTTTATTCTGCGACAAATTATAGATTGAACCAAATGATGGCTAAGTTCCATCTTTAAGATCAATGGCGCAATAGTATGGTCGATGCTCTAGTAAAATATCGTTATTTTTTTTCAAATACATCTCCAAATTCTTGATACTGAATTAAAATATTTGATGACATAATGTTGTTTCATGTACCGGAGTTGCATAGATATTATAAAGAATATCATTTCTTGTTGTTTTGATAAAAGCTCTAGCTCCAACAAGTACAGGCTTTGTGTTTAAGGGCTTTCAAAAAGATTTCGTGATTTCGTGGTTGAGGTTTTCAAAGAAAATGATAGGTTTTGCGACTTCCAGTCTACAACCGGATTGTATTTTTCAAGCCAAGAAAGTCTTAGAACCACAAGATTAAATGGGATTTTTATAATATTGAATATGATCTTACTTTTATGTCCTTCAAATGAAACCTCTAATGGTTTAGTTTCATGAGTGATATTCTTTGAAATTAAAGGGTGACCGTCTATAGTTTCTACATGTACAGATTTTGGTTTGTTGACTAGAGGACTTTTGTGATGTTTTGCAAAATTCTCATATAAAAAATAAGTTGAAATTCTGAAGTCTAATAAAGCATGAATTTGTAACTTCTTATGGGGCCCCAAACGTAGGGATATGGTGAAGCAATGAGAAGGCTAAGAAGAAAGGTGAGGACCTAAGTTTGTTTGTACAACATAAGGCTCCAGCTATACGGTCCCTACTGTGGCTGAGCATCTTCGTTTTCCGATACATGTATAGCTCTTGTCTTATGAGGGAGTTGCTTCTTGTGAAAGTTAGTGGCCTTGTGGCCAAGGCCTCTACAATATAAACACAAACCTTCATCAAGTCGTTGTTTCTTTTCTTGTGTAGTAAGTGGTCCAAATCGCACTGCATCGATTTGTATGTCTTCAGGGCCTCCAAAATGTGTACTTGTAATACGCGTTGCTTTGATTGTTGGCGAAAAACTTGTTTGTGTTGTCGGTGCAATCCACCACCGTCGATCTTGACGTTTTTGGAATAATCAATTGTCACATTTCACGGCTTGGCTTATCACTTCATTTAATATTTGAAGGTCGAAAAACAATAATAATAAATTCTTCATGTCATTTCTTAAGTCCCATTGAAATTGGCTCATAATTGCTTATTTGCTCCAGTTGATGTTGCAAGCAAGTTGTCGGAATTCAAATGCATATAACAAAGATGAACGAGATCCTTGTTGTAAAGAACGAACTTTAGTTGTTGCCCACCTGATCTTGTCATGTTCCCCAAATGCTTCAAAAAATACCACTAAAAATGCTTCAAAGTTGTTTAGAATTGAAGATTTTTTTTCAAATAGGGGCAAAAACCAAGATAAAGCTTGTTCTATAAGTAGACTTCTAACCAAGCCAACTCGTGATTTGTCAATCGGATACCGTTGAGGATCTTAATTTTGATCTAGAACCATCAAATTTTTCAGAGAGACTGGTTTGTGACTTCTTTGCGGTTGAGATATTTGAATTGAAGTTTTAGACAAACAAACTTGTCTCCAAAGTTGAAGCAAATGGCATGGATTGAGATGCTCCAACCACTCTTGAACTTGTATTGATCGTTGCAGCAAAATCTTCAAGAACATTTGTTTTCTTGAATAAAGAATCAATGGCTTGCAAGATGAGATCTAATTTGACTGATATTGAAGTAGCGTCTTCATTTTCTAACATTTTGAGTGACTTAGAAAGAATACTAAAAAATTGATTTACTGATCAAGAACCAACAATTTAGAGATGGGTAGTCCGCAATCTCTAAATATTAAAGTTGTTTCAAGAAAAGTGGTAGCTCGCACACAATCAAGAAAAACTTTGCTGAGAAAAAATAATACTAGTTTAGAAGAGAGTAATCCGCAACCTCTAAGCGCTTCAATATTTTCAGACAAGAAGAGGGATAATCCACACTCAAATAAGAAAAATCAAACTTTAATAATAGTTTTACCTTTGGTTCTGTAAACAACTCGTATAAGAAGATATGAACTAAATTGAAACTCTATCTGTTTACTAAGAAGTTTGGATTCAAATTTTGCAAAGCAAAATTTGAAAGGTCAATCTCGACAAACTGTAACAAACGTATAAAACATAAGACAAAATGAATTTCTAGATAACAAGATTTGATATTAGAAATCAAGAAGTACAAGAGTAGAGTATGAGTCAAGAACTAAGATTAAGAGAGGTGTTGTTAAGATTGAGGACTACTTCAGCCTCGACTCCTATATATACTACCAACTAGGAAATTCTTCCAGAAACTTTTTGAAACTTCTTATTACTTGGAGAGCTTCTCAAAAAGCTTCCTTCAACTACAAGCTTCTTAGAGAGGGTTCCAAACTATGTTCATGACAGTTTGGTCCTTTAGGGGTTAAAATCCTTTATTGTTCCTCAAAAATAGGTCCTCCACTTATAAGATATTAGTAATCATGTACTACAAGTAAAATCCCTTCTTAAGCCCCAAAGAATCATGAAAAGAGGTTTTTAGCCCTTTAGCAATTAATACAAAGAGCCTAAGGTATACAACTTATTTTGAACCATGACCCATTTGCACAAGATAGGGTAACCTATTTTTATGAATGTACTCACTGCTGTGGTCTTAACAATTTCATTATTGCATGACAAATAACCCATTAGCACCTAATGAAGTTGCTAAAATCAGTTTTTAGTTATGTGCTTCTTGAAAATAGACGCACTTACACATCAAGAACAAGTTGGACAATAATCTATAATTTCTTAATTTGTATTGATTCCAAATTTGATGAAAAAGTAGCAAAAAATAGTGTAATCTTCATTATTTTTATTTCCTAACCGGAGAAAATTATCCCTTCTACTATTGTTCAATTGGACATATGTTAAAATGCTCAACATTGTTGGAAATAGGTTGTATACTTTAAAAACAAATGGTATGACCATGAGGCTATGTCCTAGATAAACAACAATTTTAGTTTATTGATAGTGGATATTGGAAAAATTAAACAAAAAAACATTGAATCATTGATACGCAAGCAAAATATAAAAATATGAAAACAATAAAACAATAAAAATTGAACCCCTCCATCTAACAATTGGATAGGGAAGGAGGCTGACTAGTTGGGCCAATCAAATCCTAATTGTATTTTGTAGTGTAAAATCAATAGATTGTAAATTGGATTTAAAAATTTAGATTCACAAACTACATGTCACATCTTCATCTCTCCATTTTCAATCTTCAAAGAAAGGAGACATGGCAATCTCTCCTTGAATTGTAGAGGGCCCATTCTTTGAAGATTGAAAAATTTCATTCTATTCCTCCAGAGATGAGGAATGGGTGTAAAGAAGTTTTCCATCCTCTATTTTCCTCCATTTCTCTAATTCTCTTCATTCTCCATCAGAGGTTGTCACACCTTTTTTTCTTCCCTATCCTCAATCTTAAAAGAATGGAGATGTGGCATTTTCTTGTTGGCTTACAGAGGCTTGCGGAGGGTTCATTCTCTAAAGATTGAAAATGGGGATTATTCAATTTTGGAGATGAAGAATGAACTTGATGAAGTTTTTGCATGCAAATGTTTCACCTTTAAAGCACCAATTTCACCCCAACCATGTTGCTATTTTCACCACTATCATCTCCAATTGCATTGAACTCATGTAGACACTGTGCTTTCATCCAATTGTGTTGAATTCATGTAGACGATTGATTCTCATTCTCCACACAACCTCAAAAGGGGGTCACACCTTCATAGAGAATGGTTTCCTATTGATTCATTTCTTCATTTCGTACCTTCTCATTCTTCATAAAAGTTTCGTTCTCGAAAGAAGGTGTCACAACCCCCAATTCTCAAAAAGAGTGTCATACCTTTTTTTTATAGAGAATGGCTTTTGATTGGCTCCTCTTCTTCACTCTATACCTATTCATTCTCCATAGAATTTTTGTTCTCGGAGAAGGTGTCACAATCCAACATGGTCTCTATCCAAAAGATAGAACCACCGAAGAAATTCATGTTAGAGAATGTTATGAAAAAGCCCACCAAGGTGCCTCAAATCCTCAAAATCCAATCACTAAAGTGCCTCCGTCATCAATGTGGACAGCACTCAACTTTCTCATCTATTTTCTCATGTACTTTTACATCCACTTTTTAAAAGTCCGTAGATAGGCCCTTGTCAGTCTCCTCCTAATAATTAGGGCGGGCTTACATGCTCCCCCGGTGGGCAGAAATTGCACTACCGTCCAAGTCGTTGACCCACCCATCCACATAAAAGTGGTCCTTGTCGCGCCGCTTGGTGGAGCAGTAAACACCGATCTATCGGCAAAACGAGTAGCCGCCACAGAGCATTACCGATATCGGTAATGGGCTCTGATTGGATGGAGGAGATTTTCTATAGTAACTAACTTGTGGTAGACGGTTGCTTTCTAGTATTCAACTCGCACTAGGAGGTCAAGGGAAACTTGCTTTTGATAATTCTCTATCTTTTTAGCTCCATGGTTTAGAGATGTCGTGAAGTAATGCTGGAATTGTGAAAGGGAGTTCTTCAGGTTACCTTTGGTGGGGACACAATTGCGTAGTTTTATTTTGTTTCAATCATAGAGCTTTGTTTACATTGTTGAAGCTAAGGAGCTCAGTTGAGAGGAGTCGGTTTTTGGAGGTGTTTTGCAATGTGAGTGCTTCGAGGTAAGTTCTTCCTTTGACTTTTATTTTTATCTGCATTTCATTTTCATGGCCAAGTTTTCCAAACACTTGTTCTAAGTACTTATTGCTTGTTGCTTACTTTGTTGCGTTCATAATTTATGCATCTGTTCTCTTTTTGCAAACATAGACTTGTTTCTTCCAGCATAGCTATTGTACAAAGTAATGTGTACAGAAACTTTTAAAATGTTTTGTATAGTTTCAAAATTGCCATAGCTAATTCTAAAAGTAGAGATTTTTAAATTAATTTTGGATATGTTTAGGTACAAGCAATACATTTGTATAAAATAAATTTTTCAATATTTTTAAATTTTTTTTTTGAGTTTTGCAAAGTTCAATCAAACTATTAGTGAAAATAGTTTGAATACCAGTATATTTTTATTTTTATTTTTAATAAATAGAATAAGAATTTCTATAAATTTCAAAATTCTCCAATAAGAATTTCAGAAATTTCACTTTTCAGTTGAGTGCAGTTCTTCTCTGAGTGCAGATTACATTGCAAATATAATAGTGACAATATTATTAATAAATATAATATAACCTTTTCTATACCATTATGAATTAATTTTATTCTAGTTCAGATTATGTTATTAATATCTTTATTTTTATAAATTTTGTAGCTTAATCAATTGTAATATCATTACTGTATTCAATTTTTATATTATGTGAAACAATACTATACTGTGTTTAAAACTCAACATTTCAGATTTTCTAGCAAGAATTTGACAAATCAATTTTTTTTCCAAAGACGTATTATTATCTGAAATATGACTCAGATTTTTATGTTTTTAAATTTACTTCAAAAATCTCCAGAAATTCTAAATAAGTATTCTTCATATCTCCTTTGGAATTCTTTCTTCACCAGTTTCCATTGCAATTTTTTTGCTAGGATACCATACTTTTAAAAATTATGAATGTACTAATTAAATTGCTAATGTAGTTCTACATTATATATGATGGTGACAATATTATTACAAAATATAATATAATCTTCTTCATAACGTTATTAATTTCATTCATTGTAAATTAATTTCATTCATTGTAAATTAATTTCATTCATTGTAAATTAATTTCATTCATTGTAAATTAATTTCATTCATTGTAAATTAATTTCATTCATTGTAAATTCATTCATTCATTGTAAATTAATTCCATTCATTATAAATTGATTTCATTCATTGTAAATTAATTTCATTCATTGTAAATTAATTTCATTCATTGTAAATTAATTTCTTTTATTATAAATTAAGTGAATTAATCATAAATTAAGTGAATTAATCATAAATTAAGTGAATTAATCATAAATTAAGTGAATTAATCATAAATTAAGTGAATTAATCATAAATTAAGTGAATTAATCATAAATTAAGTGAATTAATCATAAATTAAGTGAATTAATCATAAATTAAGTGAATTAATCATAAATTAAGTGAATTAATCATAAATTAAGTGAATTAATCATAAATTAAGTGAATTAATCATAAATTAAGTGAATTAATCATAAATTAAGTGAATTAATCATAAATTAAGTGAATTAATCATAAATTAAGTGAATTAATCATAAATTAAGTGAATTAATCATAAATTAAGTGAATTAATCATAAATTAAGTGAATTAATCATAAATTAAGTGAATTAATCATAAATTAAGTGAATTAATCATAAATTAAGTGAATTAATCATAAATTAAGTGAATTAATCATAAATTAAGTGAATTAATCATAAATTAAGTGAATTAATCATAAATTAAGTGAATTAATCATAAATTAAGTGAATTAATCATAAATTAAGTGAATTAATCATAAATTAAGTGAATTAATCATAAATTAAGTGAATTAATCATAAATTAAGTGAATTAATCATAAATTAAGTGAATTAATCATAAAATAAGTGAATTAATTATAAATTAACTAAATTAGTTACAAATTAATTGGATTAATTATAAATTAATTTTATTCTATTTCAATTATGTTATTGATATTTATTTATTTTTATTAGCTTCTTAATTTAATTAATTTAAATATTGTTGTTATACTCTTTTTTTTCTATTATGTGAAAAACTATTGTGTTTATAGCTTTGGCTTTCGCATTTCAGAATTCTCCAAGCTGGAATTTCACAAATTAATTTTTTTCAGACACGTATTATTCTCTGAAATATGACTCGTATTTTAATGTTTAAAAAAAAAATGAATCAACTTTGAAAACCTCCAGAAATTGTGAACAAGTACTCTTCATATTTCCTTTACAGTTTATTCTTTGCCATTTTACAGTGCAAAATCTTTTTATAATAATGTCCTTTCCAAGATCATGAATGTACATTGCCGATTTAATTGTACATTATATATAATAGTGAAAATAATTTTGCTAAAAAATACTCCGTACAATATAATTTTCTTTATAACATTGTGAACTTATTTTATTTTGTTTCATTTTATATATTTCATTCATATTTCTTTTTTTATAAGAAATTAAGCTTAATTAATTTTAACATTTTTACTATATTTTTATTTCCATTCTGTGAAAAATTATTGTGTTGTTCAATTTGGCTATTGCTTGGACTTCACTTCCTAGCTTGAATTTTTGCATTAGCATTCAAATACATTATCGTAAACATTTTTATCTCAGTTATTTTTAATATTTTTACATTAGTCTCTTAGTTTATATTTGTATTTTTGTATCGTCTTCAGAGTATGATTTTGTTCACTAGTTCTAGCTTTGTCTTCTTGTTTTGTCAGTCAATGATCAATCATATATATTTTAATTAATATTTTTTAATCATTACCATTTTATAATTTGTACTTGATTTATTTCAGTCATATTTATTTAGTTGTAAATTAAAATAGTGACAATATTAATAAAAAAAAATATAACATAATCTTCTTTATAGCGTTATGAACAAATTTCTTACTTGTTAGCAATTTGATCCTTTTTGTCTAATTTGAGAATTTGCTTGTTGATTACATTTGAAATTTATTTGACGAGAAGTATTAAAATTTCATTACTTGTATTCATTATTTAAATTTTTCTAATTCTAGAGAGGTACACCTCACTATGTACTATGTTTTATAAAAAATATATACAAATGTTTAGAGTCTCATTTTAGCCAAGCAAATTTACAGTTCAATGTAAGAACTTAATTCCAATTTGATTATATGAAAAAACATTTTTTATCTCTCATAATTGACATACATTAATAATTTTTTGCTGTAGAAAATGGAGTCTCAGAGAACTCCAATTGATTTGAACTAGAACCCTGAATCGATAAACCTTGAGGATCAACCACAAGAGGACATTCACGTGGATTTGGGAGAGCCTCAAGGAGGAGTAGATGATAGAGTGTATGCAACCGGGAGATGGACGGTAGCACAAATTCTATCCTTGTGTCATGCAAAGAGATTGGATTTTGAGAACCATGGACCAACCACTAGTCAACGCACCCAGATGACCACAACAACAAAAAAATGGAAGGCTATGGCTGATGATTTATGGGAAAAAGGGATTCATTGCAATGAACAACAAATCCAAGACAAATGGGAGCAATTGTCTCCAGACTTCAAGAAAGTTTATGATTATGAGAAAAAAATCCCCTCGGGTCAGAAGAGTTATTTTGCAATAAGTCCGTTGGAAAAGAAGAATCATGAGAGGAGGTTTCCACGAGCTCCCTTGGACGAGGTGGTATATCGAGCTTTGGTGGAATGGTAACCAAGTATGTCCAATGTAGTGGATCCTGGAAAGCTTCCACTTCATACTAGTCTAATGTCTCCATCCACTGATATATTTATCACCTCCTTATATTATTTTCATTATATCTACATCAAATTTGCATGCTTTAAATATTGTTGTATTAAAAGTGTCTTAATATATTTTTCTATATTGCAGAGAATGACAAATTGTCCATGAACTTTTCAACAAAGAAACGGTGTTTATCCATGAAGGCTGTAGATGGTGCATTGGCATTGATGGATAAAACTGGACTTGAGTTTGTACAAGCTATAGCTTCTAGGCACAATCATGAAGATGAACGCCATAAGGAAACTATAGATTTAGACAGACAGAAGCTACAGTCAGAAGAAGCACGCCACTCTAATTTAATGAGACTTGAACGTGAGCGAATGGAGAGTGCTAGTAACACTAGAAAGGGTTATGTGGATGCATTGTTGAGCTTAAGTGATGCCACGAAAACAATTGGTAATGCGCTTTCTAATAGGTGGTAGAGGAAATCACTAGTTCATGAGTGACTTGGCAATCCGGAATTGTCACTTCTATATGTTTTTGTACTTCAAATTCGTATTTTTAACATATTCATTTTTTCTTTTATACATATTACTATACAAGCTTGATTGAGTTTTATTAAGATTTATTTAAAAAAAGATTTCAAATTTCATTAACCCAATGAGTGGATATTTTTGTATTTTTTCCATCAACCATTCTCTCTTTTCTTTTGTATTTGCATTTGTTTTTAGTGGATGTTCAAATCTACTTTGACTAATAGTGGAACATTTGTTTCATAATATAAGTCAATTAATATAATATTTTTTTTACTATACAAAAATGTATGATTTGAGTAAATGGCTAATCCAATTGTGTTTTTGTTTATGTGAAGCCTATGAATTATGGATATATCAGACGTTGGTGGTGCACTTGCAGTGTTGGGGGTTGTAAATGCAACAGTTGGGACAATGGTACAATTGGCCACTGAAGGGATGTTTGAGAGGAATCAAACATGTATTGCTCCAATAGTATCAGGGACAAGGCACTCAAAGCAGAAAAAAATAGGAGAAGAGTTGTCAATTCTGCATTCGGTTATGGAATGCAATGTTTTATTTCACCAAGTTTTTGTTGAGAAGCATGCTAAACAAAAAACACTTGGATCAGAATGTGGTCCATACTACATCAAGCCACGTTCAATTCATTGGTGGGATCAATACTCGACTTCGGTGATGCAAGAAAATCCAGAGCGATTCCGACAATTTTTTCGTTTATCAGTGCCAACTTTTCATTATGTTTGTAGCTTGGTTCATAAGGAGTTGCAAAGTAATCCGCTACCGGGATTCTCCAATACAATTGGAAGGATGATAGATGTTCCAAAACAAGTTGCTATTGCATTACAGAGACTAAAGACTAGAGACACTCATGATTCAATTGATGAACTTTTTGGCATAGCCGATTCAACAAGTGTGGTAATCTGTCAATGGTTCATTGTTGCTTTGATAAAGGTAGCATTACCTTTGCATTTGCAATGGCCCTCAGAAGACAATTTATCCAACGTGAAGCTTGGTTTCAAAAATCTACATGGCATTCCACAATGTTGTGATGCAATCGACTGCTCTCACATCCGATTGGACTTACCAGCAAATACCAGATCAACTATTGGTATGATCGTGATTATAACTATTCTACGATAATGCAAGCCATTGTAGACCATGAGGCTCGATTTACAGATGTTTTCGTTGGAGTTCCTGGATTTGTACATGATTCTCAAATTCTATTGATGTCAAATCACTATAAAGAAGTGAGTGCAGGAAGACGATTGAATGGGCTAACAATCGAGATTGAAGGTGTGGATGTATGTGAACTCATCGTAGGTGATGCATGTTATGTTGGAGATAGACACTTGTTGGTGCCTTGGCCTAGTATCCCAACTTCCTTTTTTATACAGCGAATACAATTTCAAGCATTCGTCTACACGTATGGTACTAGAACGGGCTTTTGGGATCCTTAAAGGGATGTGGAGAATTCTCAAAAATCCTATCACAAATCTTGATTTAAAAAGGACTCCAAGCTTAATATTAGCATGTTGTTTACTCCATAACATCATCATTGATAGGAAGCATACAATTGATGAATCAATTGTTTTGTGGGGACACCATGATTTAGGATATTTGCAACAAATAATGCGAATAGTACCACAAAATGATGGCGAACAATTACAAATGGTGATTGCAAGGCACTTGTACCTTTTAGAAGCATTGTGCTTCAATGAATAAAATGTTGTGAATCTTTTTACATGGTGCATCCTTATTTAATTTTTGGGATATTTAACCCCTAAAGCACTAAACATGCTTTTTTGAGAACATAGCTTTTTTGAGCAGCTCACTACGAGCGGAGATTTTTTTTTTTTTCTTTGAAATTTTCATACAACATTCTCCCAAGGAGTAGCTTTAAGGTCCAACAATTTTCATAACTTTTGATTATATGGGTAAAAAGTTATTGCATGATAAGTGATTTTCAATGCTTGGCGGGTAGCATGGGCAGCAAAAACAAATTCTTGAAAAATTACTTTTTAAAAAAATAAAAATTTGAAATTGGTTCTTTGGATTTTTATATACGTGGGAAGCCTTGAATCATTCCATTTTGATCTATGAGTCAAAAGTTATGAGGATTCTTAGTTTGAGGTTAGTTATGGAATCTCTACTCTAAAATAAACTTTGAAGTCCTTTATTTTACTCAATTTTCAATATTATTGAAAAAAACAAAAAACATTGGATGTAGATAGGTCTTTACAACATTATAACCATTGGAATTGGCATTATGTAATTCTATGATTAAATTCTTAACAATTTAGTGTTTTGAATCATTTTCTACTTCTTTCTACTTACTATTTTTTCCTATATGTTGTACAAATCCAAATGATCTGAAATTTATCAAGCATATAGCCAACTTGACTTCAAAAATGAATCCAAAGAGTAACCACCGTTTTGGACATTTTTTCATATAAATGTGACCTTGTGAAGTGCAGCTGCCCAGATTTTCGCAGGGACAAAAAAAGGATTTTTCTCAATTCAAACACTAATATCATGCAATCCACATAATAGAAAATTCTGAAATTTTTCTACATCTTCTCAAACAAGTTTACTACAAGATCCTATGGTTACATGTGTCCAAAAATGTGTTTTTTTTCTAAAATTTGATACTTGTATTAGAAATGGCAGTTTTGGAACGTTTTTGGTGAAAACATAGTCAAAAACCTTTAGGGTTAAAGGCATGTGAAGGATTTTATGATGCATTGTATATTGTGCACCAATATTTGCTTTAGAAACCTTGAAGGATGTAGAGGATTTTGAAGAAACGTATTTTACAAATCCTAGTGAAGTACAATGTTGTTATTTTTTGAATTTTGCAATGAACCAATACCAAATAGTTGCAATTTGTAAATAAGTTAGACAATAATTTATAAAACTAACTTTGAATTGTATAAAAATTGTAATATTTTTATTCGACTTATAAATCATAGCATTAGATATGAATTCTAGCATTAGATTTGTTTCATTTTATTTTTTCATCCTATTTTTGGGTATATACATTCCTTGAATGTATATGCTGTTTTTCAATGCAGAGAGTCCCTCGTTGAAAAACTACAAAAGTTTCTAAAGAAGAAAATGCATGAGCCATGGATCACATGAAATGCCTTTTTAGTGTACTTGGCAATTTGTACAGCTATGCTTTTGATTTGAATTTTAGCCAAAAAGGTAATTTTTGAAATTTGAGCCCAGTTACGGAAATGGTGCTTATAAAGTGTAATTTGAATAATCCAAGAACTTCATAAACAGAAAATTTTATTGCCATTTGATTTTTAGGCATATAGGCATGGTCTATTGATTATCTAATTGTAGAATGACATGAAAATTTGGTTTGCACTATGATGTTGTAAAGTATTATATACGCCTAGTATGGTAATTTATTTTTTTTAACCCCTGAATGTCTAAGGCCTTTTTTGACCTTCTTAGAATTTTCTCTAACTTGAACAAGAAGCCAACATTTTCATAAGATTTATAAAAAAAAAATTGAATTGTAATTGTACAAATTCAAACTAGACATGTTGAAAAAGGTTAATTTATAAGGTTGTATTTAACTTCAAAGTATTGTCAGCGCCAGAATTTGGTGCCCTTGGGCATTTAGAGGTTAAGCTTATGTTGTTGCAAACATTGATTTGCAAAGTGGACAATATAATTGAATACCTCCAATGAGATTTCTTATTTGACCTTTTTAGAGATTAAATCGCATCTCTTGTATAAGTTCTGAAAATAATTTTTTTTTTAATATTTGAGACTCTAGTGAGTTTTAAAAAAAAATTTATATATTTAATTGATTTCATAAAGATTTGTAAAGGTCCATAGTTATAAGATCAAAAAATCAAGATCTACATGGTTTCATGTTTCTGTTCCATAGGGTTGATTGCAACACCATAAAGATAAAAAAATTAAAAATTAAAATTCAAACACATAAAGAACAAAATATTAAAAATTAAAATTCATACACCATGCACCTTACAACACACACAGATTGGAAAATGAAAACTTCCCAGGCGTTGGAGTGCTGAACCATGGACTCATCTACAGGTGGGACCTCCAAGGATGTGACCCTGCCTGGTGACTTGTTTGGGCAGGTTACTCATGCCCACCCAGGCACCCAGGCACTATAGGAGGAGGCTCGAAAACAGTTCGGGCATTAAGAACCGCCCCTACAGAAGTGTCTAAAACAGTGCACATGGGATGTAGAAATGAAAATCACTCCATGTGGTGAGAAACTGCCAACCCATGTGTGTGATTTTAGGCTATTGAGCAGGTGACATGGTTCATCATCATGTGTGATTTTACTCATGATAAAGACCTGAAATTGGTGAGTTTTGCAGAATGACTTTGAAATGTCAAAAAATAGCAAGAAAATTTGCAAAAACACATCTGAGGCTAAACCTCCTTCTACTAAAATGCTTCTCAGTCACTCATAATTTCTTGGATTGATGTGAAATTTTAACCATGCAAACTAGACTAGTATGCGCAATTTTTTCAAATTATTTTATAAAAAACGGACATTGTATGAAGAAGAAATAAGCCGCCAAAGTTCACTGTAATCCAAAAATGTCAAGATTTTAAACTTCGAATTGCTTTCAAACATTCAAAACATTTTGGATTGACATGAAAATCTTACTACAACAACTAGACTTCAAGGGAAACATAACCCAACAAATTTTATTGAAAAATAACATTAGATGAAGAAGATACAAGCCCCCAAAGTTTCAGTCATCAAATACAGTTTTGTGGACTCAAATTGAACCTGTGAGCTTTGATTGGCTTCCAAAAAATCATTACATCTTGTATTGATCTGAAAATTTGACCACACAAACTAGAAAAGAGAACGCAAATTTTTTAATAATTTTTTATTGAATTCGGACATCATATGCAAAAGTTACAGAACTCTGAATTGGATTTGAAACTATGTGAAGAAACCCTGGGGGTTTTAGCGGTTGCAATAAATTTTTATTTACAATCGGGAGTGAATTGAATGGAAATGTACAGTGGATCATTCTTAGAATCATTGTTTCTATGTAAAGGCATGGTTAGGATCATTCTTAAACTCACTGGCTCCATTCAACGGCATGTTTTGATTGATTACAGTTGCACCTATGAGCATTAATAGGGACCTACGCACCTTTGACTTTGAAAAATCATATCTTATTCATTTCAAGTCAGAAAATTAAACTTAAAATTTTCAGTGTTGTATTCGTCATTTCTCTTTCTTCCACAAAAATGTAAAAAGACTTTGGCTCCACCCATTTTTGTACAGAGATCTTTTTCCCCTTAGATGAGCGCTTTTTGAGCCTTCTACCTTAGCTCCCACCGAAACCAGGCCAAGTGGGCACTAACCGGTGGTGGGGGTGGAGCGCTGGGCATTTCATCCACCTAGCAGCTAGCAATGGGCTCAATCTGGGTGGCATCAACACCCTCCATCCAAGTTAACGCCCATCCTCACCACCGGTTAGTGCCCGCACGGCCTGGTTTTGGTGGAAGCTAGTGACTTAGCCACCAAGGCATTACATAAAAGTGCAAATTGGGTGGGTGGGCAAAGCTTTCCTTACTGGGTCTGGGCAAATGCACTGTTGGACTTTGCCCACCCACCCAGCAAGTAAGGAGGCCCTTAGTGCGGGTAGATAAGACTCAAACCCTGGTTGGGCAGTAGGCACTAGCTGACTCATCATTCCCGACAGCCACTTTCATGTTGTCAAATTTGAAAAGTCACCCCTCTTGCCAATAAAGCTCCTGCAAAGGAATCAGCTACACCGTCAGCAGCCAAGCTGGCATTAAGCTTATCACCGTCACCTGGTATAGCATTCTGACATTTTATTTTTATTTTATTTTTGGAAAGGTACCAAATCAAGAGAAAAAAAAAATTGAATTTTTTTGGGGAATACAACCAATTTGGGGAGAATCGGTGGGTAGTTCATTGTATTAGTCAATGGAATCGGGGAAAAACCCAGTTGCAATTTGAAAACATCAGTAAAAGTCTGGTGAAAAAATCTATAAAAATTTATGTTTGGAGTAAAATAATAGAGAAAGAACCGCACCAAGTACTTGAAAAATGGTTTGGTATCGGTTTGCACTAGATATTTTTCCCAACTCAAAGCAAAAACATCAAATTGCCAGTTAGATCCTTTGGGAGCAATTTTGTCCAAAAAATCAGGTCGTTTTTTTTCCCAAGCTGATTACTTGGGTGACAAGTTAAGATTCAGGAATTAATTTGGATGAATGAGCAAGCATTTGAATAAAACCCTAGCTTGAAGCACTTTGTTCATCATCCAAAATATGCATGTTGGAATATGCATTTAGAGGGTTAAGCTTATCATTGTCACCTTAGATTACGATTCTACTTGTTTTTCCTTTTTATTTATTTTCTCCTTTTAAAAGTTCATGAATCAAATACACAAAGAGAAGAAGAAGAAAGGAACATGACCAACCTAATTCACACCAGAAATTTCTCCACTTTCAAAGCCATGCAGAAATATCAAATTTGCAACTACCGAGATACCCCAAATCCAAAATCACGATTGAGACTTGTGAGATTGTGTGCAAACCATATCGGAGTTTGGTATTCCTGAGAACAACCGAAGGTACCTAGCTTCGTTCTTCCACATCAATACTGACTTTTTCTCCACTGAAATTCAATCCATACCATCACATTGTTCTCTCTTGAAAACGACACATCAATGGGCTCAGCGGGCAGCCCAGACAAACACTTGGACAAATTAAAGGAGGGTACTCTTTGACATGTTGAATGGTAGACCCAAATTAGTTGAGCAAGTTGGAGACAGTGACATTGAACAAGCAAACACACGTCACCGGAAGCACTTGACACATTCAAGAGTTAACAAATGTAGCTAGAGTGTATTTCACGAACATTGTACATGAGTATGATGTAACTTGCTGGTCTCTTTTTTGCTAGGGTTGATCTAAGGCTTTAGAATGAGAAGTACTATAGGTTATATAATATACTCTTTTTGCCCAGCCGAAGAGAGAGAGAATAAACTTAAACCTTGTTCATAAACTAGCATAACTTAAGGATAAAGAGTACGTGAAAGGTCCCATATCGAAGTCCACAAGACATTGAAATCAACACGAAACTACATACCACACTCAGTCAAGCCAACGTGACAGTGACAGTGAAAGAGTTACCTTGCACAACGGACTTGGCATTACGATTAATTTACTTACACCATCACCACCACCCCCATCATTTCCATGCCTCACACATGCTAAAATACGCCAAGTTTACCTCATTACAACCCTGCATACGATTTCCAAGAATCCTGTATACACTCCCCTAATTTACACGTGAAGACCATATCCTGCACTAGTAAACCTGTACTAGGACCTTCCTAAGTATATGGTTGTTTATACATGAGCTGCAACAAACGCAGCTGCAAATGGATGCAAAGGAATATGGATCAGTCTGTCTCACGAGCCTAGCCAGAGGTCGTAGATGTGGCTGGTGGGATCTTGGTTCGCCCTCTTCAGCCCTTCGAATTGTAAGCGACTGCCGAGGAATTGGTGTCGCAGCATCGACACATGGCCAAGCTCATCCTGGTCGGGGGACGAGTACAAAGCGCGTAGTCGATCGGCGTGCTTGGAGTCCGTGTGCAGGGCTGCTTCCACTTCGGCTGGGGACAGGGGTTCCTGTTGAAATCACAGCTCAGGAGAGTGCAAAGACGGTGCGTTCCGAAGTAAAAGAATCTGAAAGTAAATTCGCATCTTTACTTTGAAGGGAAGGCAACTAGAGACCCCAAATGTGTACAACAAGTAGTTCATGGACAAGATGTAAATTCTAATCTACACTTGAAGAAAAGCCGAATGTAAGCAACAAACATTTAATGGACCGATCACATTTAGAAGTTGAACTGCTTTTCTTGAACGCTAAACCCAAATGTGATCAACCAAATCTAAACCTTCAACCCTACCAAATGTGATTAAAAAAAGAAGAAGTTGGATCTAACAGACGTTGGATGCAAGGCGCACACCTACCAAATGTGATCTATAAACATTTGATGGACCAATCACAAGGATATGATTTTTAGCACATTTGCAATCTGTTACGTGAATCCAAACTAAACTTCGCTGGGAAGGGCATGGGCTTGCAGGGTAGGTCGAAGGATGTTTGGAAGGATGCTTGGAAGAGCGCAAGCTTACTTTCATATATTTCCCTGTATATCATATGATTTGACATGAACAGGTGGAGATGCTTTACGCGGTGATTTTTAAACAAGATTATGAAATTCTATGTAAAATCCAAGATGGAAGGGAAGAGAATTTTGCAATTGAAAGTGCACTCTAATAGGATGTGCCGAAATGCAAGCTTTCCATTCCACAAGAAGAGGCAATTCTCAAGCGTGAATTGCAACCCCTGGGTGGTATTTCTGAGACGAGATTTTGGGCTCAGAATTGCGCAGGGTAAATGTGAAATGAAATAGCGATATCTCATACTAGAAGTTGAGAGCTCTGATGCCCCTAATTGATGTTTCTATGAGAACAGTTTCTAACGAGCACATGAGAAGTACGAGTTTAGGGTTAGGGTTTTGTGTTAACAAGTGTTGTTGCGTACCTGATAAAATGCGTAGACGAGGTTGATGATCTGCTCCCTGGTGAAGCCGCTTTCGCTGAAGAATGTCTGCGATGAAGGACCCAGCTCGGAGAACCGGTCGATGGGGAACACGATGGTCAAGAAGGCACCTCGAAATACAGTCTCCCGCTTGTCACTGCAACATTTCAATTTGATCACTTTCCTTGACCACAACCTTCTTGAATAATCTACTAAACTCTCGCATCCAACTGCTAATTTAAAAAAAGAGCCAGGGTATCCAAGATGCTCCAACTCTCGAACATCTTAATTTATTGGCACAGATTTTCTCACAACTTTACTTTAGGAATGAAAGCATTGGCATTCAGCCAACGATCAAGCCACAACATTCTTGAAAGAGGCTCCTACCACCTCAGACCCAACTGCAAAGTTCACCCTTCCAAACGCCTTAATCCATTTTTTCCGGATTTTTGTACATTTTTGCTTAGATCATTGTACAAATACATTCTTTATCCCATTTTCATCAAAATGGTCAAACAGGAAGATTGTCTTATAAACGATTCCAATTGTTACTTTAAATGAGAAATTACTTGGACAAAAGATTGGTCAAAAGCAATCTGTTCATCTTCCAGAATACAGACTTCAAAGCGCTTAGAGATTGACCCTAAATTCTTTAAACACCTGTCTTTTGGGACACATTTCATCACATCTTAGCATTGGCACTCAACCAGCTATCACAGGGAAGCGTGATTACTGCAAATCGAAGAGCAAAAGGGAGGCATGATATGATAGGGTTTAGGGGGGTTATGATAGGGTTTTAGGGTTTAGGCATGATAGTGATGAAATTCCACATTCTCATGGCATGATATTCTGATGCAAGTTTGAGATGCTTACCTTCGGTTGAGAGGTTTTGTGTAGATCTCTGTTCCGAGAGCTTCGTCCAGAGGGTCCTGATAGCGAGACCCATTCTGATGGAACCCATGGCCAGCCTCTGATGCGTTCCCATTTCCCACCAAAACCTTTCCTGCGCTGTTGGTGTACAGTTGGGCAGTGGCAGGGGTATCGGACACGACCCAAAAGATCGAGTCCAAGAGGCTTGTCGGTGTGTTAAGTCGAGGGAGGGTTCTGCAGGGCTGCACACATCCACACAAAAAGATCAACAGTGTCCTGAAACCGTAAAACCGTAAAACCCTAAACCCTAAGTCGATTTCCTCTCCATTTCAATACTGGTAAGAAACACTATTCGTGCCACTTTGGAGTCACTATGCAACAATTGATTACATTTGAAAATTTGAAATGGACACTGTTGATACATAGTGGCCTCTTAGGGTCTCTTAACTTAGTGACAAAATTGTATCTTTCTTTAATCACACTATTAACCAGAATAGGTTACCTAATTTGATAATTGAGGTGATTAACCCCAAAATACTCTACAGGTTGTATTTCGGATGGTGGATACAATGGTTTTGGGGTGATTTTTTGTGCAACTAACCTCTCATTCATAGAAAGTAATGCTTGGGTCTTTAAACATTACACTTTCTAAAAGATCAATTTTATGAAATTGAAGTAGATAATATATTTTTTATAAAACCATTAATAAAAATTAACTAATTTAAAAAAAAAGGTTTGGAAATAAATGGGATAAGTCTCATTAGAAAGTTCAAAGCACATGTTAGTAAGGTAGGTAGTGGGGAGTTTCACTTTGAAGTTAGCAAACTTTTGGTACTTAAGGTAAAATACTCCATTATGGACAAAATGGGAGCAAGTCCATTGTGGGTTGAATTTTAATGGTAGTGTATATTTTAGAATGTTCACCACAATGGGCTTGCTCCCATTCTGTTTGTGTGGGTGGGTTTAGCATTTCCAATTGTTGATATAGGCATGGTTAGCAAAATTGGCAAATTGAATGTAAATTTATTGCAAATTGGTTAAAGGAAGTTGGCATCAATTAGCTAATTGACACAAGTTGGGCAGAGTGGGACATTTAGTATTGCAAATTAGCTAAAATTGGTAATTGGTTCTTGTAGATGGGGCCTAATCTGGCTATTGCAACAGGTTCATTTGAATGCCAAACGAAAAATCAAATCCATGTTCACAACCACATCCACGTGTAGAAATCCTAAAGAGCAGTTACTTCGCCTCTCATGACCTTGTGCCCAAACCCTAAACCCTAAATTGAAACCCTAAATTGAAATTGACACCCTTGAAAGTAAGTGAACATTTATTTTCGATCCTACCTGCATCCGAGGCCCTCGTCTTCGACGAACGCCTTCCTTTGCAGCAGTTGCTTTTTTCTCTCGTTCTTCAACAGTGACCACTGCTGCTCTGTTGCCATACGGTTGCACCGTGAAGTTTCCGAGTGAACTCTGCGATAACAAGATCAATTTTCGAGTGCACAAAACAGTCACAGGATATGCAAGTATTAACCAATGTATGCATAAGCCCAGGAATGGTTACAATTCACAAACACGATTGGCACACAGCAATTAGAATTGGGAATGTCAGAATAGGAGCTCAGGTGGCCTACTTTGGTGCTGTGCTTCCCCTTTTTCTTCCAATCTAAAAGAAGATCGGCCACATCTCGTGCGAGATCGGCTGAGTATTGGACGCAGCGCAATGGGAAGCCATCTCGAGCAGACATAATCCACATTGGCTGGAAAACCAAAATCACTCTCCAGAGTTAGCATTAGAATAGATGCAGGAGATTGCAGAGAAAATCACTCAATTTCTGGTATCCGTCTATGCAATTGTTCATCAAGTGATTCCCCCAAAAAAAGCAAAGGAAAAAATCACATAAAACCCTTCCAAATGTAACACAATTTACCACAACGTAAACCCTGCCAATTGTAAACCTACTCCATTTTGAACGCAATTCCTGCCAATCTTTGATGAGGTTCAAATTTGTGTGGGGTACGTTTTCAGCTAGTGTGACCAAATGTTTGGAGAGTAGCTCGCAATGTGGAGGTTGAGTGAAAGAAGGCAACGAGCTTACAGAGACAAGATGCAGATTGAGACCAATGTACTTGGAGATCGTTTCGGATTCACAAACAACATGAGTCGCCTTCGACCAATTCTCCACACATGTCGCGCCCCATGACTCCGCTGCTTCCTGTGCCTGCGAAGTACCAAAAAAACACCCATCAACTCCCAAAGCCCTAATTCGAAATTCAGTTGTGTCAGATGTTGATGGCCAACCTAATGAAAGAGGTTCTTGCTGGCCAACCTTGAGTTGCAAGTCACGAGGAAGGGCAGGATCGATGAAGAAGCGAGCTCCAGCGAGTGCATGACACGATTTGTCCGTGGCGAGCGAGGAATGGGGAGTGCGAGGCATGCTGGTGGAGTTTCGCAACGAGCCTCCGGAGCTGTTGGCCAAGGAGATCGGTTGCAAGCGCACCGCGGCTTCCACGTCCTGATTGTCTGCGGATGGAAATTTGCGACGGTTGCTGCTGAGCACGGCTGCTGGCAAAGGGTCGTGATGGTCGTGCGAAAGCGCGAGGTTCCTGGGCACCACGTAGATCGATTCGTCCAACCGCGCTGCAAACACACCAACGGCTTCATATCCATTGAATCTGATGCAACTGGATTGTAGTCGGTCACAATTGTCAAAAGGTCAGAGGACCAATTTGCTGGATCCGGCTCTACATCAGTTGAAGCTGCTGCAGCTGGATTCTAATCGCTCGCAATTGTCAAAACCCTAAACGACCAATTCGTTGGATCCGGTTCCACATCAGTTGGAAGCTACTGGATTGTAGTCGCACACAATTGGTAAAACTCTAAACTACAAACTCGATTGATTTGGCTCTACGTCAGTTGAAGCTTCTACAACTGGATTCTAATCCCTCGCAATTGTTAAACCCTGAACGACCAATTTCATTGACCCCGCTCCACATCAGTTGAAACTACTACAACTGGATTCTAGTCTCACACAATTGTTAAAAACCCTAAACGACCAATTCGATTGATCCTATCGTAAAATCCAATCATTCAAAAGAGACCAATTCTTATTGATCACCAGTCTTAATGAAGAGCAATGCATGTGTTGTGGTCCTTTATGAAATTCCACCAGCTTACCGTTTTGCTTCACGCAATCCTCAAACCACGACATGATGACAACGTGTAAGCCCCTGTGCACGCCGTGCTTCACCGCGTGCTCGTACTTGCGACCGCTACAATTGTGTGCGAAGTCAAAGAATTAATGTTATGAGACGAACATACAAACGGAAACTAAGAATACAATCACGCGTATGAAAATATTACGAACAATTGAAGAGGATATTTGAACTACGAGATGAGTGCAGTTGACGTGAAGATCGCGGCTATACTGGCCACCCATGCGCTCCGTCGTAATCTGCACCTCCCGCCTTGCCTCTGCAAACCACCATCACGAACTCAGTTTCAATTCAAATTCTACAACAGCAAGCTTGTGTCCCCAAAACAGGGACGAATCCAGGATTGGAATCTGACCTCTAGAGAATCCCGTGACGCAGATGACAACTCCAAGGAACGGCTTGCTGTCCGAGAGCGACAGATGCGCAATGGGGTTCTCTGAGAATACGTCCGTCGACAAGCGAGCCAAGCCTTCCAATGGGACAGGTTTGCTTCGACGCTCGGTCTTGGTAGCAGGCATGCCATTGCGAAACGAGGGGGATGCAGCGCGCGCACTGGGAGACTTGGACTTCATCGTTTTCCTCGAGTTTCTCACACTTCCACTCATGGAGAATCAATAACTACAAAACCAGGAACTCCGACACCTCCATATCCCCAGCGTAACTGCAATCCATACCCGAATCTCCACAACAATCGCGCTCACAGAACTTACTTCTTACTCAATCTTACTCCCTCAAATCCAGTCCATAGTTCCGCCAAACTACCCAAATCTAACTACACGATCTCCAAAGCCGCAACCTAAATCCAGCCAGATGCAAACCCACTCCCCACACGCAGATCCACGTCCATACACAACAAAATCCACTTCAACCCACTGGGATACACTTCACTTCATTTCAACCCACTTCAAGACGCTTCAATACGCTGGAATCCACTTGAAATCCACCCGATAAACTGGAACCCGCTGGAATCTGCAGGAATCTGCAGGAATCCGCTTGCAAGTGCTAGAATCTGCTAAAATCCACTCAAATCCGCTTGAAACTGCTTGAATGTGCTTGAATCTACTTGAATGTGCTCCTCTGTGTCAAGATGATTATGACTCCCACACACAGCGGAATGCAAAAAAACTAGCACAGATTGACGAGTCAACTACAAAAATGAGCGCAAGCACCTCGGTCCAGACAAGAGTTGCAAATCCACGGCAATCCACTAGAATTCGCTTGAATCTCTTGAATCCGCTTCGCAAGTGCTGGAATCCACTGGAACCCACTTCAAGGTGCTTGAATCTGCTCGAAAGCGCTTGTTAAATCCTCTCTCACTGTACCTGAATGTGCTTCACTCGGCTTGAATCTGCTTGAATCTGCTTGACTGTGTCCAGATCATGCATGACTCCCCACCAAACCGGGATGCCCCCAAACCACCAGACTGACGAGTGAACTACGCCGAATGAGAGCAAGCAACGGCAAACCATAGTCTGCAACCCAGATTGGTCCCCAGTAGTAGTGCAACGGGAATCCCAAGGGATTGATGATGACGAGAGGCTTGGCCTGCCTGCGCGTGTCCCGGCTTCCCTGTAGCATCTGTTCCGTCCGTCCGTCCTTCGTAAGCTTAATTGCAGGCGACGAAAGACGGCGCCTTGCGCCACTCACTGCAAGGAGGGAGGAGGGAGGAATCTCCGGCGCTCCGGGCCCTCCCTTAACTTCACTTCTCCACTATTCTTCTCGCCTGCGGGAGTGCGGGGATGCGGATGCTTACTATAGCCACGTTTCCCGACATTAATAGTGGAGCCTGGTAAAGACAAATCGGGGGACTGATGAGGGCTTTCCATTGGAGTTTGTTTTTTGTTGGTTGTTTTTGTTTATTAGAGTTTCGAGGTCCGTCGTTTTTTCAATGGGTTTCCGCCTGGCTTTCCGGAGAGATGAGGTTTTCCGCTTTTTCTCTGCTCACTGCCGAAGTTCATGAGGTGGCGAAGCTTATTTGTGGCAGCTTGGCTTGATTGCGGGTTCGGCAACTTCGAGATGAGACAATTTGATGACAAGCCGTTGCGCACCTTGTTTCGGGTTCAGACCAGACCAGGGTGTTCAGTTGTGGTTGTGTTGTGGGATCCCTTTCATGGTGTCACTTGGGTTTGCAGGATCAGTTGCAGATCAGTTGAAGACGCTAGAGTCGTAGAGTCGTAGAGCCACAGTCAGTCGTGTAGCGTTTCAACCCGTGAAGGGCCTCCTTTCATGCTCGCCCGCGGTGAGTGGGCAAGTTTACAACCAATTCAAGCAAGAAGACAAAAGTGGCTCCATTGGTTGTCTTGCTAGGTCAGGAAAGGAGGAGTTGAAGTTTCATTGATATCGGTGGACAACCTCATTGGTGGAGACTAGAGAATCTAATATTTGCGAATTTTTTTAATTTTTTTCCTCCCCCACCCACCGGGTCCACATGAAAGTGCAATGGCTATTCTTCCATGTAGCACCTGCTGTGCAATTTCCCTGATGACCAATACATGTAAGCAGGCCCTAAGGATTGTGGGGGGCGGGCAAGATGTTTTCTAGATTTAGGTTGAACATGGAAAAAAATACCAAACCGTGATGCATTCAAGATATCTGACCATACTGATGGAATTGGTGTGAATGCTTGGGTTCCATAGTAAATGCATGACAAATTTTGCATTGATTTTTGTACTGATTTTTGTATTTTCAACTAGTATTTTGTTTTGTTTTTCAACCTCAAAACCGCATGCTAGCACAGATTGTGTTAATTCTTATCTCAATGCATTTGGCTCCCAATTCTCCACATTTGTCTCCTTTTGTCCTTATCCAAATTCATCCTAAAACTTTAGCTACCAATGAAAAAATGTCAATTTCGACCAAAAAATAGTCGACCAATCTTTAATGGGTTAAGGTAGACAAGCCTATTACCACCATGACTAGTGTGCCTTGTGTTGTTGTGATAACAAAAAGTAAAGTAAAATTAATTTTCTAATTTTTTTAAACCAAAAATAACTCAAAAATTCATAACTTCGACACCATAAGTTGGAACACCACAAAACAAAGCCCTTGTACCCTTCTTCATTGAGGGCTTTCCAATGGTACCAAGTGCACGACCGGGGGACATACGGTCCAAGAGATCTCATTATAACAAGCAAACAAAACAAAACAAACAAACAATCTAATTTAAGGTGTGGATTTGGAATCTAAATATTTTGGTGACAACTCCAAGAGGGGCTTATATTTTTTCATAGGTGTGCACTTGTTCATGGATCAAACCCAAGTGGAATTATCATTTTTCGATTAAAATCGTAATTTCTATAAATGTTTGAACTTTGAAGTGGTCTGCCCTGAAATTACAAAATTGCCCATAGAGTGGAGTCATAAATGTCCTATAAACAACCTATAATTGCTTTTCTACGTATGCAATGACACTTAAGTACTCACTAATAAAGAATTGATATGCTATCCATTTTGGCATTAATGCATTGATTTTGTCAAAATCATCAATGAATTGGGATATTTTTCTGGACAGATTTGGATGGTTTTCTTAATATAATTGGAGCAAAAAGTAGGAGATGGAATTGGGTAGTGAACGGAATTGGGCAAGTCTACCTTAGCAATTGTAAGAAGTACCAATGTTTGGGAAAAAGCGGAAGCTAGTTTAAAGTTACTAAGTGGAATTGTGAAAAATATTGGTTGCAATTTTAAAATAGTGAAAAAATCTATCAAATTTTAAATTAGACAAATCATTTACTTTTGTTCATCCATTCATCATTTATGTTCATCTATTCATCCGTCAATTCTTTTGAAGATTATTGTATTAGTTCCTTAACATTTGTACAATATAGATTATAAATACTTTCTTTATGACTATTTTATGATTCAAAAGATATTGGTAGGTCTAGCTTCAAAAAATAACTTTATCAATTCAAAAAATGATTTGAATATAAAATAAAATAAAAAACTTCAAAAATCACTATGATTAGAACTTAATATATTGAATTTAAAAGGAGCCAAATTCTTGTGAAATCACAAATATTCAATCAACAATTGAGTTTAAAAAGAATTTTTAATTTTTGGCTTCACATTTTATTTAAAATATTGGTTTGTATATTTTACCATTGTTGTTTGAAAGTCTTCATTAAATTATTATTCTAAGTTGCAATTTATAGTTACAATTTTGAAAATCTGGACTAGTCTACTTAGTCTTTAAGGGATTAAAGGTCCAAATGAGCTAACAGGAGACAATGGCAACATAAAAAAGGTTATTTTTGGAGTCCTTTTTAAAATTCAAATAGAATGTTCTACTCAAAAACTTCATCAATCTCATCAAAATTAGTTTTAAAAATTCTTCACAATTGTCAAAAATGACAAATTGTCTTCAAAATATCATCACTTTCAATGAAAAAATTTCTAAGTAATTTAATTTGAAAAACAACAAAGGAGTAAAAAGCACCAGTTACATTAAAAAAATTGTACTTAATCAAGATGAAATGAAGACATCATAGACTATATAATAGTGAAACATGACTCTATAACATTTATGAAACATAAAGCATATTTATTTTGGAGAAATCTAAAAAAAATTGAGCTACACAATCAACAATGGTCCAAAAAAAGCAATGGAGTTATGTCGAAGTTGGCTCCTATCACCTCATTTGGATCCTTAATTCATTAATTCATTAATAAAAAGTTTTATTGAATGTTAAAGTTGTGGCCCTTCCAATGCTTCGAAATTTCTTCTAAAATGAGCCCCCCATAAATGCACCATTGACCCAAAACCACCATCATCACTTTCGGTACATCTCCAAAATCAATATGTACCTATGTAGAAGAAATGATTTCAATAGGATCAAACCTCAACCATGCAAAAAAACTTTGACCCTTCCTAACTTTTGCTTACGGTATCCAAACACCGCGTTCTTTGGTGCGTTGGAACCTTCTTTTCACTTGCCAACAAGGAAATCAATGAAATTCTGACCAGTCTAATAACAGTAACTAGGGCACAGTAGCTAAAAGTGGCGGTTTTGAGTGTACCCGCCGTAAAGAGAGACTGTTTCCATGATCGAGTGGGTTGCCAAGCCTCCAGTGACATCATTTTTGTTGTTGTTTTATTGATCGTGACAATTCCACTTGGACGTTCATTCATTCATTCATTCATTCATTCAATTGTTGCAGTTGAGAGATTGCATTCATTGTCACATGACTGTTGATTCATTTGTTTGTTGACAAAAACAAAAACCTTCCTGTTCGCTGCATCATCGGGATGGTGTGCACAATCTCGTTTTCAGATCATTCCGAAGAAAGAATCATCGTGATTGTGTGTGCACAGAATTTTTTCGCTTTCAGATCCTTCCGAAGAAGGAATTGAATTGCTGTTGCGAGCACGATCGTTGTCAACAATTTGTTGGCATTCAGCTGCTGGTCATGTTGTTTAGTGCGTGCAAGCAGTTTTGCCCTTAAAAAAGTGACACCAGCACATCTGTTGTGTGGAGTGTGTGCACTGAAAAGGCTCGTTTAAAATGTGTTTGTTTTCTTGCAAGAAAAGCATTTTAACCCTTGAAGGACAAAGGGGTGACCTTGAAAATCATCCCTTTTCATTACCGTGTGAATCATTGGCCTAAGAAATAACAAAAGCACTCATTGGAAGTCAAAGTACTATAGAAGACCTCCCCTTTTTCACAACAAAATTTCGAGGATGAGTCTGTAGTTTCACTTCTATCCTACTAGGTTGATTCCTTGTCATCCATTGGACGCCAAACGTCCTCCTCGACGTTTAAGGGTTAATGTACTTCAGTGGGTGATATTGTCATTTAGGTCATTTTTGCAGTCATATTGAGAAGCCTTGAAAAAAGGCTATCGAGGTACACAGCTTGCCTTGGGAGGATGTGTAAAGAAGAAGAGGGCACAGACGTGTCCAATTTAGTGGTTTTTCAAAACTAGAGTAGGTCGTAATGTGAATGAGTTCTTTTTAAATGATTGTCTATGAGCCTTTTAGCTCAAGGATTTCTAGAATAGTTGTCAAGTCTGTCTTTTTGTGATGGAACTAAGTACAAATTTGGGAGACTCAAAACTTGTGCATTCATTTTTTTGCCATGGAGGACAAAAGTGTTGTTCACGTCATTCTTTCCTTTGATTTAAACTTTCAAGTGTAAAGAGTTGCATTCTTTGGTCTTCTCAATTGTGGAAGATTTCACTGGTTGAAAGCTTGCTAGCCACAACTTTTCACTTCTAGTGTAGAGAAATCCTTAGTCAATTGAATTTGTATTAGAATCAATACCTAGACCAATTTTGAATGAAAATTGATGATAATTTGTACATGCACAAAGTTGCTAAATGTAATTTGTTGCAAAAGTATGGGCAATAATTAGATGATTTTGCAAAAAAATAACTAATTGCTAAATCATTATAATATAGTCTATAATATTATTTAACAATGAACTAAAGGATTAAGGTGTTTAAGGCTTATAGTCAATTTTGTTGATATGACATACACCAAATCACAATACGACCAAACTATTCATTTCTATTATTCTTCTAATTTATTTTGAAATCTATAAGAGACAATTTTTTCTAATCAAGAAACTTGTTTGTTAAATTTTGAGTCAATAACAAAGACATTATACATTCTCTCTTTATTACTCTTGGAAGCAAATTATTTTTTTGCATAATTTTTTGCCACTTTGCTACAAAGAAATACACAAACTTAAGGAAGTTTCTTGTAAAGGAATTTTTTTCCCTTACAAAATAGTCAAATACATGGTGTATTTTTAAATCAATAGCTAAATTCTACCTAGGTATCACCTAGGTTGCATATAGATATCACCGAGTATCATCCAAATATTACACGAGTATTGAAGTTAATAGCTAGCTACTTCTCCAAAACGAAACCAAAAAAAACATTGCAAGTAATTTGAAACAATCAACTTCCATGAATAATAAGGTGGGTACTTCATAAATTGCACCCGACCTAAAATTACCATCACCATTCTCCATCTTCAAAATTAATATGTACGTATATGGAAGAAACGATTTTAGAACATCTACCAAAACCCCTTTTTTCCTTTATAACTTTTGCATACAATATCCAAATGTGACATTCTTTGATGCCTTGGAACCTCCTTTTCACTTGCCAACAAGAAAATATGAAAATTTGACCAACCTAATAATAGTAACTAGGCACAATAGCAAAAAATGGTGGTTTGGGAATACCCACCTTATAAGGTATGTTGACACTGTTGGAAGCTCAGTAACCACTCAATTAATGGACTTGGGCTGTTAAACCAATAAACAGTCCCGTCCAAGGCTCATATTATCCTAGGTCACACTAATTATACGCTTACAGTATAAGCAAGTGCAAGTGATGTATTTAGCTTGGCAATCATACAGTACGTTGAGATTGGAAGCAGATGTACATGCAGGCCCTTCTAATGAACCTGCCCGTTACACTGCACTGCACGCCACTTACCCCTGGAACGACGGACCCATGACCACTGATTTCAAGCCACCTCATTGGCAGTCATCACTCTGTTGGATGCCATTTTGCAACTAATAAATATGAATGAAAAAATTTGTATTTATTTTTCAGAGATGAAATTGTATGTCTACAACAAGTCATAAAATTTACGATTTTGGGGGAGAAAAATTTGAAATTATTGTGATTTTTTTTTTAAATGAAGAAAATTCATTTCAAATACAAAATATACTTGAAAAATCTGAAATTTTCACCATAGATGTATATTATAGGGTATATGAAATCATGGTATAAACCAAAGTTATCATGTCACTCTAAAATCAGATAATCAACAAACCATGGTTATAGGCCCAAAGTTCACATTGCTATAAAATGTTGAAATTTATGAATTTTTCAAATCAAGATAAATAGCAAGATATAATTCATTCCATTTGGATAAGTGATGTGAAAGTTATAAAGCTTTTTATTTCTGTGGGCAATCTTAGCAAATTCTTGAAAAATAAATATATTGAATTTTGAACTTAATTTTAGCAATTTTTCAAAAAAAAAGTTGCACATGGTTTAGTTGGTTTTTCTAGAATAACCTCACTATTGAAATTATGGCGGTGTGTTTCAATTAGATCTTAAAGCTACTAGTAGCTATCAACAATTTAGTTTTTCCCTCTATTTTATACCTACTTCAGTTTAACAAATTTTAAAAGAATGGAAATTAGGAGAGAGGAGAATTTTTTTTATAAACTATCAACTCAATTTTTCAACATAAATTTTTTTTTATTCACAATTTTTAGTACAAAAATTTGAAATAAAAGGATTCAAAGTCTTATAATCTAGTGAGACTAGAAGGGGAAAAAAATTGTTTTCTTTACTTTAAATGCTTATATCTTATGATTAATACAATCAAAGTTTTTGAAATTTCTCCCACACATCTTCATATTTGTTTACTACAAGATTCTACAGTTGGATATGGAAAAAAAATATTTAATTTTTTTGTTGTTTGTACTGAAAATGGCAATTTTAAATGATTTTTATCCCTCCAAGTGGCCTCCAGACTACAGTTGGGTTGTATCTCAATAACAAGTTACTTAGTTACTATATAGTTAAAAATACAACTATTTATTCTGGATTTAATCTGCTTGGAGTCACTCTCCTAACGGATGGATGTAATTTTGGTATCTCTCATTCAATCCACAAGGTAAAAAATGGGACCTCGAATGAAGAAGCTCTCATTTCACATTAGTCAAAAAACGCTAGAGTTATTTCTTTTTATGTACACAAATTACACCCCCTAGGTTGATCCATGTAGGTTTCTTATATCTACAATAGCTAAAGATTTTTGGTGGGGCTGATGAACAAGTTAGTGTGCACTGTGCACTTCAATGGTAGATGACACCTAGGTCCTCGTGAACTTATATAGTCTAGGAATATTCCATTTTATAGTTTTTGCAAGGGCAAGTGGGGAGTTAAGAGCATCTTCAATCTATATACCAATGATCCCATAATTATTTTATGAAATTTAGTACAATATGCTACCTTTGAGACAAACAAGCATCAACTTTGGCTACCTTGAGAGTGAGTAGTATTAGAAAAAAATAGAAAAGAAAGGATTTTGCAAATTGTAAAGGATTATTGGAAGCACTACAATATAAAATTGACTAAATAGATGCTAATTCTAATGGAAAAGAAGTTGCAAATTGGTTATCGAATTCTATTATTTGTTGAAGTTTGGCTAAAATCTATTTTTTTAAGGATTTTCTCCAATGTACATTTAGCTACTGAAAATTTTAAGTAGCAATAGAGTGAATTTTAGCCAGTTTTGTGAACGTTTATCTACACTTTATGAAGGCATAACAACAACAATTCATGCGTCGGTACACAAAAACTTGTCCCAATGTTGATAGCACCTCCCATGTTACCTTCATGGACATTGTACTTCTTGACTCCGGCACGGCATTTTTGGCTCAATCTAATGCCCTCCAAGTGAGCTAGCAAAATTCTAACAATTTAATTATGCATGACCTAGCCAGTGAGATAGAGAAAGGGGAACAAGGTTAACTAAAAATAATTGTTGTCATGATGAATCAACAATTGCTTACTCTTGTGGAAGCCCCATTTGCCACTTGATAAGGTTCTATAGAGCTCCCACATTGTATCTACAGTACACACTTTAAAAAAGAGGGCCTAAGAGGAGGCATTGCACCTCTTTTTGAAGTGGTCATATACTAGGTGCAAACTAAAGATGCTCTGAGGTTGGAACCCCCCTAAACCACTATTTTTTATTGTTGTATCTAATTACTATTATTAGATTGGTCAAATTTTCATATTTTCTTGTTGACAAGTGAAAGGAGGTTCTTAACACACCAAAAAAACGTTGCATTTGGATATTTATTGTATGCAAAAGTTATAAATAGTCAAAGTGTTTTTTTTATAGATGTTCTTTAACTGTTTGTTCTATATATGAACTTATTGATTTTGGAGATGCACATAGAGTAATGATGACAATTTTAGTTAGGCATGGTGCAATTTTAGGTGTAAAGTAGGAGCACCCAATGGCGCCAATGTACCTAATGGCGTCACTTTTTAGGTAAGGCAATGATTTTACAACTTAAAATGTAAATATAACATAGATGATTTATCATTTTGGTCAACAAAAATAAGCCATCTACAATCCACCTACATTCAAGTTACTACCATGTATAGAAACTGAGTTCATTGACGCCATTGGGTGCTCCTATCTCACCCACTTTCCACAAGTTCAATGTGCACTCATCAGTGGGTATCAAGGCACACAAATCCTTGATATGATTTTACTTCTATTTCCTGGCATTTATTGGAGTGTACTTACCAATGAAATGGGTCATGACGTCGAGGGAAATTTCTGGTCCTGGGGAGTCTTTTTTTAGGAGTCCTAATAAAAATAATAAGTTTGCTGTAGGGACACACTAATAAGTTAGCATGATAAGCTTGCTAACTTTGGGCCTTCATGTTCTGGAAGATGGTCTTGGACTGATCTTTTGAAAAGCAATAGTATCAGTAGTAAAAAAAAAAGGAAGATTGTCAGAGTCAGTGCTATGATGACTGTGCACAACTCTACAACTACCTAATTTTTGTAAAAAAGGTTCCACATGTCATCTTGTGAATGGTCTGAGGTGCGTGGACCTGTGAAAATCTGATGTGGAAATTCAAATTCGACACTCAGCTACCGAATGAGACCTTCACGTACAACATGTCCAACCTACATATCCACAATAATAACTTATACCGCTTTGAACACCTCAATGAACAATACTTGGTGCATTAAGATTGGTACCCCCCCTTTCTTTTTTTCTTTTTTTCTTTTTCTTTTGGGTTTTTATTTTGGATTTTTCCCATTTGTTCAAAAAAAAAAAAAAAATCCTGCCATTTTTTTGCTTTTGTGCCTAGGTACTATTATTAGATTGGTCTCATTTTCATATTTTCTTGTTGTTGGCACTTGAAAAGAGGTTCTCATGCACTAAAGAACATGACATTTGGATCCTAGATGCAAAAGTTACAAAGGAACAAAGTTTGGATCTGAATCAAATTTTTCCACATAAGGTAGGAAGCTCTAAAATGCATTAAGAACGGACACTACGAATGGCTGTGAAATGGACATGAGATGATTCTGAAATTGACATGTATAGTCATTGAATGAATCAAGGAAAAAAGCATCATCAATTGCAAGAGCCAATCATTCGCTTTGCTTTCCTCATCTTTCTTTAGAA